>CM042223.1:26253497-26790997 GCA_023566465.1 Cottus gobio | reverse complement strand
GAAACACACTCGTGTCACTGACCCTCTGATCCTCTGCAGCTGTCCGAACAGCGCCAGCCACGACCACTGTAGGAAGCTAGTTTTATGAGGTCCTCTGAACCAGGCCGCCCTGTTTACGCCTCCAAGCTTCCCGGACCTCTTCAGGAGGCAGCGAGGAGCGTGCCAAGTGAGCCGGGGCTGAGCCGGGGCCAACGCGTTCCCAAGCTGCACTGTCTCTGAGTATGTGTGTGTGTGTGTGTGAGAGATACTATCTGGATAAACAAATTGTTCTTTGACTACTTTGTCCCCTGCTCAGATTTAGACTGTTGAGAAGTTATTTTGGTGGAGGATGGGGTGTTACTTAGCCCCTCCCACATGGGTTATTTCCCCTAGACCAATGATGAAGCATTGAGACATGCGAGAGACGATGATGCCACGGAACCAAAACAACGAACGGAAAGACACTAAAACGCTCCACAGCCGAGGGCAACTGCAGATTTGGGTGACAATATTCCACGTCTAAAATGACCTGTTTATTTGTTATAAAATATGAAAAAATAGCTACTTTAAACTAAAAGTCAAATGGGAAGGCATATATCCCTTATATGAATATGGGAAACGTCAGTGCGTAACAGCATTAGACTGTCAAACAATTATTTAACCTGCCTCCCCTTTCAAGGTGGCCGCCCTTTGTTTGGTCACAAGGCCACCCGGGAACCACTTCCTTCAGAGCCGCGTCAGGAGCGGGCCGAGGCCGACGCACCAGGATGTTCCTGTCAGGGCGGGACGTCATCTAGTTCCTCCCTCTGCTGAGTCTAACAACAATCTGACGTGCATCTGCAGCCGCCCGGGATGAAATCATGAGTTAAAGACGACGTCTGGCATCCACAGTTGGCAACAATGTAGCTCGTGTCTGGCGGCCAGTCAACACGGATGTGTCACGCAGACGGCCCTGATCCCCAGATGATGCTGACCGTCGCTGCAGAGCCACCATGAGACAACAGTGCAGAAGATGCACCATAACTCTAATAAGGCGGTCAAATTGAGTTTTAAATTTAATACATGTTTGCAATCATTTGCACTAATCTTACGCATTGAACTTAAATTGACAATAAAAGATTCACTGTGTAGAAGCACCACCCAGCAGCCAGGGTACACTACTGCTCCAACAGCCCGCTGACCCGACACCACTCCCTGAAATCACCTTGAGCTCCGTACCACCCAGCAGCTCCTGGGACCAACAGGAAGTCTAATTCTAGACCACTTCCTGTATGACATTCCTGACCCGAGCAGCCTTCCTGCCAGACTCTCCCAGACGCCGTACATATAGCTGCTCTGTGGTCCAGCGCTACATCCTCCTCCATCTGCATGAAAAGGTGTGGTGAAATGTTAAGGCATGGGGGAGTGTTCAAACCTCTGGGACAGCGAGGTCTGGGACACCGGTTTGAAATCAAATCATTTCAACATGTTTTCTGTTGGGAAGAAAACTGAACCATCAAAGCGATATTATCCAATGTTGCGTTATAAATTAGAATTACTAGACTTTTGTACCAGCTTCTGCATGAAAAACCCCTGCCGGATCGGTCAAGACCATAAACTGTTTTTGTAGCCATTTAAATCCATTTATTGTATAGATACCTCCAATTGAGTGCATAGAATGAGAGTTCACATGAACAACATTTATGACAAAGTGACAGACTGACATTTGGAAATACATGTAAATGGACAGACTACATTCATTATTTTACCTTATTACACCGTATTACACATGTAATATGGTTTAGATATGTAATGATATGGGCTTATGCACGTGCAGCAATACAAATCGTGTACCTGGAAATATGAGGGAACACCGCAGGGCACTGGGAAGTAAAACCCCCAAGTGATGCGTTGTACTGGCATTTTAACTGGTTACTTTTGTATAATAATAAAAAAAAAAAAGGCACCAAGTGTAGTTCCATCAAATTATATAGAAACAGCCAAATATCAACCTGCTTCCACTCGGCCCGTGATCCAAACCGTATTATTTCACCCAACAGAAGCAGATTCTGGCTCCAACGAGCTGCGTTCCTTCGATACGCTAATAACTCGTAGTGTCTCCTACCATTTCAAATACATTCTCATCCTACATTAGTAGAGATTTCCTCCTCCTTCAGTATTTATTAGTGCATCTATATAAATGTGTTTATCCTTCCAGGTTAAATTATACAAAAACACCTTACCAGTCTAAATACATGTGTAAATTGTTAACAAAAGGCTGAAGCAGCTGATTGCCACAGAAAAACAAAACAAAACTTTTCTGCACAATTAATGATAAAGAAAAAATAAAAAAATATTCAAATGGAAACTGTAAATTGGAAAATAAAAGTTAAAGAAAAACCAACAGTACGGATTGGATTCAGATTTAAAAAAAAATGAAACTCAAATAGATATCTCCCAAAAAAGAAAAATCAATATTTCAACTGTGAAATCGAGCCGATAAAGAAGAAGCTCGGCTCTTGCAGCTCTGAGTTAAAGAATCGAAGCACTGATGGCGGCTCGTCTAACTGCCACATAAAATCTGCTTCCACTGTGGGTTGTTTTCCCCATGAACAGCTGAAATGGTTTGCTGGCTTAGCGATGGAGTCACAGGATGCTCTCCCTCAGGTTCCCAGTGCTGGACGAGCTGGACTCCTGACTCTCTGTTCGGGCTGCTGACGTTCGGTTCCACGTGTTGAAGTCCAACAGCGCTTGATTGAGTTTCTCCATCCAGTCCAGTCTCTCCTGTTTGCTGTCGGCCGAAAACCAACACCTGAACGAGAACAACAGTCATCAGCGTTGTGAGAACAGCCAGAGCAGCCTGTTACAGATGCTGGTGCTGAAACACCTGTCAGAGTGAAACACATTGTCCTACTTTGGTAAACTCACTGTAAACACATGGACAACTACTGTCTTTTCCCTCCAGATCAAGTCTTTTTTATATAGTCACTGTACTGTTTAAAAAAACAACCCGATCACTGATGCTACAGAAGGCGTTTCCCCATCAACTGTCAAAAGTAAAACACCCTCTGACTGTGACATCACTAATTGGCTGCAGCCAGAAAAGCTACTTTCCGTAAACAATGACAATTAAATGAAAACTGGTTTTCATGATGAATTAGTTTATGTTTGTAGATTACAATCCACATCTCATTCTTCTTACTTGGCGATGGCGTCCTGCTGCTGTGGGACGCTGCTGACCAGCTCGAAGGTGAAAGGTCGAGCACACGAGTCTCTCTTCACAAGCCTGACGCACCGGCTGTGGGCGCTGGTCAGAGAAATGCTGCCCTCTGCCTCCTGGGACGTAACAGAGAGCAAGAATGAATTGAGAAAGGACTTGTTGACCTGGGTCTGCAGGTCTGTCTGCAGGTCTGTCTGCAGGTCTGTCTGCAGGTCTGTGCCTACCTTAGTTTCGTTGTCGTTGGGGTGGTTCCAGTGGTACATGTTGCATCCCACCAGAACAAAATACCTGCGATGCCACACCCCGAATCCACTGATCAACTCAAACATGGTCTGGGAACAGATCCAAAAAGACAAAAGGAGTGTTTAATGCAGTTTCCCCAACATTTACAGAAGCGTTTAGCAAAGACAGGAGTGTACATCTGCTTCCATCATCTGTGTTTTCAGACACCAACACTTGTTTTTAAACTTTTATGACCACTATGAATTCTCTCGCCCACGTTTACTTTGTGAATCCTGAGACTTCAAGTCAGCGTGACACTAAATTGCTTGTTGGCCAGACGAGCCGAGCAGAGACACGTTCTGCTTTGACGTCTCATGTCTGCACACCAGCCGAAGCTAAACCGTGACAAGAATGAGCTGCTCTTCCTTCCGGGAGAGACAATCAATCTCTGAGGTGTCCCTGACTCGGACTGCAACACTAAATTTGAATGCAGGTTCAATCTCCTGTCGCTCCGGACCTCTGCACATCATCCAGAACACAGCAGCCTCATGTTAGTTGCCCATTGTGCTGTGAATGCCTCAGGCCTGCCTGCTTCCAGAGCGTGGTCAAACCGCACAAGCCAGCCCATCCACTGCCTTCTGCTAATGTCAAAGTGCTACTCTACAAAATGTTTGCCGTCCTGGCTCCACAATCAGACTGCACCATGGCACCTAGAATAAAATCTTCTATTGACTTTAAATGGAACACTTGATGCAGACTTGCCTATTTGACTCTTCTTCCTCTTGGGGTTGTAACCACATATCTGAATGCAGCTTTGGATGAACGCATTTGATAAACACATGTAATGTAAAGATGTCATTGTAGCCAGACAGCTGTGGACGATAAGCCACATCATATTACTGACCAGGAAGCCCTGGTGCTGGACGTTAGAGTGACTTTCGCTGTCCAGCTGCAGGTAGATGTTGCCCTCCAGAGGTGAGAGAAAAGGCACCTGCGGTCCAGGGGAAACACGCTGTTAAACGGGTATGATGTGGAAGACATGAAAAGCAAGACACAGAAAACTACGTGGCGAAGAATTTCATTCCAACATGACAGACAGACACACCAGGTGAAATGACACAGGGATTAACGATGATTGAGTGTAGTTTCTATGCTACTTTTTTCCTCCTGTATATTATGTAATCCGAAATGAAATGAAGCAACGTTAGCAGAGAAATGTCTACAAATACACATCAAGGGTTTGTGCACCAGGAAATAAACTTCCCTTGAACCACCGATGCACTGTGTCATTTCACATCAATGTACTGACTTTGAGTCAACAAAAGAGATATTGACTTTGATTTTTGAGATCAAATGAGAAAGAGCTTGACCTAACTCATCAGAAAATCATGCACAAGCAAATGCTATGGAGACTGAGGCGGCGGTTACATTGTACGGTTAGAGACAAGGTTAGTTTTTGCAAAAGGGAAACGGTGAGGGATGAAGGGCCGGCAGCGTTGTGAAAACCTTTTCCTGAAATTCATTTCCCAGCAGCCTCCTGATTTTGCCCTCAAGCTTCATCTGAGAGGAGAAGATAGACAGAGAAGAGGGGGAGTGGGGCAGACATGTTACATCACCAGTGAGTCCGCCCATGTGTGGAAACTTGTAACTGAATAATACAATCACCAAACGGGTGTATAGTGATGCCTGCAGCACTGTGCTGAAGGCCAGAAATGAAATGTAGAGGTGCTAAACCTGGTGACTGGATACTTCAATTCAACAAACAATTACCAGATATAAGATTTACTGTCTGCACTTAGAAAACAATCCATCTAACTACATGAAATTAGACATGAATAGATATCCAAGTAAATGTGGCTAGGGCTTGTATTATATCAATGAAAGTCTCCAGTTGAATCAAAAGCATCCAACTGACCAACAACCCGAGGTAACATTTCAGAAGTCACCATCTTGGACGTGTATTAACCTGTAATGAATTCTAAAAGAATGGCAAAAACAGAGTGCCACCCTTCAACACCATCCTGGAGGCAGTCACCTTATCCAGGGGGAACTTGCTGTGTCCCAGCGAGTCCAAGGTGATCTGGTGGGAGCCCACCAGGAAGAAGTTGCTGGAGCGACGAGTGTTGAGAGCTGGGAGAGCACCAGCTGAAGGACAGAGATCAGAATGAAGACTCGCAACAAACAGGAAATCAGTCTAAAGTTTAAAATAGAATTGCTTCTCAAATGTCTTTGTATTCCAATAGGGCTGCACGATTATGGCCAAAATCATAATCACGATTATTTTGATCAATATTGAGATCACGATTATTCATTAATTTTAGGGACAACATCTTATTATTGCGCGCGTGACTCCTCCCATCTCGTTCTCCTCCTAGTGGTTGGCTGGCTTATAGTTGAGGGAGCGCTTGATTTGATATGTAGCGGAGAAGGCATTTTAAACGTTAATATCGCTGACGATCATGCTCATTTAATCGTGGCAACCAAAATCGTGATCGCGATTAAAATTTGATTAACTGTGCAGCCCTATATTCCAATAGGTTTTCTAAAGAATGACCTTGCTTCCATTCCAGAGATTGGAAAACAAATGGACTATAATAAAACTTGACTTACATGTCAGACTGTTACTGGATCTCTGTTGAAAACCAAAGATGTTTCAGTGAGATGTGAAAAACAGCAACACATGCTATAATATTTGTGCATGCAATATAAACTGGACACTCACTGTGATAGTGTTCAGAAGCTTTCTTGGCGTAACCTGAATATGTGAAGACAACACAAAAGGACTTAGACGGTCATTGATAATTGCACAGCTGGCTCATTGTTGGGCTCGCTGACTCACCCGTGACTTGGTGGTGGTCCGGTCCACGCTACAGTTACTACCTGTGTGGGACTACGAGGCACAGAAACAGGCACATTGAAAGGAGACCAAATCCAACGGTGCAGTTTTGCACCAAACAACTTGAAGACAACTAACATGCTAACACTGTTAACTAACACTAAGATAACTAGCCTGCTAGCATCCGCCTGACCTACCACGCATTAACACCATTAGTCAACAACATGATACCCGCTGTCATGTCAGTGTTATGGAACATAGTGAACTGGTTAATGTGCATTAACAATGTGTTTTCCCACTGGAACTGCTATTGTACTATTTCAATGAGTATCTTCATGAATACATTACAAAGAACTGTCAAATCAAAATGTCAAATGTTCCATCTCACCAGGCTGTAGACCTCCACATCAATCTCAAAAGACGAGCGGATATCTTTCCTTACATACGAGGAGACAAAACAATATTAAATGCATTAATCGATGTATTCCCACTGAAATGATCACCTCAACTCACACATAAGACTCTTTAGATTCAAAGGGCAGGTTATCTGGGTGTCACCATTCATGAATAATCTGTTAACAATATATAACCAGAACAACGGATAGTCCAGTGATATCTATCACTGACTGAAACTGCATGGGATTTATGGAATGGAGGGATCCTGAAGTAGCTTACAGAGTGACAGAGGTTGGGAAGGAGATGGTGTCTCCGTTCTCAGCATCAGCAGCCGTGGCCAGAGGGGTGGCGACAATGTTGCAGGGCCCGTAGCGGATCAGCACGAAAAAGTAGTGACTCGGCCGACCTGCATTGTCACATAAACAATCCAATCATTTCAAAGTAGCTGTCAACCACTACAGTTTTGATTCAGCTCTGCATTTTAAGACGTTTTCCTTCATATTGAAATCATGCAAATGTGCTACCTGTGCGCTTGTGGGAAGAGCAGACAAATTCCACCTTAAGAGGCAGCTGGATCTTTGTGATGCTGACGGTCCCTCTGCAGGCCTGCTGGGAAACGTACTCGCTGTCCTCTCCCGACTCAGCGCTCCTCTCCTCTCTCAGTCTGGCCACCTCCGCCAGCAGGGCCGAGCGTTTCTCACCTGAGAATCAAAAGAATTCCAAGTCACGGAAAGATAATAAAACTGGAATGCTGACAGTCAAGTTGCAGTTTTGTTATTCATATTATTTCATCAGATGTATGTAAGATGTAAGGAGACATCATAATAATGTGATTGCTGTTGAGGCAACAATTTCTAAAAGAAGCCAGCAGTGTGAACATGGGTTCTGATCTGTGGCGGACAAAGATGGGACATGAAACCAAAAGAAGAAAAGATCTTACAGGAGACCAAAAGTAGTTTTTCAGCTTCAGCCTCCTCCAGCGAGCCTCGGCCATGCTCCTCATCCGTGCAGCAGCTCAGAGCCTGCAGGGTCTGGTTGATCACAGTCTGCAGCTTCCCTGCTTCTTCACTGAGGGCCTGGACAAACACAGGACAACAGAAAGACTGGAACTTATTCACCTGTATGGATTTTAGGACATAAAAAATAAAAACATCATGCAGATTCACATAGATGACACAAAATTATGAATACTTGTATATTGTCATGCATTAGGACACCTATACACAACACATGTAAAACAATTTTGATGTAAATATTGTAATTTTCACATGATCATGTCACACTATGAGAATATCACTATTTAATATGTACTCTTGGTAATGACGATAGTTTTTTAAAGGGACAGTGTGTAGGATCTGGTGGACTCTAACAGTATGGATGCAGATAGCAGCTGAACCCCTCTGCTCACTTCTCCCAGACTGCGGTAACGCGAGCCGCCTCGTTTAGAGGCCACCAATACCATAACGGTTATGGTAGTAGAGTTGTCATGATACCAAAATTATGACTTTGATACAATACCTGCCATAAATATCATGATACAATAGCAGAATTCAATACCACAAATATGATACTGGTATATTTATCTACAATAGTAAGAAATAAAACATCTGTATGGTTCTCTTTTTTACCAGCTTGTTCCTGCCCAGCTTTTTGAACACATAACAAATAGCATTAATATTAGTATTAATGTAATGTAATGTATTAGCCTACAGCAAGATATTAATGAAAACTACATGGCATTGTTATACACGACTATTGTCTGTATCTGACCAGATGACTACATAGTTCTTTCCATAAGTAAGCAATTGTAGAGTTACATCACATTTGACTTCTGTCTGAAAGGTGCTTTGCCATGTTTGACGTGTCCTCCCTTGGTCTGTTAGACGGGTCTCTGTGTGTCAGTGGGCTTTCCTTCACAGTCTGTAATGTTCTCCACATTTCACTTCTGGCATCTTTTGTTCCAACAAGCGGAGGACGTTCGGCAAGAGCTCCTGCACTGAGGCCACGTCTCCCCTGATCACTCACTGTGACCCCGCCTCCTTAAGCCCCGCCTCCTCACAGTCAACGCGTGCAGGCAGGTAACATGAAAGCACAAAAGGCTCTCTCCAGAGCCAGTTTTGGTTTGTCCGTTGTGGGCTACAGTAGAAACATGGCGGTGCAACATAGAGGACTCCATGAAGAGTACCCACTCCCTATGTAGATACAAGGGGCTCATTCCAGCATTGTTAGGTAACAAGTGAATACCGTGATTCTTACACAAAAGAAAAAAGTGATACTACTACTGGATAACTATTCTCCATTTTGCTAAAAGATCCACAGAAATCATACATACTGGCCCTTTAAACAAAGCCCTGACAAATACAGTAATACATTAAATACTCAGTGATGTTCTGAAACCAGCGCTTCACACCGTGATTTTCTCCTTAATGTTGACGGAGGGCTGAAGCTGGGACTTCTCTGGTGCTCGTCTCTGAACCCCAGGAGTGACACTCTGAATGGCGGGCAGATTACTCTGTCTTTGTGTGCGGTAGGCATCAATACTGTGAATTACAGACCAAAAAAAATAAAATCACAGACACGCGACAGTACTAATCAACTACAGAGGCAAATCTACCAATATACCCACAAATTGATTATCACTACTGCTCCTACAAAATAAAAGCTTAACGTTAATTAAGGATGAGTGAAAATGACAATATGACACGTTCATAGAATTGCACGTTTAAAAATAGATACCACCTTGACGCAACAGAAAATATATTTTTACATTATGGCAACATAAGACAACTGATGACTGAAGATGGCGAACTCCAAACATAGCTTGTACAAAGGGCTGTGCTGTTATTACCTGTATAGAGGAGCAGACTCTGCCACGGGGGTGGTGGTGGTCTCTTCTGGAGTCGAGAGTAGGGAGGCAGGGTTGGACTCCTGGCTCGCTGCCAGTCGCTGTTGGAGGAATATGGAACGTTCAATATGTTTCCGGGTTCTGAATTGATGGAAGAGCTCCCCTAATGGACAGATCAAGTTATGAATTTGTCTTACCAGAGGGGTGACAACAGCCTCTACAGACTTGCTGAGGGGAGAGAGGATGCCGCTGGGAGGAAAGGTCAGCTCATCTCTGCTGCTTTCAAGCTTCCTGCTCGCATCTTCTCCTTTGGACTCCCCCTCTTCTTCACCCTCCATCTTGTCTTTGTCCCCGGGGCAAACGCCGATGCCACTGTCGTGTTCCTCTGTACCTTCATCACCCCCCCTCTCCTCATCCATCCTTCCAGCATATTCCAACACCTCCTCAAACATCTGGTCGATTATTTCAGCCGTGTTGGTCTCATCGTGAGAGATGTCTGTGGGGAAACATTCATAAAAGTGTGAGGGCACTTTCTGAAAAAAGAAAAAAGGACTGCAATTTTGACTACAGGTACACGATTGCCGAGGTCCAACAACTAGGTGTTAAAGTTGAAGACAAATCCCAACTGTGTGATTATGCCCCTGTGTTGGTCTCCCTACTTGAAAATGAATATTTCCCAACACACTCGAGCTGAAACGTTTTACATTTGCAAAGACACATCTCTCTAAATAACATCTGTGCATCTTTGCAGGTTGGAAAAGCACGTTCAAACCTTTAGTCACCCCTTGATTTTATTTAGAATAGACCAGTATATCCAGTGTGCCAGTGGTTTCGGTCTTACCAACAAACAACTTCACCCATGTGCTCCACTCCTTGCCTCACCTTCTCACTGTTCTCACCTGACATCGTCTCTGCCCTGGACTCCGTTGAGGTATTAGCCTCAGACAGGGTAGAGTCATTGATGAGCTCAGGCTCCAGGATGAAGGTGACTTTCTTTAAGCGCTCTCCTCCCTGAGCCTTGTGAGTTCCTCCTCTCAGCCCATCTACAACCCCCTGCCTCTCATCTACTGCACCTCGCTCCCTTTGCTCGTTCTCCAAAAGGTGATCCGGCTCCTGGACCTCTGTGGGACTTGGTGCTCGATCCATTCCATCAGTGTCTGATGACTCGGCCTGACATTTTGCTGCATGTTTAGTATTTATTTTGAGCACGGTGTATCCCGTCTGTGTTTCTGTCAGAGTTTGAGCAACAGCAGCAGGAGGAGATGCCTCCGCTTGTTTCTCGCTGCCACTTCTGTCCAACTCGAGATCCATGTTGTCTTCTTCTATACCGACTGTATTCTGGATCTCATTTGAATGTTGACTACACCCTTCTGTGTCCTTCTGGTTTGGTTTTATTATAGAAATATCATCATCTTCTGTATCTGCTCCCTCATGAAGTCCTCCACAGAACTCTATGGTCTCGATGTCTCCGCTTGGATTGAATTGGTGCATCACAGAGTCATTGAAACAGCTTTGTGACTCCTCCGTTCTAGGTTTTTCATCTTCCTGCATCTCAGAAGAGCTAGTCGTCTCAGCAGAGACATCCCCCAAATAACAGTCACTATCCTGGATGTCAGCTGGTTCACTGTGATCTGCAACACAGCCTCGTTTACCTTTTTCCACTCTGGATGAGTCCAACTCCTCTTCCTCCTCTTTAACACACACATCTTCCTCCTGTTCTCCAGCTACGATAGACTTTTCCTCGTCTAGAGGATATCTCCACGACCTTAACTCCTCATCTGTTGAAGGCTCAAGCGCCCCTTCGCTGCATGAAGAACCATCTCTTTCTTCATATGAAAACATCTCTTCAGTTACTATTGAAACCTCAACAGTTTCCGCCATGTCCGACTCCTCTTCAAGAGTCGAGTCTAGTGAGCTTTGCTCATCACTTGTAGGCAACTCTGACTGGTCATCACTGAAAGGTACTTTCTGATCCTCGCTAAAAGACAACTTCAAGACAGTCTGGCTCTGTGGTTGTTGGGTCCTCGGCTGCATTTCCTCATTTCCATCCTCCTCCCTGACTTCATCACCTGGACAAGGATTTTGCTCCTTCCAGCCGGTGTTCAGCTGCCCAACTTCACGAGAGTTGTCAAGTTCTACGGGAGCTTCAAAGTCACTGGGTGCCATTTCACCTGTTGAAAAAGTCTCACATCTTAACACTAGGCTGGCTACCTAAGCTTCATACTTGATATACACTAGAGCAGGTAGTGATTCATATCCATTTGTTTATATGGGTGCTCAGATCAGGATTTCTGGGGCTGGACAGCAGAGACTGTATCCGCCTATCCCGTGGTCGGATAGGCGGATACAGATATTTCTCTGCGATACAGCTTCTCTCCTCATTGTATGTGTGTCTTCTCGTCACACTCACCTGTTCAGATCAGGGGTCGGCAACCTTTTTAATTTGAAGTGTAATTATTAATCAGTGTGCCATATCAACATGAAGGCAACATTAACTTGAACCTTGACACCACATTCCAAATTTAAATCTCCAAGGGATCTGCAATTTCATTACGTCCCTTCGACAATGTGAACAGCAACATTGAAAAATAATAACTTATTCAAAGTATTGTAAATAACAGGCCGCACAACGGCTGGGAAAGAGGTCATTTTGCCAGCGTATGAAAGGGAACCTCAGAAGTGGGCCATTTGTTTAGCTACCGTCTGCTAATAAAAACAAAATCACAAACAGCCTCGATAAATACACCAGATAGAAACTATCGCTGCAGATCTCAGCATGGCCAGTTCAGACAGGACGTTGGGTTACTGATGTTCTTTTTTCATTTTAAAATGTAAACCTCTGTATACATCCCTGTTGAACCGTTCGGGAATATTACTCTTTTTGTAAAGCAACATCACATTGTAACGTCACGTCACTTCTTCAGTGTAGATGATCATACACCAGCATTGTGTACGGGGTGTAGATGTTGTGGAGCTCAAGTTGAGTGACTATGTTTAATGAGGATCAGGTATGTCACAGAGTAGTGTGGAGTTTTGTATTTACAATCGTCATACTCCGAGTGAAGGTTGTGATGGGGCCACAATACTGGTCTTAAAGTCAGTTAACCCTAACCCTTCTATTGCTAGTCTGTCTGCTCTAGTTCTGGTGTGTATTGACTTCATTCTCAACACTATAGCAACAAAATGTGTTTATTACATTAATGAGGACGGTACAAGTAAAAGTCTTACCTGTCCCATCTGAAGATTGTTTCTCTGCACATGATGTAGAAGCACCAGTGAAGCTGCCATCTTTCATCTCAGTGTCATCATCTATCTGTTGGAAGCAACGATATCCGACCAGGAAACAACCATAAGAGTTATGAAGAGCTTTAATTAATGTTTATGTGTAGAACGTGTATCAAATAAAACAAAGTATTGAAAATCAATCAAAATATAAAACTGTGGATGCCAACAAACACCAAATGGCCAATGTAACCAGTGGAGTAGACTAGAGTATATAATATCAAGGTGGAGTTATGCTGAATTGTCAAAATACATACCCCTCCAAGGTGACCGTATGCAACACCTTACAATAGAATTTCAATCAAATAAATTATACAAAACACATGGTGAATTTGTGACGTTCATCTCTGTGACGGTTCACTTCTGTTCATGTTGAAATGATAACACCTTGTGTAAACAGGCAATTTCACCAAAACACCAGACTTAAAGAGGTGCACTATTTAAGAAGTGAACTCCCCTCCCCCAAAGAGACACACACCTGGAGCCATGGAAATAGGTAGTTCTTCCAACAAAGGTTGTTGTTGATATATTTGCCTTGTTCTGTTATCCAATTCAATTCTCATCACTGCCCAAATCCATATTCCCCATTCTGTTGGCTCCAAGTATTGGCCATAAGTCAACGCTCCAGAGTGACCAGAAAGAGAAGGGTTATTTGGTCACAGACTCACATCACAGGGCTGCAAAGGGGGCCAATGGACTCTACCTCTAGATCTAAGAACCCAGGCGGCGGGAGACGACGGGCCAGAGGGGGTCCATCCCTGATAATGTTTAGATAAACTGGTGTGTAAAAAAAAACTTCAAACAAACTGGCTCACTTAACTTAAAAACATAAAATCCCATCCACAAAAAAAAACGTTTAAAACAGGAGTTGTAATTGGTCTGTAGAGTATGTGGCTGTACTGTAGGGCTGTCAACGAATATTCTATATTCGAATATATATTCGAATAGTTGTTAAAAACCGAATATTCGAATGTGAAAATGAATATTCGAATGTTAAAAAAAAATTACAAAAATAAATAAATTAAAAAAAACACAACAGCGGCGCGACTGTCTGCTTTGCGGGTGTTTCAATCACTGAATGAAGCCATATTTGGGACAAGAATCGCGACCTTAAATTGCTTACACAAAACTCTTGATCAGCACTCAGCATTTGTTTATTGTTGTCGTTCATTTAAACCGCTATGAGCAGAGAGTGCGACGGTGCGGGAGAGAGAGAGAGAGAGAGAGAGAGAGAGAGAGAGAGAGAGAGAAAGAGTGCGTGTGTGCGAGCGGTCCGCGGTCTTGGCCATTAGTTCATTTACTTATTTTCGTGTAGATAATATGTTGTTAAATATGTTTAAACTTAAATAAATTACCTATACAAGTAGTTATGTCTCGTTGTATTAATTTGTCCTGTTATTGACGTGCCTAATGCGCAACTTTGAATATTCGAATATGTTCGAATATATGTATTTTTTTAAAGGGAATATTCGAACGTCATTTTTGAGCAATTTTGACAGCCCTACTGTACTGATTATACTACATGCCATTTAAAGGGAACAACCTATCAAATAAATGCAATAACCAGTTATGCATCACCTCATGGCAATCCAAGAACTAAACTGCCTGTTATTCAAAAACACTATAGACACTTCTAATTTATCACCAGAGAAACATTGAAATCAGTTGAAGAATTGAGTGATTTTTGTTATTGTCCAAACCCACCTGAGATAACGAGGGATCGGAGCTGCTTCTTTTCAGCCAGGCGTTCTCACTGATCGGTTGGAAATGCAACTGGCTCAACTCCTCTGCCCGTTCCTGAGAAGTGAAACCATGACAGACATTCTTAAGTTCATTTGAGTTTATTTGCTCATCCGAGTACGAGAGCCTGAGAGCTAGAATGGTGTTGATCCAAGTAATGTAGGTACTGCTCACACATTTCAGTAAAAAATAAATAAGACAGCCCCTGAACCAACCTGGCGAAAGCGAGAAGCCTGATTGGAGCTGGGTACTGGAGTGCCGTGGAGTTTCTGCTGGATGGCAGAGACAAAGTTGGAGCAGGTCCGCGGGGAGGCCCGGCCAGGGCTCGGTGCGGAGGCGGGACCAGCTTGGAAGACTTTAAAACGCTCCATGCGCTGATTGAACTCTCCCCGAGCTGGCAGGAAAACATTTAGAGAGATTCACTTTTAAAAACATAAATAGATTGACAAATAAAAATAAAATAAAAAATGAAAGCAATGTTCCAAAGAAAAGTTATATTGAGTATCTGCTGTTACCAAGTCCCAATCCGATCTATGTTTTTCTATATAACAAAGCATTACTGCAAGTAGATTTGAGTAGTAAAGCTAGACTAGTTCTGTCGAGCTGCCCTTGACATTTATAATAAACAACTTTTCATTTATTTTTCCCAGCCCCACTGTGCACCAAGCTGCCTGACAACACTGAATGTCCTTTACTGGTTTCCCCAAAAAATGTCTAAATGCATGAGCTTAGTCACAATCATGTTAGCCAAACCATCGGCCCTTTTTATTGAGGACTTTGCAGCTAGGTGTGGCAAATCCTTTCACGGACTGTGAGCTGAGTCAAACCTTAAACCCCCAGACATGGCCATCTAGCCACTGTCAGGTCTGAGCTGAAGGCCAGAGACCATTTCAGTTTTTGCCTTTGATAGTTTACCACATTGACTTCCAGCTATTGTTGTTCCAATGTCTGTTTAAAAAATGTGTAAGAAAGAAAAAATCGAAAAGAAACTGTATTCTGTGATGAGTCTGATGTTCATTCTCAGAGGTTTTTGAATGCGTGTGCGATCATTTGTATCCTCACCTAGGATGTGCTCTCTGAAGCCCTTTTCATGGATGATGAGTGATGGGCTATTAGTCCCAGGATCCGAGAGGCACCGCTGGGCCAGAGGAGCTCCCCCTAAAACAACAAACTACAGTATTTATCCAACACATTGGATCCACACTGAGTGCTCAGCACATTGAGAGTAGTTCTCACTTCGAATGCAGGTTATCCAGCTTGACTGTTGACATTGGCTACCGTGACATGTCACCATTTTGAGTGGTACCACAAACATTGCACACATCACACTGCTATACTCTTGTACATACACATTTGAACAAATAAACTATATTAGTTCCACCAAGTTAAAGTGAATGCAGCCTAATACACCAGCCTTGCAATAAATAATATGTTCATGAAGCAATTTGTTGAATCCGTTTGAGGTGTTGATGTAATTTTAAGTTGTTTCTGGGTCTGTAGTTTGTGGACATTGGTCTCTTGAATTGCATTGCGTTATACTGAAGGTGTTTCTAATGTTACATCTACCCTAATGGATAACGGTGAAGGTAGGATTACCCTCTCGTCTCTGGGTGAGTTGATGGACTCTGGACCGTACTGAAGGAACCATGGGTGTATCAGGCTTTGTGTCGAGCTCAGCCAGGCGTCCAGAGGAGGATGGTTTCGGACTGCGATTCTCCTGACCGGCTGCCTCCAGACGCCGCCGCTTCTGGCCATCATTCCCCTCTGAAACATCAGACAGAAAGGCGCATAAGGACAAAAGTCACACAAAAACTGCAAAGACTGTCGTGATTTCGATAAATATTTGTCTATGAACCTGTATTCGGCAGGTGCCAATTTTATTCCCTGGTCTGAGCCTATCCCGGATTTTGAATACAGGTAGAAACAAACCTGATGGGGAGAGGACATTGTCTTCAGAATCAGACAAAGGCACTCTCTGCCTTTTCAAGTTGACGTTGGCGTTGTTTTCTTCTTCTTCAACCTCCATTCTGAGCTGCAAAGAGTGACATTACAGACCGTATGGATTTGAACATGTCAGCTGTTATTGAACAGAGACCTTTAAGCACAACACCAACAGGCTATGGTAGTTTATTTAGCGTTCACTCCTCTCTCAAAACACCTTCTTCCTACTAATGGTACTCACCTAACTAGGTCATGCAAGGATGGGCTGACGTTAAGATGATATAACTTAGGTTAAAAACTATTGCTTTGACAAAAGGGCTAAATTCATCAAAGCTATGTGCCAGACGGTTTTACAGTTAGAGGAAACATAACTGTATAAAAACGCCTTGGCATTATCACAAATAAAGTAAAACGTGACAATGTTTAAGTTTTCAGCTCAGGTCATTATTAAAATGAAACGCATTCCCAGCAAGTTGTGCTAACTTGTCAGCTAACTTTAAATACAGCTAACCTACAAGTCTCGTTAACACTGTCGACACTGAAATAACCTGAGTTTCATTTCATTAGTAAGCTTGCGACGTTTCCGTCTTCGAGCGCTGGAAACCTGAAACTTGAAAACTAGCTAAAAGAGCTAGCATTAGCATGCTAGGGTTAGCAACATTACCGTTTGAGTCAACTCGGGCTAATTTCGCGTAAAGTTAGCCTAGCTTAGAATGGCACGCTAACTTCCCCCGTTGTTACACACAGAATATACACAGATCGAGTCGTATTCCGTCTTACCTGAAAAGAAGTCTGTGTGAAACTACAGTCTGTGTGAAACAGGTCAACTGACAGAAACCAAGAAACGAGCTTCGTGTTGTTTAATGCTTTCGGTGAGTCTCCTCCTTCAACTTTGAATTTCAGCGGGTCTTCTGACGCGTGTGACGCGCCCGCGCATCCAGCCGCAGTACCGTAAGTACTCTCGAGGAGGCCGAGAGGAGGCTCGGAGTGAGCGGAATCCACGCTGAGGCCTTTTTTTTTTTTTTTTTTACCGTACTCACTAAACTAAACACGCAAAACAGGATTCCACCACAATACCAATGTGACGCCCTCGACCCGAGTGAGACGTTCACGCTCACGGAGCGACAGGAGACTGAGAGACCGGATAGTTTGAAAAGTACGTCAGTCAGAGAAGTTACTTCACTTGGCGCTCCAAAAGAGAAATGTGGACGATTATCTATACAATATCTATATATCTAAGCTAATCTTAACCAGAGCCTTTAACAATGGACGGACTCTTATATGTTTATTATTCCCACAACCAGTTCAAAAGCAGTATATCTCATGTTCAGCAATATTAAAAGCAGCGATGTGAAGCGCCACCACGAGACAAAGCTCAGATCTTTAGAGCAAACAGACCAGAAAAATAAACCTAAGAGGCCAATATGATCAGAACCTAACACATGAATTAATATGATCAGAACCCTAACACATGAATTAATATGATCAGAACCTAACACATGAATTAATATGATCAGAACCCTAACACATGAATTAATATGATCAGAACCTAACACATGAATTAATATGATCAGAACCCTAACACATGAATTAATATGATCAGAACCTAACACATGAATTAATATGATCAGAACCCTAACACATGAATTAATATGATCAGAACCCTAACACATGAATTAATATCATCAGAACCCTAACACATGAATTAATATGATCAGAACCTAACACATGAATTAATATGATCAGAACCCTAACACATGAATTAATATGATCAGAACCTAACACATGAATTAATATGATCAGAACCCTAACACATGAATTAATATGATCAGAACCCTAACACATGAATTAATATGATCAGAATCTAACACATGAATTAATATGATCAGAACCCTAACACATGAATTAATATGATCAGAACCCTAACACATGAATTAATATGATCAGAACCTAACACATGAATTAATATGATCAGAACCCTAACACATGAATTAATATCATCAGAACCCTAACACATGAATTAATATGATCAGAACCCTAACACATGAATTCATATGATCAGAACCCTAACACATGAATTAATATCACCAGAACCCTAACACATGAATTAATATGATCAGAACCCTAACACATGAATTAATATGATCAGAACCCTAACACATGAATTAATATGATCAGAACCTAACACATGAATTAATATGATCAGAACCCTAACACATGAATTAATATGATCAGAACCCTAACACATGAATTAATATGATCAGAACCTAACACATGAATTAATATGATCAGAACCCTAACACATGAATTAATATGATCAGAACCCTAACACATGAATTAATATGATCAGAACCTAACACATGAATTAATATGATCAGAACCTAACACATGAATTAATATGATCAGAACCCTAACACATGAATTAATATGATCAGAACCCTAACACATGAATTAATATGATCAGAACCTAACACATGAATTAATATGATCAGAACCCTAACACATGAATTAATATGATCAGAACCTAACACATGAATTAATATGATCAGAACCTAACACATTAATTAATATGATCAGAACCTAACACATGAATTAATATGATCAGAACCTAACACATGAATTAATATGATCAGAACCTAACACATGAATTAATATGATCACAACTCTAACTCAATATTAACTGCCCAACATGACGTAAACAGAGAGGAGGAATGAGCTGAACAAGTGCTTTAATAACCACAGATGAAGTCCATGCACACACATTTCTCTTTTTAGATGACAATATAATATCTTGGCTCTTTTGATTGACATCACTTGACGCCTGAATGAACTGAATTTGAAGCTGCATGACAATTCAGTTAAATTCTTTCTAAAATTAAGGACTTTATTTATCAATGTAATTTATATAGTCACATTTTTCAAAAGGTTTCTGTTTTAAATCCAGCCTTTATTTTACTTGAAATGAGAGAAGATATCTAATAAATATCTATTATTAGAGTATGTACTATTTATAATTCTTCCAGTTAAATTTGAAATCTGTAATAATAAATATTGTTTAGATGTTAATTCATTGTACTTTATTTAATTTGACAGTCAGTCAGTGGTTGACTACATACAGATGTTAATACAACTGTTGGCTATGTCAATACGTTTAGCACAAAATCATATAGTGCAAATTAGACATTATTGTGATGTTCTGGACCTTTGCATAAGGAAATTTTCTTGAACTGGACCTCGCAGAATTTTAGTTGAATACCCCTGACCTATAGTCACCCATTTATCTCACAACTGAGACGTGGATCCAGCATGGTATAAATATCTAAACCACTGGACAGTGTTAGAAACATATTACATTTTTTCATGCAAAAACTATATTTATTTTTAAGGACCGTAGATCTTGATAAGTAAGTAAGTCTGGGTTTAGGTAGGCCACTTGTATATTAATGTGAAATTCTACCACAGGGACATTTCCTGTAATATAATGTCTATAAAGTCTCCTTTTAGCTTTACTTAAGTACGTTCTTACACATCAGTAGCTCACAGTAACACATGCTTCTAAAATATATATTTTCATAGGGAACAATAATGTTACATATAAAGCACATTAAAAGAGATATTCAAAAATGTTACAGATGATGATCAGGAGGAAATTGGTTGCATATACATGCGCAGAGATGATCTAAATGGGTCACAGATGCATTGCTAACCCCAGGTTTGTGCACATGTGTGAAAACAGCTGTGATAAGATCTTAAGGGCATTGTGTTGTCTCCATCACTTCAGTCTGCACCGCACAGATTTGCATAAGGGGAATATGAGTCATAGTTCACCCTGGAGGAGGAAGAATGGATTATGACACATGGGCCCTGAGCACAGACATGTGGGCCAGTATTCCCACCACATGCCTCCTGCTCTCTGTGCAGTGTGTCTCTGTGCTATTTCTATGCTTTCTTCTCCAGAACACCTGACCCAAGATTTTAAGTTGGATAATTTGATTAAATAATTAAATCAGAAGGTCAGAAGGTTAAAAATCTGGTATCTGCTGCTTTTGCAGGACCGTAATAAGTCTGAATCATTTCATTGGGTCTGAATGTCATGCTGTCTTTATGTAACTTAAGCAAAGGTTCCCTTAATTCTCCCCATCGACAATATTAAGTAACTCACAGACAATAGGTCAAATACGCCTGTGTACATAAAAACGATGAGGAAGATGTTTACTGCGACTCCCGAGGGGCATTTCTGCAAGAAACATCCAATCAGAGTTTAAACTGATGTTCCTGAAAACACAATCTACTGCTTAAATCCATTCATTGTAAAATTCTGCGTCAAATTTAGATGAATTCAGATGAAGTGTTTTGAAGTTGCTAGCACTCTGATACAGCCTTCAGTGGAATATACAATTTACCAAACTTTTAAGTCATATAAATCTGTTTCTGCATTTTTTTTTTCAAATTTTCTACACTAAATGAGTATTAGTTTCAGCAAAAAAAGATGAAATTTACAAAGTTGTAGAGCATTCTATGGAATCCATAAAACTTTTTGAATTCTGTGTGCTGGTGGGCTGGTTTCTGAGCCTTGTGGCCATCTGCTTCTGGAAATGTTCACAGCTCATCTCATGAGTAAACTAAGAGAGGAGCTCCCAACAAATAGCCGACTCTATTTTTGAGATAGGACAAAAAAAAGAAAATCTTTTGAAATTTGTATAAATTCTCCTATAAGTGTGACAGCTGGTCTGGAAACACTGAACCAAGACACCGTCCCTTAAACTTGAGTACGATCGAAATAGCAATGTATCTCTGTAGTGTGTTCTTTCTACGTCTGTTGAAAACGTACTGAATACACTACACGTCTATGAAGAAATTAATTGCCATGACAAATCTTTCCACCAACTAAATATATCCACCAAGATGTAAAGATAAACACTGGGTTTCTGTTCTCTGTGTGTGGGGAGTTGCTTTTAATCTGAACAACGAATCTGCGGCCTGTTCCTTTTCTGTCACTTCCCTCCCTGAACGACACCACTGTCTCTTCTCAGAAGAAGCTCTGAGAAGGTGTCGGGGAAAATATGACATCATACATTTTGCTTCCACAATGGACAGATTCCTATCGGACGCAGTGTGAAGATGAATAAAATCGAAGGGAGGAGAACATCGCCAGCATCTCGGACAGCATCATGAAGACTCTCTGCTTCTCTCTGGGGCTGCTGCTGCTCGCCGCCTGCTGCTGCACCGCCATGCGTGAGTGATCTGCGTCTGTGCCTCAGCCTCTTCAGGGTTTGCTCACAGACGAGTCTGTGATGACTTTGTCCGCTTCACCTTCCTCACAGCGAAAGCTCCGCAGTTCAACACGGTGCCTGGAAACTGCTGCTTCAACATCTGGAAGCGCGGGATACCTTTGAAGCTGGTCTCCAGCATAGCCAAGACCCACAGCGCCTGTCAGAAGCAGGCATTCATGTGAGTGGGACTCTTTCTTCCCCTGTTTGTGACCTGTGACCGATGAGATGATGAACAGAAAGATGGAGAACCTAGTGTACGACCTCCAGACAGGTGTCGGTGCAAAGCCACATTTTCTCTTTATGTTTTGCAGAGTCCGGACTATCAAAGGAAGACAGATCTGCTACAGTGGAACCTTCCAGTGGGCTCTGGATGTCTACAAAAAGCTGCACTGAGGATGTAATATCGTATAATACTGTGATCCATTAATGCCTGGTTTTGCAGGCCTATAAATACGTAATCTTTGCATTTTAATAAACATCTTAACTTTATTGCTGGCTATGTGTGTTCTGAGTAGAGTAGGTATAGCGTTAGAGAATGTTTCTCAGGTTTTCAAGTTAGGCCTCACTGCATTTACCGCAGTGTGAATAACCATGGGATGTCCTGATGGGCAGGTGGCACCTACACGCCATCAGTGTGTGAATGGGTGAATGATGACATGCAGCGTTAAAGAGCTGTGAGTGGTCAGAAGTCTAGAAAAGAGAAATACAAGTACAGTCCATTTGATCATTCTTATCAGCATAATGAGTGTCCGACTCATGGAAGTGTTTTAATATCTGAAATCTTTGTGGTCAAGGGATAGTCAGGTTCAGTGGAGGGCACTTCATGTTTCCTCCACTGGGAGGGTACCAGTAGCCACGAGTGGCCTAGTGTAAGGTCGTAATTACTAAAGAAGAGGTCAGAGTACGGACAGTAATATAGATCAATAACTATGTAAAGTTAGCAAACATTAGCCAATAACTGTTCATACCAGACAAGGAACTGGTGTTCACAGACAGCGTTTCCTTCAGGGTTCATTCAGGGTCCGGACATGAGTCAATGTGATGTTCCTCACAGCTATAGCAGTATCACACACCACTCATCTAGAGTTTATATTTAAGACTATTTTTACAGCATGCCCTTTCTAAGCTCAAACAGGGGAACTGAACGCTCTTTTGTACGCATTACATGTCATCGTCCTCTGCTGCAGCCAATGGTGCGCCTGCACGGAGCTTAGAATGAGAGCATGGCTGTTGTGTTGGATGGGAGAGAGAAATACACGGTCATGTCCAAAAATGTTTGAATCAGAATTAGTATTTTAATTCTTGAGTTATGAGGTAACCTTTGACCACAAAATTATAATCAGCTCAGCCATTTTGCCAAATTTTAAGAAATTCCCTCTAGGTTTGATAGTGTACCAGTACAGTGCATGCATATTTGATAAATCCCCATCCAGAAAGATTCGAAATGTTTGACTCCATATTAAACGATGGGTTTCATGAGTGTGTTAAAAAGAAAACCGTTGGGAGTTAAAGCATAACCATGTCAACTTTAATATTAATAATGTACAGTTAGAGAGAGAACAAAGAAGAGAAGCAGTAAACAGTGTACACATTAAAAAAATTAAAATATTACAAAAACAAAAAAAAGTCCACCTAAATGTATGTCCATCTTGACTTGGTGTTATTGGAAGTGGATCACAAGCATTTCAAAGAAAAAAAAGAAATCACTTATTTTAAACTTGCTTTTCCCTGGACTTAAAAGAGAATATATATATATATATATAATAACAGAGTGGTCCTGAGAAAGTGTACTCATTGGCATAGATGTATACGGTATATGTGTGCCTGTATAAATGTGTTGGTAATGTATTGGTGTATTCTTAAGACAAGGTTTACGTATTTGTTCTGAGTACACCTTCTGTTGTTATTCCTGGCTTATAATATTGTGAAAACAAAATAAGAAAGAAAAAGGCCACTGAGCAGCCTCCAGTATGTACACAATATAAGCATTTCCATCATGAACAAATCCATACAGGTAATGTTTGAAATGCTGCAGGTGTGAGGTTATATTCTATGAGTCGTTTTGAGAAAACTACAAGGGATTTAAGGAGCTGTTCTTCCACAATACATATGGTATTATTAATATCATCGTCATATGAAAATAAAACATGGGCGCTCTTGGAAAGGTCTATTAAAGGTTCCAATGTGTTTGAATTGACTGAAGGGTTATGTATCACGTTCGAAAAGGTAAGTCAGAGACAAAGCTATGGCAGAATTGGAAAACTTCTCAAAACTGTAGTCTTCCTGTGAAGTCCGAGGAGAGGAAGGGTCACAGGAATGTGTCAGCTTCTTGATGAATTGCGCCTTTCACACAAAGGGAAATTCATCACAACACAGCTGGACGTCGGGGTTCAGATCTATGACGACAACATCACTTAAATCACAATATAAAACGTCTTTGTAATCACTGTGACCTGGAACGTGGTAGACACCGAGGAAGCTTTTGCATAATGTCTTCTATTTAAATAGGAAACACACACACACACACACTGCAATGACAATGTTCTGCACACAGTTCAGATCTCTCTCCCATCAGACACATCCTCTGACCTCAAACACACAAAGGGACAGTGTGTAGGATCTGGTGGCATCGCATGGTGAGCTTGCAGATTGAAACCCCCCTTTCATTTTCTGTGGCTCACGTTAGCTCAGTTTCACGAGCGTGTTGGAGACACGTGGCATTCACGTAATGTGAAAACGTGAAAGGCTCACTGTAGGGCCGGGGTTTGGTTTGTCCATTCTGGGCTGCTGTAGAAACATGGCGGACTCAATGAAGTGGACCCGGTCCCGATGTAGATTTGAAGAAAGGTTGACGGTTTCTGCTGAAAGATGCGACACACTGGCCCTTTAATAAAACACACCTGGTGGTACACGCACCACCATAAATCCTGCCTACAGGCCCGGTCACGGCAACAATAAAAAACGGCAACATTTAAACAAGGTAGTTACAAGGGCGTATTTGTTTTTTTTACATTGAGTTTGGTGAACTTTAAAAAACTGATTTGACCGTTGGGCCACCAGCTAGCTGTCTCCACGTCCTTTTGAGGGAACAGAGAAGTCCGAAACAGAAGATTATCATTAGCCGTGTGGCACCGTCGGACTGTTCCCCAAAAGAGGAATGGTTTGTAGTTATGAGAGGAATTAAGGGTACATATACGTTTAAAATAAAATAAAAAAGTGGGGAGTAAACGACCCAGGGCTGAGAAGTGCTAAATAGCCCTAGCATGCTAGCGGCTAGCTAACAGTTAGCTGTAAGCTTGACGTTATCTCGCCGTGCCCGGGCCTTAACCCCGCTTGGCTTCTCCCTCCTCTGCTGCCACTCGACAGTTACCTGGACTCACATGCACTCTCCCGTCTCTGTGGGGTCTTCAGGGCGTTACATTACAAGAAAGCGTGTGTGGGCGATAGGAAGGTACGACTACCTGCAGATCTACGGGATCTATCTAGAGGACGCACAACGACTACATGTGTACTAATGGCTATGCCCCCCGCCATGTGTGGCCTCCACACTGTGGCTCAGACCAACTCCAGCTTCTCCACTCGGTCAGGAATTATAGGAAAATAGAATTTCACAAAAACATGCATTCCCCGTGAAAATGGAAAAAGGTTTCAACGGATACGATAACGACCCCGCCGAGAGACAGCGTGGGCCGCTTGTGGGCATTTGCATGTGTGTGTGTGTGTGTGTGTGTGCGTAGAAATGGCGTCCGTGTCACAACGTGGTTCGTTAGATGTCACACGGAGGAATGCGAGTGTTCCATATGTTTGCGTGTATGTTTGGGAAGGGCCACAGTACACGTGAACTTCAGAGGGGGATGAAGAACAATATTGAGTTTGTGTAAAACTGAAGGAACATGGCGCCTCTTCAAAAGATTTTCCCTTTCTTCTTGTTCTTTTCAATCGTCCTGCGGGACAAAACGAGAGACAAAGGGAGAATGTTACAATCGTTATACAATAACATGGTAAATGTATTGTCAGGCTTTACAGGCACCTCGTGTGTGTGTGTGTGTGTGTGTGTGTGTGTGTGTGTGTGTGTGTGTGTGTGTGTGAGGGGGGGGACGACGACTCACCCAACAAATATAAAGCAGCCGCTTCTTATTTTACATGCAGATGAATATTAATTTGTTGGCGATCTTATAAGCAAGTGGTCACCCAAGGACCTCCTTTAAGATAGAGAACGTAACGTGCATGTCCATAGGAATAATTAGATTTAGCCTATTTCTACACCCGTGTGTCCACATTGCATATTTTTCTTCGCGGCAACATTTTGAAAAAGCCTTCTTGTTTTCCTGAGGTCTCTTCCTTGTTGAACATCGGTGAATCTTTCAGAAAAGCGCAGACACATATTATCGCTAGGGAGTGCTGTGCTTTTATCAGCGTTCAACGTCAAACAAATATATCGTGGACCAGATAGATTATTCAAAGCAAAGGGGCGATGCCCGGCTATTACATAACCGTGGTTAGAGCGGTGATATGTTGTCAAGATATTGTGATCGTAGAAGCACAAAAAAAAAAAACGAAAAAGTGCCAGAAACATACGCTGCGTGGACACGGGTCCTTTGTTTTGAGAGATATGTATTAGAACGATATTATACATGTAATAAACAGGCTCGAAGAGTTATATATTGGTTAGATTAGAACATATTCTAGGTACAATTATAGACTTATTCTGTCAATCTTCAGTGGAACTACTTTCTACTAAAAACATACGGCAATTTAGTCAGGACGCTCATATGTTATGTTTAACATTTTGAAAAACCCGCAGGAAATTCCATTTACCTCCACCATACAGTGCTTTTTCACACTAGATTTTTTACTTTAAAAAAACAAACTATTATACTATTATTACGTCCCATCCATGGTGTGTGTGGGTGTCAGCTCGGCTATATTAACTGTCACTATATGTCACATTCAATGTTTCGGCAAACGAGAAACATTGAAGAAAGGGCGGAGTAAAAAGGGCGGAGTTACTGACTTGGAGGCGTCCAGTTTCTGCTGCTCCAGGATTCTCTGCTGAGCCTCCCAGTTGACCTTCTCGTCCTCATACACTCGTCTCTTCTCCTCCAGCTCTTTGTACTGAGCCTCCAGGTTCCTCTTCATCTGCTCGTGGCGCCGCTCCAGCTGGGGGTCAAAGGTCAGACGGACTCAGTCTCGGGTTGTATGTTGCCCTAAATATCTCACATGATCACCATTTCTACTGTTTGTAGAGATGTTACGAGAACACTTTCCTTCCTGATACTGATTCCAATCTGATAGCAGTGTGTTAAACAGCTCATGATTATCTCCCTAATATCTATTTCATATCGCTGTGGAAACCTTTATTGAGGTTTCTCACCAAAAGATACATTTTACAAGATTACATTTGAACCCATCATGTAATGTTAATGTTACAAAATGTATCTTTTTAGCCCAAACTAATTTTTACTGAATAGAGCTTGAACGCCTCATAATGTAACTCAATGCGACCTTCGAATGTTAGCCGTCAGATCCAGATTCATGTAAATCCATCCATTATCTGAACCGCATATCCTCTTTAGGGTCGCGGGGCGCTGGAGCCGATCCCAGCTGTCATTGGGCGAAGGCAGGGTACACCCTGGATAAGTCGCCAGTCTATCCAGGGCTCACATATAGACAGACAACCATTCACACTCACATTCACACCTATGGGCAATTTAGAGTCCAATTAACCTAACATGCATGTCTTTGGACTGTGGGAGGAAGCCGGAGAACCCGGAGAGAACCTACGCTGATACGGGGAGAACATGCAAACTCCACACAGAAGGCCCGCCCAGACCGGGATTGGAACCCCGGCCCCTTTTGCTGTGAGGCGACAGTGCTAGCCACTATGCCACCGTGCAGCCCCAGATTCATGTAAATAAAAGTGTGAAATCATGTTTTTTTGGTTTTCTTACAGTACTTTCCTATTCTGACGCTTTCAACCACATTGTCTTCATTTGTGGATGGATATTGTTCAGTTGTCATGGTTATTTGCCTAACCACACCCCTCTGCAGCTAAACCTAACCACACCCCTAACCACACCCCTCTGCAGCTAAACCTAACCACACCCCTCTGCAGCTAAACCTAACCACACCCCTCTGCAGCATGAGCCTAACCACACCCCTCTGCAGCTAAACCTAACCACACCCCTCTGCAGCATGAGCCTAACCACACCCCTCTGCAGCTAAACCTAACCACACCCCTCTGCAGCTAAACCTAACCACACCCCTCTGCAGCATGAGCCTAACCACACCCCTGCCATCACACTCTGTTTTTCAGGGTTTTCTCCACTACTTAATTTGGATTTACAGGTTACAAATTGTCCACTTTATGTCTTCGTCACTTACGCTGAAGAACCTCCACAACAACAACATGAGAGTGTGTGTGTGTGTGTGTGTGGCTGTTACGTCACTGTCTAGCCGCTGTGTGTGTGGCGTAAAGCGGTCACGTTTGTAAATAAATATAAGTAAATATAACCGGCAAATAAATTGTATGCAATAAATTGTATGCTTGTGTACATTTCTATGTTTCATTGGACCATAAATCAACATGAAGTCTTGTGAAAACCCACAGTTGAGTTGCTTTGACTTTTAGAGGGTAATTAACTGCATCATGTTGGGCCGACGAATGAAAAAACATTAAAGCAACACATTTCCACCACAAATGGAAGATCCTCAAACCCACCTCGGCCTCCGAGTCCTTCAGTTTCTGCTTCTTCTCTTTGACCTTCATCTCAAAGACCTGTTCCATTTCTGCCTCCATCTTCTTCATCTTCATCACGTGCTCCCTGCGCTCCTCCTCCATCTGGGCCAGGGGACTCCTGTGGACCACAGGTTAGTTGGAATTAGTTTTATTCACCTTAATAGAACTTCAAAACTAAAGGAAAGCAGTTTTTTAATCTAAAGTAACCCGTTCATTAGAACGAGGAGCAGTCGTTTAGTGACGGAGGCGTACTTGGTGAGCTGGCCCTTGGTCTTGGAGGTGTCCACTCCGTTACAGGTGACGGCAGCAAGTTTCTTACTGCGGTAATTCTCATAGTGGACATTGTTGGTGACGTCCTTCAGATCCTGCATATGGGTCCTATGGAAAGGGAAGAGGAAAAACTAATCAGGTGCCTGAAGGGCGGTGAGGAGGAAGGAAGAGGAGCAAAGCAGGAGAGAAGAAAATCCCAGAAGAAAATCCAGCTTATGTACAGCGCTGCATGAAAGAGTCCTCAAACCAAGAAATGAGTCAGCAGTTTTTCACTTCCTCCCTAATAGATTTTACTGTTTTTGTTGTTTGATTAATAATATAAAACAGGTTAGTAAATACCCCTCTGGTGAATTTAGCAGCTTTTACGTGTGTTCAAAAAAAACAGGTCCTCACTAGAATACTAGTCCTCCTCTAGCTCAGTGGTGGAGACGTGAGGTCCTTCATACCCTAACATTAGCTTTTTCATTTTTAATAACAGATAAGATAACAGAGCACTGCTATATAAGTGAGACAATGAGACAACTAAACTATTGTGGGCATAAGAAGAATGTAGTCAGCCTCTAGTGGACGCTCTGGGTAAGACACCAGCTGTTGTACCTGATCAGCATGTTGCGCAGCACAGTGAAGTCACAGTGTTCCCCGTTCTCCACTGAAACACACAGGGAGAGAGACACACAGAGATCAGAATAAATACACACAAACCATATGAAAAATCATGTGGGAAACTGATTCATTCTTACAGATGCTAAATAACTGCAAGGCACTTTGGGTAATTCTGGGTGCCTCTCTGGCTATGTGTTCACATTGAGACAGTCCCGGCAGAAACAAACTTTTTGTTGGTGATTAACATTAACACAACTGAGTTATTTACATGTTAAATCATACACAGCTCAGTGGTAGAACTAGATTATTATTGTCGACCTCAGAGAACGTAAAGTTCATCCCATTCATTCATAGGTTGTCAGGGTATCTTGAGAGAAGTGACAGTGTAAGGAGGAGTTGTACACTATGGGGTTGTAGCACATCCACAGAGCACAAAGGGACATCAGGCCATGACCACATAGGACTGCTTTTTTCATATCAGCATATGGCTCACATTCTACTACGTACATGAAGC
This sequence comes from Cottus gobio, assembly GCA_023566465.1. Taxonomy (NCBI): domain Eukaryota; kingdom Metazoa; phylum Chordata; class Actinopteri; order Perciformes; family Cottidae; genus Cottus; species Cottus gobio. The sequence continues at coordinate 26,761,158 of CM042223.1, read as the reverse complement.
GCGTTGGAACTGGGCACCAACGCAGCTCAAAGCAGTTTTTAAATCGGTTTGGCCACTTGTAGCTCTTAACCCCAACACTAGCCGTGTTCCATTCAATGTGAACCTTTGAAAAAAAGAAACAGCCGTGTTTCCATCAATTAGTGAATAAACTACTTTCGGCTACATAGTTACGTCCACAGTTGGCAGGATGGGCTACGCTACGCCTCCACCAGGAAATAGAGTAGAAGTTGTTGGGATTGTGAACCGGAAAAAGAAACGTCGCCGTGGATTTATCAGCTATTTTTGGCTGAAAGCAGCGGTCCGATTCTGCTGGGTAACAACATTGATGAGACCGGTCAGACCGATTGAAGTTTTCAGCCCGAGAGCGGCCAGCTGAAAGGCGCTAAAATGCCTCGTAGAGCCAATTGACAATTTTGTGGGTTCATCACCACGGATGAGCCCTTTCACATTACACAGAACCAACCAGTCATGTTGCAGTGAACATCTCGGGCTGTTCAAAAATATCAACTTGTGATGTGTGAAATTGTCATAACTAGCATTTGGATGCTTGAGTTATGGCCACAAACATCTTTTGGTGAAGTCGCAGTGGCTTTGAGTCCAAGTGGGAAATTTGCTCAAGCGGTTCCCAAAAACATCAGGCGTTCCTGAAATATTGAGTTCATAAGAATGAACCGGAAGGACAAGCGGAAAACAGAAACCCTCCTATCTGATCACAGCCTTTTACTGTCGGACGCCACGAAGTTAGAACGAACAAGAGTTCTTGGTCAGACAACAGAAGGTCTCGTATCAACACGGGACGGTGAGTTTTTATCTCAACAACAAAGACAGATGGGATTCTGGAAAAGGATGAACTGCTGCTGAGGATGTACGTGGTGGATCTCCCGCCACCTCTTCGTCATATACGCTGCTCCTTATTGGTTAGCCTCGGCCTCGTCGGCAGTCAATCATCATCAGGGGAGCGAATAAAGAGGACACCTTACCATTGATGAAACTTAAGCAGTCCCGCCCCTTGGCCTCCCAAGCCAGCCATTGACCTTCAGTCTCTTCTAGAGGAGGCAGCTCTGACGGAGGGGGAGGGGTACGGGTTTTCAGTTACATTCTGCGCCCAGCTGGGGGGCTAAATCTGGGTCTGGAGCAGCCGGGTTTATCGTGGCTCAGACCTGGCCCGTGTTTGGCCCAGATTCAGCACCAGATTTGGCCCGGGTCAACACCATAACCTGCATATGTCCAAGCTGACTAAAGAGCACGGGGCTTGTAGAGGAGGGTGGTGGTTGGGTAGGGGGTGTTATATGGGGGATCTAGGCATGACCAGCTGGGGGAGCAAGTCTCAATGAGGGAATAAGTGAGGGTCATAGGAAGAAAGAAAAAGTTGGAACTAATAGCATACAGATCTTAATTGTTGATGAGTGGCAGAAAACACCTGACGCATTCTCCAGATCAAATTATTTCAGTTTTGTATTTGTCAATCATGGACTTCAATAGAGCTTTGTCTGAGTCCATCAGGTGCTTTGAGTGCCTTACCTACGAGCAGTGGGTACTCAGGCCATGATGATGGACCGCGTTGGTTAAAGAAATGAATCAAGAGCACACAACTGTTCAACCACGTGTTACCATTTGACATATGCCAATGAGTCATGATTCACAACCGCGTGTTACCTTGATGACAGGGTGAGCTGCTACATGCCCTTTTGGAAAACTCAGCGTTAGCTGCTCATGAACCTGTAATGGATCTGGAAGCAATGCGTTAAGATGGCAGATCCCGCTCTTTGGTCCAGTGATACAGCGAGGCCCGTCCGCCGCTCTCACCCCTGCACCAACGCAACCGACTCGACTCCGACGAGTCGGATTGTGGTGAAACGGGGCTGAGATGAGGCGGCGCATCGGCACGGGGTACCACGGGAGCAACGGAGGGAACCGCGGCGTTAGAGCGATGTTGCTATTGCGGCTTCAGCACAAAAAAACAGCCTCTAGTTTTCTCCATGACTATTCACAGCATCAGACCTGGGAGGAGCGGGAGTATGTGGAGGCTTTCAAACCTGCTGAGAACACCAGGCGGGTTTTTGAAATGTGTCAACTGAGCCTCGTATGCACCATGCGGGATAATTCCCGTTTACCACGACCCTGGTCTTGTTCTTTGTGATTTGGGCCTTCCAGGTCATACACACATTACACTCCCTCAGTGAATTGCGTAGATCTGGGAAGACATTAGAAAGAAGTCTGATGGAGCGAGAAACACGAGCAGTCACGCAGGTTTTCATTCACAAATACGCTCTTCTTGAGACTTCTCGTGATGGCTCGTCATTTTAATTTTTTTTAAAACAGTGGGTCAGATAATGTGGCTGCTCGTGTTTCTTGCCGCATCTCGGTAGTCACGATGGTGAGCGACTGGCGGAAAATACACAAAGCTATCAAAACAAGACCCGAGTTGGTATTGACTGGAATTATCCTTTAAAACGTATAACGAGGTCATCTTCTGGGTGGACTATCGAATGAAGTGCTTAAAACAAAGAGCAGAAACAGATCATTCATGCGTCCCTCTGGTAGACCACAGGCCTGTAGGAAGATCCCCGACAGCGGGAAGAGCTTCAGTATTCCTGGCATGAGGAATTCATCCAGAAAGTACTGACGGGATGAGTCGTGCCAGTTGCTTTATGTGGTGGGATTTCCCTTTGATGTTATTGAGCACAATCTCCTACAGTTGAGTTGCAATATCAAATTATATTTTTTTTTCTAGGTGGCCACCAATCAACCAATGAATCACTACATATCTGCTGATAGTTAAAGTTTCACGATAACGACATTTTTCAGACGGATCCCTAAAACAACACGATGTGAAATGAGCCAAAATGTACAGATTTATATTACTCATCTGCTACCATATATATTGTTTCCAATGTAATCGTCATAATCTAACAATACCAAACATGCTCAAATATTGGTATGCTCTAAAATGAACACCGAATGGTATAAGGATGCAAGAGTAGATCGAACCGCCGAGCCATAAACCCGTTTACAAACAATGACGTCATACAGCTATGCGAGAACGTGAGCCCAGCAAAGGGACTTCCAGACCGGTGTGGTCAGTGATGGGTAGAATACATAGCCAGCGGAGAGGTTTATGAACTGACTCTGGATCTGTACCTCTGACCGACTCAGAGCTACATCTGCTTTTAGAAGCGACGCTACAAACCGCCCCGCGGTCAGTGGCTCGCAGCCAGAGGCCGAGAACGATGAAGAGGTCCTTGTACAAAGAAGCCTTCAATCAATTTGAAATATGGGTGTTTACCATCTGCAAAGTGTCACCAGGTGCAGTATTTGTTACGATATGTGTTGGTGTGGTATTGCCCCAGGCCATTGGGACAATAGCGTACCATAATCACATGTGGTATCCCATTCCTGAATGAACCCCATGACATCAGCTACACCGAGTTTCCACTATTCCATCTTTAAAATGTCTAGATGACACACCATGTGGATAATTGCCACTAGAGCGTTCTTATGAAAGGGAAGTCCCTGCAGAGGCTCACTCAGCATGGAGTAACGTGTCAGCAGGGAGCGATGGGGCCGACGTTCTGCTGGGAACACATGAATGATTTCTGAGTCTATGTTCTTTAGTATTTTCAAGATAGACTATGTTCATGTCCATTTTCTTCTTTGGTTTTCCAAAATATGGTGTATTTCAGCCCTTTAGAGAAGTATTCAGCCCAGGTCTGATCAGAGCATTGGTTTGACCATCAGCCTAATGATGAGACAGCACAGCAACAGAAAAGTGGAGGAAAGGATGGAGAGTTTGGGGGACACTCTTGAGGAAGAGGAGGAGGAGGAGGAGGAGTGGAGAAAATGAGGCTGAACTAAAGTGAAAGATGGTTTTGTTTACCAAAAATGCCCTCTGTCAGTCATGGAAAAGAACAGACCAAGAAAAAAGAAAAAAAAGAGAGAAAAGAAGGAATGAAAAAAGTGAAAGACTGATAAACGGTCAACCACAGAGCAACAAAGGTAAAATACAGAGACATACAGATATCATCTTTCACAGGAAACCTCTCACACCAGTAGGACCAGTTCATTGGGACTGGTGGGGACACATACTGACACAACATATCCCATAATACACATATTACTATTTTTCCAGAATCCCTATCAGGGACAAGTCCAACGCCATCAAAAGGAGTGTGTGTGGAGTTGGTGTGTGTAGAGGGACGTCTGGGTGTGTGTGTGTGTGTCAGAACAATGCATCAGCGGCCCGCCGGGTCGTTTCCAACTTGTCAGAATGAAACAATTACTTCTGGTACATGTTGCCCTCGTTTAGTTCCCAACGCGACACTAAAAAGGAAGTAAACCCTCATTAAATGAGAAAGTTCCTTCTTGACCTTGTCTACTCGTATGAAATCAAATAAAACATAAGTTATTTAGCTAATCCCAAAAACCCTCCTGGTGAAAGAGCAACAACGCTCGCTGTCTGTGAAATGTACAAAACAAGAGAATTCCAGACTCACTGCAGACTCATCGTTACATCTTTTTTAGGCATTTGGAGGAAATGTTCATAAATAGCATATGGATTCTTGACTTATTTGTTTTGTGCTCTTTCTTAACCAAATTGAAAGAAATTCCGCTCAGGTGCTCCTAACATCCCACTGAGATCGGATCAGTTCTTCTTTGAGTCCAAGTGGACATTTGATCCAAAACGGAAGTTCCCTCATATTGTAGAAATGAGCCCCGACTGAAACTAACCTTATTAATGTGATCGCTCAAATGCGTCTTTTTCTTACAAATCCATCATTAATACAAATTAAAAAAAAACCTTCTAGACCGATCCTATATGTATAGCGATCATGTGCTATGGGGCCCTTCTTTCAGACTTAAAGAGGTTACATTTGTTCATCGACACATTTCCAGTCAAGAGTACATTTTGACAAGTCGGTGTAACCTGGTAGTTAATACATCCAGAGGATACGGGAGGGGTGAGGGGTGACCATGTGACTGCTGGACCCACATGCACCGGGATCTCACTGGCCGCCTGTGTAAACTGCCTCCTTCCTCTCCGGAAGCCGAGTGAACCTACCTTCCGCCACGCCCCACGGGTACTGGCGACCTCTGACCTTCTTGCCATTCACCTCGATCACCACGTTGCTGCCGACCACTGCCAGCGGCATCTTCTCCTGGGGGGGGAGAGAGAGAGGAACAACTTTATTTTATGCGTCTGGCTCGTTGTGGATTGGGCGCCGCTAACCGTTGTTTGAGAGTCGCCTTCGTTTGATTGGTCGCTTCCTGTGGAAACGGAGCCGGAGCTGATATCACTTTAATTTGGGTTGGCTGCACAAATCTTTGGGTTGGGATACTCATGTCTGCCGACATGTATTTTACATTCAACTGTCAGTGCAGTGCAGCATTTGTGAGAGTGAGAGAACTGATTTAAAGAGATTTTAATATTTTTAAGTGTTTGGTTTGACCGCTCTGGGCTTCTGTTGAAACATGGCAGCGTGAAGAGGACCTCCTACCTATGTAGACACGAAGCTAACGAAACCAAAAACTACTTAGGTGATTAAACACTGGTATAGCTGTTAATACTATATTCCATTTCTGTCAATAGACCCTCTTTAATCCTGAACATGGTCCTTTGAATACTGCCGTGACCGACCTTTACTCACGAGGCTGTCGCTGACCACACAAGATCGGGTCCTTTACCTTAATCTTTCGGATGAGCTTGTTGTCCTCGTCGTCCTCCGTGTCTGGGAATTCATAGATTTTGATTTTGTGCTCCTGTATCTCTTTCATTATCTGACAAAAGGAGAGAGAAATCAGAATACACTCGTATGCTGTTTGCAGGAACTAAATAAGACACAAATAGGCTACAAATTGTTATATATCAGTTTCCAAAAGTTGGGCTGTAGCAGCAGCACTTCCTCTCCTGCCAATGTGACACACACACACACACAAATACCTGTTTTTTAAAAAGCTGGCACTCCTCCGGGGTCAGAGTGTCGGCTTTTGCAATAAGAGGGATGACGTTGACTTTGTCGTGGAGTCTCTTCATGAACTCGATGTCCAGCGGCTTCAGACTGGAGGACAGACAGAAAGAAAACCGTGAGGACAACGAGCGACGGCGTCGGGATTGGGCGTAGGAGGACCGGGTTAAGCTCCGCCCTCCTCATCTCCACACAGCACACGCTCGCATTGGAAGAACGCAGACAATGAAAATCTAAGAATGGGGCGTGTGGTCGATAACGGTGGCCCGGCAGCCGCCGACCTGCTCTGTGAAAGAAGAACGTAGTCATGGGAACGACTGGAGGAAAGTGCAGGACTTTCCAAAGTGGGTGCGGTTCAGCGGGTCTCCAGCAGGGGGCAGACTAAACCCGTGTGCTGGTACATGTAGCTCACAGCCATGAGCCACCATGAGCCAGCTGAGACATTTTCATCTTTCTTCTTCTGTGGTGACGCGTGTTCGTAACACACCTCTGTCTGCATGAATACACCACAACTGTACATACATGTACACTCAAGTGATGCACGCTAAGGCGTATAAATATATGTGTGTGTGTGTGTGCGTCGAGGGGATGTTGAGTTACTCATCCAAGGAATGCAGACACACAAAGAGGGCGACAGAACAGCTGTTCACTGGTGGCGTACGATCCGGCGCCAGAGGAGTCCTGCAGCGAATGCGGTCCCAAATCAAGACAGTCGGACCGGACCGGTCCAGGGAGCCTTAAAGACCGCAGGAGAGACAAAGGGAGCTCCACCAGAGGCTGTGGCTCTACACACCGGAACGTTTCCCCCGCCTGGTCCCTGCGGTGATCTTGGGAGTATAAAATATCACAGACGGGCTAAGCCTGGAAACACGAGCATAACGCAGGAATTTATGGGATTGAGAGTTTTACAGACACATGCCGGTGAATTCTGGAGCGAGCTAACTGGGAGTGTGCAGCTGCTGCAGAGGTTTGGAAGGCGTTGGGAAACTATATTCAGGCCGCTTCCTGTAGAGAGAAAATAACCCATATTCACACATCAGTGAGAGTGAAACATGATACAGCCATGTATTCCTTATCATGCACTCACTGTCTGAACTGGCAGAAACGGCACAATTACAATGAACTGGACAGGTTTGTTTTGCAGCATAGTTCGGGTTAGGCCTCCTCGTATAAACATAATGGTGATTTTATGGAGAAGCCGTCGAGTTGAGGCTGCAGCAGCAGCAGCGATACAAAGCCAGCATGTCCTATTTTTTATAGTATTGTCCTCTATCGGCTCGCACCGTCACCTCACAGCAGGAGTTGGGCCCGGGGTTCGATTCCCGGGCTGCGCGGCCCTTCTGTGTGGACTTTGCATATTCTTCCCCCCCGTCAGCGTGGGTTCTCCCCAGGTTCTCCGGCTTCCTCCCACAGTCCTAAGACATGCAGCTCAGGGTTCCTGATGACTCTAAAATGTGCCCCCCACACGACCCCGATAAGAGATGAAAGATAATAACTGGATGGAGGGACACGGCCAATCAGGCGACTCCAAGTTGTTCCATTATTCTCATGTCCCCCCCCTCCAAAGCCATGCTAGATAGCCTCCAATAGATACTGTAATTAAATCATTGTTTTAACGTACTCTTATTTGTAGGTTTACCGTATATTATTGTACATTGTCATATTTTTTATTCATCAATTATGTCTCATACTATTGCACTTGATGATTGATGTCTGTATAACTTGCCAATAAACGGTTTCTCATTCTGCGAGGCTGCTTGGAGCTAAACGCTGACATCAGCACGCCGGCAGCGGGCGGATGGAGCGGATGGAGTATCCAGTGGACCTGCAGGTGACCAGCACCTGGACTCTGGCGGTCAGACAGAGACTCCGTATCACACCGACACGGTCTCATCACCCGTTAGACGATCATCACCGGAACTCAAATCAACACATTCACACACTTTCCAGTAGTCTCAGACATCTCGACTGATCGGCGATTTAAACAACGATCCGAGATTTTCCGAAGATTTGAACCCAAACTCGGCTGCTGCTGCAGCTATACTGACAAACAGGGAATGTTCTAGTGATGCCAAGTACAAACACACAGCGAGACGAGAGAAGACAGAGTGTGTTTGTCTGAGATGAGGGGCCTGCCTCTGTGAGCCGCTCCGAGCAGCCGCTCTGATTGGCTAATTCACTGATGGAGAGCGGGGCTCTACTGAGCATGAGCAGAACTGGGTTATATAACGTTTGTGGGTCACAGTCACTGGCTGGCAGCCGCCTCATCTATGACACACACACACACACACACACACACACACACACACACACACACACACACACACACACACACACACACACACACACACACACACACACACACACACACACACACACACACACACACACACACACACACACACACACACACACACACACACACACACACACACACACACACACACACACACACACACACACACACACACACACGGGCCTCAGCTTGCATAGCTGGCAAAGGATAGGAAGAGGCTGCATTTAAAAGGCAGACTTTCCTCCATCGTACGGGTCTCCAGGACAGCGTTTGGGGGTTTCATCCCACTTTAGCTGCACCAATCGATCAGTGACTGTTGGTCAATAACACCTTTGAAGACAAAGACGTTCGCAGAAGGAGCATCTTGACCAGAACAAAACTTCCCTCCCACCGGCCAACTGCCGACTCCCAACTGCAGCCTTTAAAAAGATTCAACATCAACCGGTTAGAACGGTATGAAGTTAGAGCACACGGTCGCTTCAAGCCGCTTTAATCAATATTTCACTTTAACAATGGATCAAGTGACTTAAATGTGAAAGGGGCAGCAACCTCCATGTCTGGTGAGTGAAGCCAGTGTTGCAGCGCCTTAAACCTGCATCATCTAACTTCTATATAAGCCTATAGAAATGACTTGATGTATTCCCACAGTACACATTGTCAACATGCAGACCTACCCGTGCCCAGAGGGTGCTATGAAGTACAGGCAGCAGTGGACTCGGTTGTCCGGCATGGACCTGCGGTTCACTCTCGACTCGGCGTTCAGGAAGTCCTCGCACTTGCTGTCAATGTAGTTGATGACTGGCTGCCAGCTGGAAGGGTGGAGAAAAAGAAATTAGGCAGAGAAAAATAAAAAAAATAGTCAAAGAATGATGATGATGATTTGGTCGTGTGGAAACCGGCGCGGTTATGCCAGCGCGGCTCACCAGTTGCTGTTGTCTACGGCATCTCCGAACCCCGGAGTGTCGACGATGGTGAGCGTCAGCTGGACTCCTCCCTCCTTCACCAGCACTTTGGACTGCTCCACCTGAAACACACCAACATCACACCGTTTGGATCAGTACTGTTAAGTTCTAATAGATTAGTGAGCTTGAAATTACCTGTACATGTGTAATAAAGGATTGTTTAAGTGTACATTACAATGCATAAGAAGGATATGATAAATAATGAAGGGCATTATGAAGGATATGTAATTGTATGTATTAAGAAAGTCACTGTATGTCATATTGTTTAATGTTTAGGTGTGAATGGGTTTTTATATAATGATTCTATAGGAGTTAGGAATGTGGGACTGTTTCTTTAAGAAGAAGTGGTTCCTTCATGTGTTGCTGGGGGAAGGTGGAGTGAGACACAGACATTTAGGACCGGAAGGACGCGCGCATGGATACTTGGAAGATGGACTGTTCCTTTGTCTCTAAGAGCCTCCGCCTTCCCGAAAGCAAATGGACCTATGGACAATCGAGAAGAATAACTAACCAATGAGAGGGCCTTAAGCTCCGTGAATGAAAGTATTTAAACTAACAACGCGGGATGTAAAGGTCTCTCTCTCCTGGACGTGATGCGACAGCTAACTGTTTACAGTCTGTGAATTTGCAGAAAGGAGGAAGGCCTCGAATCGAGTAATGTATAACTGTTTTGTCATCATCTTTTATTAAATCTTTTAATTATATAAATTTGAATATCTGAGCATTTCTCCCACGGACTGGCCGGGATAACGAGCAGAATCTTTCAGTTGGTGATCCCGACGTGATCCCGGTGCTGTTTCGTGTGGAGATAGTGATTTTAGACGGGCAAGCCTGTGGCGAATCGGCTCCTCTCTGCTCACATGAGGCGCCTCACTAAAAGGTAATGACAAGGACCTGTTAATAACGAACCTTGTTTAGGTAGAACTAGGACATTTAGATGTGAGCAGAGGAAGGCTGGTCTGACACAGTGATACATTGTTACCGTGATAACTATTAAATAAAGTAAATATATCATTAAGATAGAAGAGGTGATAATCAGTGTACATAGCGTACGTTGTATGGATGCTTGCACGTGCATGAGTGGAAGCTTTATGTTGAGTGAGAGATTGTATGTGTTTGTGAAGCTCACAGAGGTTTCTTCCACCTGAAGAGGTGTGAATGTGTTCGCAGCGATGAGTAACTACTTAGTTTCTTTATGATAAATACATAACTGACGGCTTTGAGTTAGGTCGCAATCGTTATATACGCGACGGATTTAAAAAATAAATGGTAACTGTATTTTAACCAGTTTTGCACGGGTTACTAACAGAACTAAAGTCCCACTGTGGCCTGAGATATCGCCTTGTATCTCCAGTAAGGTTGGGGATTGGCATGCGCGAGGAGTTACGTTTAGTAAGTCGACGGACCCTAGATTGTCTCTGAGCTCCGAGAACCAATACTTAGGTTACTGTTAGAGCTGCATATCAAATAATTAATCTGGAAAGGACGACGGGTGTTTCTGAATAAGTTGGTGCAGCAGACAGAGTAGAGTGTTTGCATCAGAGGGCAACGTATGGTATGCCTCGGAAGAGATTCACCGCAAGATAACTAAATTTAATCGGGGAAGGTTGGATTGCATGAGTTCTGGCCAAGACGAGATGCTATCACAAAAATAACGAATTGGAAAAAACAAATTAGTAAGAAGCGTATCAGTTGATAGTGTATTTGTTGTAAAAAATAAGAAAAGGGAGAGAAAGCGTTGTATCTGTTGTACAGGGTGATTGCCTGTGGTATGTTTTGAGTGTAAAAGATATTGAAAACTGCCATTTTATAGTTTAAATTGTAAGTAAGAAACGTAGGCCTCAAAGGAAAGTTTGAACAAAGGGTCATAAAAGATAGATAAGATCAGGCACGTGAGACAGACAGGAAGAGGAAGTGTGTATCCAAAGATAGGATATAGCGCCTCTGGTGGTTGGAGGACTAATACCCCAGCGGGCAGGTAGAGTACTACATGGTATAATAAATTAGCACCATCGTGTGGTAAAGCTAGGGTACTACAGCGGTTAGACTACTGAGGTTAGATAGGGTACTACAATAATAGAACTGACAGTTAATTAGTTTCACACAGTTGACACACACTTAGTCTCGCATGACAATAGTGATAGCAGAGATAGAGGAGATAGATAAAACATTTTACACGTTAATGATAGTTATATTAATAACATTTTGGTAATTTAATAATTTTAAATTTTTTAACAGAATTGTAGTTTTTATAAATGCATCGTACCTATCCAATAGCTATTCGATTCAAGTGTGATTGTTTTTGGATTGTGATCCAATTGCTGTATGGGTGTTGAATTGCTGTGTGAATATTTTTGTGTTTGAATGCAATTGCAGTGTGGTTGATTTCGGATTGTGTATTCAATTGCAGTGTTTGGATTTTAAATTGTTTGTTGAATTGCAGTGTTTGGATTTTAAATTGTTTCTTTAATTGCAGTGTGGGTTTTTCTCGACCAGCTCAATAACTGTGACATTTTTTCCCCAAAACCTAACCAACTGTATTTTTCCCATTTGCACCACATTGCACGTTAGACACATATTGTTTATTTTAATTTCTACATTTACATTTCCTTATATAAGCCAAAGTCAGTACCTGATTCTCTCAGGATGTCAGAGCAAAATCAAACGGAGACCCCACTGTCATGGGTTGATGCAGCCTGTGATGCTGCCCTAAACATGACAATCCCAGAAGAACAACGAAAAGCCGACAGGAGGCTGAGGAAGCACATCAAGGAGTGGTATGCTGAGGGTTTACTAGATGTAACAACCCAGGAGGGGCCCACCAAGGAACAAAGGATAGCACTGATGAAAGTGCTCAAGCTGAGAAGCAGCGCTGCAAAGAAAGCACAGAACAAGGTGGGATGGTTCAAGCTCCCCTCAAAAGCAGTAAATAAAACCAGTATTGCCATAGTGGAGGCAAGACTACTGCTCCATGGTATAGCACTAGTGGAAGCAAGTAACACCAGGATAAGTCCAGAAGACACCCCTCTGGTGGAAGTACCCGTGAAAGAGGAGAAAGAAAGAAAAGACGGACTGTCACTGAGATTGCTAAGAATGCAGCTAGCGGAAAAGGATGCTGAAGTTGTGAATGGCTCAACGGCAAGAAAACATATGGTGGTTATGGAGGATATCGCACATCTCATCCAAGAATCTGTGACCAACGCTCTGGAGCAAGCCAAGAAGGAACAAGAAGACAGAGATCGAGACAGAGAAATGGAACAACAAAGAAAAGAAGTCAAAAGAGACCGACCTTGTTGGCAGCAAGGACAAGGGAACTACAGAAGTCAGAGAAGCCACAGAGCACGGAAAAGCTGTCATAAGTGTGGAATATTTGGACACTGGGCTAGAGACTGCCGCAGTGCACCTGACATGGAAAGAGGACACAGTGGTCCACCCAGAAGTGATGAAGTAGGGTCCGGAGAAGACCTCCCCCATGCTCATCAGCTGCCAGCCAGCAGCAGGGAGCAAGAAGAACCTCCTGTCAAAAAAAAAAAAAAGCAGGAAGTAACAGCTGGCTACGCTAAGCCCTTCCACCTGACTGTTTCTGAATCAAATGGGATGATATCCACAGTATTGTTTCAGAAAAAGGAGGGAGGAGACCAGTGTTGAGCTACAGCAAATAACTTGACTTGATTGAATGACGCCACAAGACATTTGGCAGCCCGGAAAATATTCAAGGAAAAATCTCTGAATCAGGTCTGACAATGGCACACATTTTGCAAACAAACACTTAGAAGTAGAGAGATATTTAGAAATCACACATTCACATGGAGCAGTCTATCACCCACAATCACTGGGTATAGTCGAGAGAGCTAATCAAAAGATAACACTATAATAGCTAGTATTTGCCAGGCCACCAAGTTGACCTGACTGTACATAATGTCTATAAGGAGGGAGATTTTTTTTCTTTTTCTCCCCATGAGCTATTGACAGGAAGACCGATGCCCAGCCCAGGAAGGGATTTGGGAGAGAGTCCTGTGTTAGACATATTTCAGGTAGAAGAAACAGAATATTTTGGGAAGTTGTCTGACCAGATCAAAGTTCTCTCTCGACAGGTTGCAAGAGCTCAGAAAGTGCCAGCTGAGGGGAACGTGCCATCAGTAGGTCCAGGTGATTGGGTTAGACTGAAGGTGCACAGGCGGAAGTGGACTGAACCTAGGTGGATTGGGCCATTTGAAGTCGTTGCAAAGACTTCATATGCTCTCCAGGTAAGAGGACACAATAAGATCAAGTGGCATCATCTAACCCATTGTTTGCCTGCAGATCCACCTGCCAAAGCAGCAGAACCAACAGCTGAAGGTGTGACTGAGCCGGAAGGAGATTCTGAGTAGAAATGGAAGACTCAGAGAAATGCAGAATCAGTAAGAAAAGAGAATTCACAGCTACACAATACTGCTTAGGGGCAGTATTCTTATTAAGCGTAATAGCGCTTCCCTTCATTTGGTGGGAGGTACCGCAGCAAAGAAAAGTTAAAAGTAAATTTGGAACACAGGATGCTGTGTTCACTATAGACATAGAGAGGGATCGTACATTGATTAATGCTAAATACACACCTAGCCCTGTTCTCCATGTCAAACGTGTTAAGCGTGATAGCATTGATGGACCAATTGAGATCCGCTGTAATATAGGTCGCCTATGTGTTGGAACATTTGACCTGTGTAGAGTAGGAGGATGTCCAATACATATGCGTGTGTCAGTCGATGAAGTAATAGGGGATAATTCCCGGCATCACAAATATCTATGCACTGGAAAGTGTGATTGGGATGACATTTTCTCAAACACTAACCCCATGGGTCATGTAAATCAGGGACACCGGAGACATAAAGAAATCTCGCTGACAGGCCAAATTAACCAATGTACAACTAGAACAGTGTCAAAATATCAATGCAATATGATTACTTTAGCAATAACCAATCCACAAGTGGAAATGGCAGGTGATTATAAATTAGGAATAGAAAATGGTGCTGCAATGTATACAATTAGGATAACTATACCAGAACCAAATAGTGAGTCTCGATTGAACCTTGCACCAGTTAGGCCTACACCAGACTCTATAGTGAAGTACCTTAACATATCAAGTGTAAGGCAGACAATTGAGACAGAGACAGGCTTTAGTGAGACTAATACCTGGCTTAATTGGATTTTGTACACGGCAAGAGACCTAAAACGACCGGATTGTTTAGTGTGTGCTAAGGCACGGCCTCAGTTGGCAACAGTGCCATTTGCATTGAATCCCGAAAATGATCCTGAAGGGTTCAAATGCATGCTGGGACTTTATAAAAACAATATTGATAAAAGTTGTGCTACACTTGATTTGTTATTTCCAGCGGTGCCCCCAGTTCATCCACCAGTGTTTACATATTACAAAGGCAACTACACTTGTCTACATCGTTCGCAAGGTTCAGTCCAAGTGGGAATCCTGAGCCATTGCCACACTATCATTAATGTTACCGCAGAGGAGAAGAGCATCAGCAGTGGTATGGTAAGTGACCAGACAGTGGCAAGAGCGGATATATGGTGGTACTGTGGTGACAAGGCGCTCAGAGACTACCTCCCAAAAGATTGGAGAGGAACCTGTGCTCTAGTTAGATTGATCATGCCGGTGACAATGGTTCCATTAGGAAAAGACTATCTAAATCTGCTTGGCACGACGTCAATTAGGAGCGATAGGTTAAACAGAAGACGGAGAGATGTATTATCCACCTCCTTTGATAGGAATGTGTATATCGATAGCATAGGAGTACCTAGAGGAGTTCCAGATGAATTCAAAGCTAGGAATCAAATAGCTGCCGGATTTGAATCCATTTTCATATGGCCCACAGTGAACAAGAACGTAGACTGGATCAATTACATTTATTATAATCAGCAAAGATTTGTCAATTACAGCAGGGATGCAATTAAAGGCATCACAGAGCAGTTGGACAAAACGTCCCTTATGACCTATCAAAATAGAATGGCTCTGGACATGTTGCTTGCTGAGAAGGGTGGGGTATGTAAAATGTTTGGGTTAATGTGTTGCACGTTTATTCCAAATAATACCGCCCCAGATGGCTCAGTGTCCAGGGCATTAGCAGGACTTACCTCACTTAGCAAAGAATTGGCTGAGAACTCCGGAGTGGAGAATGAGTTCACAGGATTCATGGAGAAGTGGTTTGGTAAGTATAAATCGTTTATACTCTCAGTAATTACTGCAGTAGGTATTATGGTAGTGATTTTGATACTCTGTGGATGTTGTTGTATCCCATGCCTGAGAACTTTAATAACCCATTTGATTTCTGTAGCCCTGACCAG
The DNA here is from genome assembly GCA_023566465.1 of Cottus gobio. Lineage (NCBI taxonomy): Eukaryota > Metazoa > Chordata > Actinopteri > Perciformes > Cottidae > Cottus > Cottus gobio. The sequence goes on along the minus strand of CM042223.1, from coordinate 26,745,607 downwards.
AGAGGACCAACAGTTGATGCTGCCGTTGATGGGTCCAGAAGTACAAGTGGATGAGGAAAACATGGATGGAGAATTGCTCTGTTCAGCCTCACCGCCGGAGTATTATGACATGGCGGAAGTATAATGAGAGCCAGTCCGGAGGCCTCCCTGTATGTTCTAACTTTCCTTCACAGCTACATTCACCACCCCATCACCAACCTCCACCATGCTTCTGTTGAAAGAAGAAGACCGCAACATCAGACCAGAGACTCCAAGTGTCACATCGGAGCGCTGACGGGAAGAAGAGCGCTACAACCCAGGGTGACGGGTAGTATGAAGGAGTATCATACAGTTTTAATAAAATAACAATACTCAGTTGTCAAACGAAATGATAGGATGCAGTGTTTAGACCTGTTTTTCTGATCTTTTTTCGAGATAACTGGAGAATGGAGTCTGCTGGAGAAATGGAGTCAGATCGAGGACATGAGGAGTTGAAGCAAGCAGTTGGAGATGATGGAGCCAGTGTGATGCGGAGAGGAACAGGATGTAACAGGGCTTACACAACACGCACGTAGAGAGACACCCACCAACACACATAAGAACATATAGTGACACACAGACGCACACAGATAAGCAGACATAGTCATTACAGTTCCAGATTTTAAGATTTTTACCTGTGTGATGAATAGAACCACACTGATACATATTATATTTTTGTGACGGCATATATTACACTGTCAAGAGAGGGAGAGAAGTTTTTTTTCCACTGTTGATGTTTTTCACTGTTGATGATGTATGAAATGTATTATGATGTTTGCACTGTGGATGACAATAAAGAGTTATTACGTTTGTGTTGATACTATGAAATAGCATCAAGAGAGGGAATTGTTAAGTTCTAATAGATTAGTGAGCTTGAAATTACCTGTACATGTGTAATAAAGGATTGTTTAAGTGTACATTACAATGCATAAGAAGGATATGATAAATAATGAAGGGCATTATGAAGGATATGTAATTGTATGTATTAAGAAAGTCACTGTATGTCATATTGTTTAATGTTTAGGTGTGAATGGGTTTTTATATAATGATTCTATAGGAGTTAGGAATGTGGGACTGTTTCTTTAAGAAGAAGTGGTTCCTTCATGTGTTGCTGGGGGAAGGTGGAGTGAGACACAGACATTTAGGACCGGAAGGACGCGCGCATGGATACTTGGAAGATGGACTATTCCTTTGTCTCTAAGAGCCTCCGCCTTCCCGAAAGCAAATGGACCTATGGACAATCGAGAAGAATAACTAACCAATGAGAGGGCCTTAAGCTCCGTGAATGAAAGTATTTAAACTAACAACGCGGGATGTAAAGGTCTCTCTCTCCTGGACGTGATGCGACAGCTAACTGTTTACAGTCTGTGAATTTGCAGAAAGGAGGAAGGCCTCGAATCGAGTAATGTATAACTGTTTTGTCATCATCTTTTATTAAATCTTTTAATTATATAAATTTGAATATCTGAGCATTTCTCCCACGGACTGGCCGGGATAACGAGCAGAATCTTTCAGTACCGGTCTGACTGACGGTTTCTTCCTTTTTTTGCCAATTCAACATTTTTGTGATCACAGCTCAAGAATTACATTTCATTTAGCTGATGCTATTATCCAAAGCAACTTACATGATATACAGTAGACCGTAGACACAGCAACGGTGAGCAATGAGGGTTAAGTGTCTTGCTCAAGGACACAACAACATGGACTGGCTGAGCCGGGGATCGAACCATCGATCCTCTGATTGAAAGACCTGCTAACCACTGAGCCACAGTCGCTCTAGAATACGGTGCTGCAACCAACACGCGCTGGTCTGAACGTTTCATCAAGAAACACTTTCCTCTCCCACTCAGCACCCACGCGGCCTGCACCCACGCGGCCTGCACCCACGCGGCCTGCACCCACGCGGCCTGCACCCACACTATATCTGCTGCTGGCATGTGTGAGGACGCTCAATGGGGGAAGGAGCATTTTCACCATCAGACACTTCATTTCCTGATTTTTAGTAAAAAGCAACATTTTGTACTACTGATTGTAAACACAAATGTACTTTTAAGAAGTTCAAACTCAAGCAAATCCAAAGATTGTCCACAGAAGTTATCGATGGTGTCCCTTTAGTATGGAAACCCATTCTACAGCTACTGGCTCAGTACACAATGAAGGATTTGTACGGTTCTACTCGAAGCCCAGCGGTCTGATTTAATGCGACGACAAACTACAAACCGGTACAGCCGGCTCTGAGCGCTGCTCACACACACACACACACACACACACACACACACACACACACACACACACACACACACACACACACACACACACACACACACACACACACACACACACACACACACACACACACACACACACACACACACACACACACACACACACACACACACACACACACACACACACACACACACACACACACAGCTGCAATTCAATTAAAGATCCGTCTGATTGATCTCTGCAACCGAAAAAGCGCTTTTTCGGTCACATGTCAGTCCCACGCATCCCTCCATCCCTTCCTGCAGCTCGGCTGCTGCTCCCTCACTTCGCCGCCGCATACTTTCACCAGGCCGTCGTGTTATTTTAGGACCGGCTCTTCAACTCAAACTACAGCCCACAGACATTCTTCTGCTTCCACCAACTTTCAGATCAGCTGTCCCGACTTCACGGCCGAGCACATCTATATCCCGCACCGCAGTCGTTTGACATATCTGGGCTTAATTGTGCGTCCAGTGTGTGTGTGTGTGTGTGTGTGTGTTAGAACATGACATGAAAACCAAAATCAGCTATTTCCACTGGGAAAAAAAAAAAAACAGATCGGGAGGAAACCTCAAAAATGCCGTCAGTCTCAACACCATCATTTAAAAAGACATGTGATCGGGGGGCGAGAGAGCAACAAAGCTGGAGAGAGACACTCTGTAGGAACAGAAATACTGTTTTTTTTTATCCAACAGAAGACAAAGTTGTCAAATGTGAACTCATAAGAACTGATCATCTAAAAGTCTGGTTGAAATCAGTCCCTGAGCCTCAAAGGGGATTCCTGACCGTGGGAAAATAAACAGGACTCCAGATCCACAAACCCTCCTCTGGAATGTTTTTGGTCCCGCATCTCGTGCCCTTCATCAACAAATAGAATTGGCTCGTGGAGTTGCTTCAGTTCACGGCCACGTGATGACAACTAGCATTCAGACGTGCTAGCCGTCCTCGGGAATGTCTCTCTGGATGGCGTTTTAGGAATCTTCTCATTCAGCAGAGTTATTGGAGGAGGAAAAATAAGTCTCCTGTTTCACACGGACTCCAAAACCCTTTTACAAACCATTCCCGTTCTGTGGAACGGTTTATACGACGCCCGAAAGGAGAGGATTGTGACACACAGGTATTAAGGGTCGACACCGTTTAGACAGCTTGGTGCCGATTGGTGTGTCAAAATCTCTTCAACGGTCCATTGGTGCTTCCGTTGAAATGAACCGATGATAATAACCTTTTTTCTGAAGGTCGTAGAGACTTGAGAGTTGTATTTGTCAATACTAACTAGATGATTCCGGATAGATTGGTACCAACCCCGAGGCTCTAGGACTTTGGGAAGTGCCATTTACGGGTTAGGATAAGGATAAGGGATGGAAACCACGAGGAACGGGCCCTCGGCTAATAACTTTTTTTCTGAGGGTCGTAGGAACTCGCAACCAAGCTCCGTCTACACTGATTCGGCCATTCCGGTTCGATTGGTACCACCGTGGGCGACGTTATCGGCAGTGAACTCTGGATGAGCGCCAGCGGGACACACCGACGGCTTCCATTCACACGACGGGTATCCAATCAAGTGCCCTGCTGGTACTGGGATCACGTGTGAGGGCATCGGTACTGGCGACGTCATGAAAAGAAAATCATCTCTTTCAAGAGACGGTGTCCTAGCAACCTACAGACCTTACTGGACACACTTTTCTTCGGGGATACGGCTCCTTCTTGTTTGTGTTGATGTGCAAACACAAGCATATACAGAGTGAGTGGGAGCGGGGGATGTAGCACCGTTAACCAATATCTTTCAGCCTGACAGCAGTGTGTGTGTGAATTATGAGTCATCGTATACAATTGTGTTATCTTCTGGTTGTGCATCAGCATGCTGTATGTGTGTATGTGTGTATGTGTGTATGTGTGTATGTGTGTGTGTGTGTGTGTGTGTGTGTGTGTGTGTGTGTGTGTTATGTTTCATGGGAACATTCTTGCCCTGCTACTAACCCTATCAGGCCCCAGGGAAAATACTAGCACTCTGACCCAATACGCTGTTGTCTCCCCCCTCCCCCACCCCCCTGCCCCAGATACCCACTGCCTCTGTCGACGACCCTTCTCCTCCACCTTTTAGTAGCTGCACCCTCCTCCTCCTCCTCCTCCTGTCATGACCATAAAAGGCCACCACCAGGCCCTGGGGCCTTGCTGGTTCTTTCTTAGTTCCTCCATCCTCCTTCTCTCTCTCTCTCTCTCTCTCTCTCTCTACGTTACTCTGTCCTTCGCTCCTCTTCCTCTCCAGGACATCTTTTGCTCCCCCTCTCCCTTCCTCTCTGTGTTTTAACCTTTTTACCCAGCATGCCCACTAGGACTGGTCCAACCACTGTGGACTGCGAGGCTTGAAAATATTTGTGTGCAAAACTATGGCAGCAACTTGACAGTCAAAGTCACGAGTGTAATGCTGGGCAAATACACCGCATGAGCGTCATTATTCCGTCTCATTTGTGGCTCTATTTGTGGATTGATTTTCTTCCTGCTTTGGCACAAATAGACAACCCTCCCGTTATTTACCCTGCCTTCACAGCTCTTATCGTCTGGAGGTTTTCCGACCATGTCTGGTATATTTCTTTGGTTGATACAATTTGATGGTGTGTTTTGAGTCTGTTATTTGTGTTTTTATGTGGCGCTTGTGTGAAACTCCGACGCTGCCATCTTGTCCAGGACCCCTTTCTATATAGGATTCAAAGCCTCTGTATATAGCACGAAAGACTATTCTTAATTCTGGATTTCTAAAGACACCCCTTCTACAAACGATTGGTATAAGGGGATTTTGGAGGTTCTTCCTCTGGAAAAGTTGACCTACACCCACCATGACAATGTCAAGGGATTTATCAAGATATGGAAACCGGTCTCAGACATGGTGGACCCCTCCAGAGCGGACTTTGCTCTGCCAGATTAAAAACACTGGTACCGATGCTGACTGATGATATAACCACCAAGATGTACTTATGTCAGACTGGCAAATGTGTTATTTGCTGTGTTTCTTTATTTTTGATTATATTTTCTATCATATTATAAAATATCTCTATTTATATTATAAAAGCTCAAAGGGATTATCTGAATAAAAGGTTAAATAAAACAGTTAGAAGCTGAATGACCTCACCTGCACGGTCTTCTTGATGCGCAGGGAGGGCCCGGGGTAGTCCTTGGAGTACAGGTCAGTCAGGAACAGGGAGTTGATGAGAGTCGACTTCCCCAGACCAGATTCACCTGAGGACGCACATTTCAAAATGTAATACATGTAAATACATAAACAGACAACATGAGGAATTTAACAGCGTCTCCATTTTATGGCACGGTGATGAAAATATGGCCTGCTGGCCACGGCCACACACACACACACACACACACACACACACACACACACACACACACACACACACACACACACACACACACACACACACACACACACACACACACACACACACACACACACACACACACACACACACACACACACACACACACACACACCAGGGTGGGTGAACAGTAGCCAACCCAGAATATAGAAGGAAATCCTCCTTCATACAAAACCTATCAGATCTAGATTGACTGATTGACTGGAATGGTGTTTCCAGGATGATGCCGTGGACAAGACTGGAATGGGAATTATCCACTTCCTCATTCGGACCCCCGGGCTGACAGAGAGCTGAGCGACTGTGTAAAACCTGGAGTTGCAGACCAACGTCCCATTATAAGAGGAGGAATTACAGCCAAAGAGCTCCCATTTAACACTTTCCTTTTTCAAAATAAAAGTGTTCTTGAATCCCAGAACCTCGGTACACACTGAACCTTGGATTTTGTGACCCATCAGGAATCTATTGATTTATCTTGATTGATACATGTTTTGGGGGGGGGGGGATTCATCAAACTTTTGTGTAATTATTGTAGGCAAAGAAAAAGTGAAACACATCAATAAAGAGTTCCCAAAATCTGTCCTCTAAATCCAATCCAAATAATTAAGGCCAATTGGTATGGACCTGCCCTCAGGGCTTAGAGAGAAGCATCCATTATTCTATTAAAGCCTCCTAATTCTGTGAGGACAATCCAAATCCACAGTTAAAACCCTAAAGAGATCCACATCGGAGGGAAGAGTTTGACACGCTGGAATGTTTTACTTTTCCACTTCATGATCGTCAAAAGAAATACATTGAATATTGAATAAAATAGAAGTCCCGCATTTCTTCTGTTCTTTACCTTCATTTTCTTCAACGGGGTGTGGTGAACCAATAGGACAGCGGGATCTATAACTATATAGATAACTATATCTCTGACGGGGAATCAGAGAGAAGGGGAAGCAAGCTGAGGGCGGACACGCCGGAGCGCTAGCTGCCGCGCCACAGGAAGACGGAGGTAACCGAACATTAATGTCTTGCTTCTGCTCTGCCACAGGAATAAAGGATCCACGAGCACACGGCGCGAGGACGCGGACCCCGGACGGGAAGATCTTTATGTTAACCTTTTGGAACACTCCCCGTCCCCCCACCCCTGCAGCTTGATTAAATAAACATTTTTGTTTGCATCGACTTTGTCTTGGTGGTGACTATTTTGCTCCGGAATCTTACCTCCCCGCCCCCGGGTCGTCACATTTGGTGGAGAATGCGGGTATAAGCGATCCGTCGCTGTAAGATTTCGGACAAAATAGGCGCTCAGAGACCCGCCGGACCATGGAGAACGCTCTGGCCCAGCTGATCCAGACCCAGGTCCAGCAGTCCCAGAGCCTCCGAGCGTTACAGGAGGCGATGACAGCGCTGGGGCAGCATCTGGTAAAACCGGCGACGCGGACGCCGCCCAGCAAGGTGCTCACTAAGCAGACGGGGGACGACGACATCGAAGCGTACCTGGAAATTTTTGAAAGAACCGCCAAGAGGGAGCGCTGGCCCGAACCAGAGTGGGCAGGGATCCTGGGGCCTTTTCTGACGGGGGACGCCCAAAAAGCCTGCCGGGACCTTGCCACCGCCGACTCGGAGAACTATGAGGCCTTAAAAGCGTCCATCCTCGCACACTATGGCCACAACCTACAGACACGGGCGCAACAGTTCCACGCCTGGGCCTATGAGGCCACCGCGGCAGTGCGGCCGCAGGTCGCGACCCTGATGCGGCTGACCCACAGCTGGTTAACCCTGGGCGAGGGACCCCCCGCCCTGGACCGAGTGGTCATCGACCGGTGTATCAGAGCCCTACCCGGAGACGCCCAGCTACACGCCTCCCGTAGCAGCCCCAAAACAGTGGATGACCTGGTAGAACTGCTGGAAAACCACCAGGTCACGGTGGAGCTGGTGCGGAGCAGCCACTCGGGCCCCGCCGGATACCAGCCCCGGGGGAAGAGAGGGGACCCCGGGACCGCGTCCCCCCGCCAGAATACCCGGACCGGGCTGCCCCGGACCCCACCCCAGCCCCTCGTGAACCAGGACCACCGGAAATGCTTCACCTGCGGACAAGAGGGCCACTTGGCGTGGAATTGCCCCGGGAACGATGTGCCGATGCCGACCGCGGGACCCTCCGATGCCACCCGGCAGACCAGCAGCTACCTGACGGCAGGCTGGACCCACGGGGGCGCCAGGGCACCGAATTTACCCGTTCGGGTTGGTGACCAGGATGCAGAAGCCCTCCTGGACTCTGGAAGCGCGGTCACGCTCCTGCGGCCGGAGCTGGCCCCGGGCCCCAGGGGACCCCCGATCCCAGTCTCCTGCGTCCACGGGGATTCCCGGATGTATCCCACCACCCTCATTAAGGTTCGGACCACCAGGGGTGCCTTCGAGGTCACGGCAGGGGTAGTGGATCACGTACCGGTGCCCGTGCTGATTGGCAGAGACTGCCCCATCTTCTGGCGATTGTGGGCCCACCGGACGACGGAGGACCAGAGAAGCCCCCCCACCAGACCCCGACCCGCTCGGACGACCCGCAAGGTACATGCCTGCGCCGCCCCTTCCAGCCCGGCCAGCTCGTCGGAGGCAGAGAGCGAGGAGGAGGTACGGAACCCGGCAGGGGCCCCAGGGAGCGAGAGGCCGCCGGAGATCCCGGCCTCAGGAAGTGACGTCTTCGCAGAGTTCCCCTGGGCGGAGGGCCGGGAGACGGCCGGTCCCGGGAAGTTTGGGACCGCCCAGTTAGAGGACCCCAACCTGGACCAAGCCCGACGCGACGTGGCGATGATAGAGGGGAACCCAGCCCACGGGGTGAGTGTTACCACCTTCCCACATTTCGCAGTAAAGAAGGGCCTGTTCTACAGGGTGGCTAAACAAGGGGACCTGGTCGTCGAACAATTGCTGGTCCCGAAATGTTTTATCCCCACAGTACTGTTTTTAGCCCATTACCACCAGTTGGGGGCCCACCTGGGGGTTGAGAAAACCTACGACCGAATCCTGGGGCGATTCTACTGGCCCGGGGTGAAGAGGATGGTCCAAGACTACTGCCGAAGCTGCCGGGAGTGCCAGAAAACCGCGCCGAAGGTACACTACCAGAATCCCCTAATCCCATTGCCTGTGATTGAGGTTCCGTTTCAGAGAGTAGCCATGGACATCGTGGGGCCCCTGCCAAAGTCCAACCGAGGCCACCGGTATATCTTGGTCATCATGGACTATGCTACCCGGTACCCCGAGGCCGTCCCCCTCCGCGCCGCGAAGGCGGTGGCTAACGAGCTATTCCTTCTCTGCAGTCGGGTGGGTATCGTGCAAGAGGTCCTGACGGACCAGGGGACGTGCTTCATGTCCCGGGTAGTGAAGGAGCTGTGCCGGCTGTTGAAGGTGAGCCAGATCCGGACCTCAGTCTACCACCCCCAGACGCACGGCCTCGTGGAACGTTTCAACAAGACGCTGAAGCAGATGCTGAGGAGGACAATCGAGGTGGATGGGAGAAACTGGGACCAACTAATCCCCTATGTGTTGTTTTCAATCAGGGAAGTCCCACAGGCGTCCACAGGATTCTCCCCCTTCGAGTTACTATATGGACGGAGGCCGCGGGGCATGCTGGACCTGGCTAAGGAGGCCTGGGAACACCAACCGTCACCCCATCGCTCCGTGATTGAGTACGTCGGCCAGATGCAAGAGAGGATGGGAAAGGTGTGGCCCCTGGTGCGGGAACATATGCAGCAGGCCCAACGGGCCCAAGCCCAAAGCTACAACCGCAAGGCCCAACTACGGGAGTTCCAGCCTGGCGACTTGGTCTTGGTACTGCTACCAACATCGGAGTGCAAGTTCCTCGCCAGGTGGCACGGGCCCTATGAGGTAGCGGAAAGGGTGAGTGAGGTGAACTATAAGGTGAGGCAACAGGGGAGGAGGAAAACATGTCAGATGTACCACATCTACCTGTTAAAAAAATGGCATGCCGCGGACGAGCTTCCGGCCCCCGTGTTAACCCTTCTAGGTCCCGAGCCCGCCCCGGATCCGGTGAACCTGGGGCCCCAGCTGGCGCCGGCCCAACGACAGGATCTGGCAGAGCTGACTGGACGGTTCCGGGATGTGTTCTCCGACCTACCGGGCCGCACGACGGTGATCCAGCACGACATCATCACCGAGCCCGGGAAGAAGGTGAGGCTGCGACCCTATCGCATCCCGGAGGCAAAAAGGGAGACGATCAAGGAGGAGGTGAGGAAGATGCTCGCGATGGGGGTCATTGAAGAGTCGCATAGCGCCTGGTCGAGTCCGATTGTGTTGATTCCCAAGCCTGACGGTACAGAGAGATTCTGCAATGACTTCCGTAAAGTGAATGAGATCTCCAAGTTTGATGCGTATCCGATGCCGAGGGTGGATGAATTAATAGAGCGACTAGGCCCGGCGCGGTTTGTCTCCACCCTCGACCTCACCAAAGGCTACTGGCAGGTCCCCCTCACCAACCAGGCCAAGGAGAAGACGGCTTTCGCGACCCCGGAGGGCCTATACCACTATAAAGTCCTGCCCTTCGGGATCCATGGAGCACCGGCCACCTTCCAACGAATGATGGACCAGGTCCTCCGGCCCCACCGTGAGTATGCGGCAGCCTAGACCTAGGCTACGTGGTGGTCCACAGCCCGGACTGGACCGCCCACGTCGGGCATCTGAGAGCAGTGCTGGGGAGTCTGCGGCAGGCGGGTCTGACGGCCAACCCCAAGAAGTGCCACCTGGGCCTAGAGGAGGCCCAGTACCTGGAGTACACCATCGGAAGGGGCAGCGTCCGGCCCCAACTTCGGAAGGTGGAAGCCATCACCACCTGGCCGAAACCGGCCACGAAGCGGCAGGTAAAGACATTCCTGGGGTTGGTGGGGTATTACCAGTGTTTTATCCCGCATTTTGCCACCATTGCCGCCCCCTTACACGAGATGACCCGGAACAGCCAGCCGCACCACGTCCGCTGGACGGCCGAGGCCGACGAAGCCTTTGCAAACCTGCAGAACGCTCTGTACTCCGAGCCAGTGCTGAGCACCCCAGACTTTGCGGGCACCTTCGTCGTCCATGCCGATGCCTCCGGATCAGGGGTGGGGGCGGTGCTGTCCCAGGTCAGGGGAACGGAAGAACATCCGGTGACCTATATCAGCCGTAAGTTCCTGAAACACGAGAAAAACTATTCGACCGTAGAGAAAGAGTGTCTGGCGATCAAATGGGCCCTGACCAAACTGCGGTACTACCTCCTGGGCCGGAGGTTCATTTTGGTCACGGACCACGCCCCCCTGAAGTGGATGTCGACGGCCAAGGACACCAATGCCCGAGTAACCCGCTGGTTCCTGGAACTGCAGAATTTTACCTTTTCTGTTGAACACAGGTCCGGGAAGGCGCATGGGAACGCCGACGCCCTGTCCAGGAGGGAAGAAGGCGGAGGGTCTGACGCTCCCAGCCCCGGCATGGAGCTGGTGGTGGGGGTGTGTGGTGAACCAATAGGACAGCGGGAGCCCCGGGGGAGGAGCCCCAGGCTCCAGCTGGGGGAAGTGATTGACGCGCAGTACTTCCCCGTGCAGGTGCTACAGCCGATGGGGAATTGGCAGTGGACACACCTGTCGGCAATCCCTAATCAGGGGACTATATCTCTGACGGGGAATCAGAGAGAAGGGGAAGCAAGCCGAGGGCGGACACGCCGGAGCGCTAGCTGCCGCGCCACAGGAAGACGGAGGTAACCGAACATTAATGTCTTGCTTCTGCTCTGCCACAGGAATAAAGGATCCACGAGCACACGGCGCGAGGACGCGGACCCCGGACGGGAAGATCTTTATGTTAACCTTTTGGAACACTCCCCGTCCCCCCACCCCTGCAGCCTGATTAAATAAACCTTTTTGTTTGCATCAAAAACCACGATGTTGGCCTTGAAGTGGCGGTTAATATAGTTAGAAGAATATGTTTATTTGACTTTTGATATTTGCGTTGCAATGCACTGCACTCAGTCAAAGATCATGTTGCCCAGCCATCTGTCTTGTCCCAAACAGCACCTGTGTGCAGCCTAAGCGCTCCATCTCAAAATGAAGACCAGATGTTGAAGGAATTGGAAACAGAGATCCAACATCTGACAGGGTGATGTGCCATATCTGGGTTCTAAGGTTCTCCAGATTGACTTGTTTTCCTGTGACGTCAGCAGGAAGTACAACAATTCTAAGAAACAATTAATAAGCAGATGTTGGACGAAAAAAATGCAACACAAGTCAATATTGAGGCAACGATTACTCAGACTTTGGAAACATCACGCATTAAGAATACAGATTGTGTAGCCTTCACGCTCTGCTTCAAACTAAAGAGGCCGGCTGGAGTAAGACTCGAGACAGAAATAGAGCCTCAGTGCGAAACAGAATGACGCACGTCAATCGTTTTATGTCGATCATCTTTGTCCTTATAGTCGTTGGAAGCCAAATTGAAATGGGATGGATTGCACAGCCCTTACGAGTACTGGTGCTAGCTGGAGGCCAGTCAGCTCGGCTTTTCCTTAAAGCTGGGAATGTCCTCCTCACATTTTTTGGGGGCGGGTCATGTTCTTTATTATAACCGGTGAAGGCGGGTTAAAAAGAAAAAGCGGATCCTGAATGTTGTGTACGGTGGAGGGACAGGACAGGGAACACATTGGTTCTACCGACCGAGGAACAAAGCCAACCACCAGTGAAACCGCTTCCTTTTTCATTCTACGGAGATAAACACTGATTCTTTTTGCATGTTCCTCAAATGAGCCACCTCCAGGGGGAAGAACAGTTTCATTTGCACTTTCCTCAGGACATCTGTGTATTCCATCAGTCCACATCTAGGTAGCGAGGAGCCCCGGTGGAATCCAGTCTTAACCCCTCGGCCTGTGTGAGTGTGCTCAGTTATGGATGACATTCTGTCCCAGTGTGAGTTAAGAACACACTTTGTCTCTGTGTGAGTTAAGAACACACTTTGTCTCGGTGTGAGTTAAGAACACACTTTGTCTCGGTGTGAGTTAAGAACACACTATGTCTCGGTGTGAGTTAAGAACACACTTTGTCTCGGTGTGAGTTAAGAACACACTTTGTCTCGGTGTGAGTTAAGAACACACTTTGTCTCGGTGTGAGTTAAGAACACACTTTGTCTCGGTGTGAGTTAAGAACACACTTTGTCTCGGTGTGAGTTAAGAACACACTTTGTCTCGGTGTGAGTTAAGAACACACTTTGTCTCGGTGTGAGTTAAGAACACACTTTGTCTCGGTGTGAGTTAAGAACACACTTTGTCTCGGTGTGAGTTAAGAACACACTTTGTCTCGGTGTGAGTTAAGAACACACTTTGTCTCGGTGTGAGTTAAGAACACACTTTGTCTCGGTGTGAGTTAAGAACACACTTTGTCTCGGTGTGAGTTAAGAACACACTTTGTCTCTGTGTGAGTTAAGAACACACTTTGTCTCTGTGTGAGTTAAGAACACACTTTGTCTCTGTGTGAGTTAAGAACACACTTTGTCCCTGTGTGAGTTAAGAACACACTTTGTCCCTGTGTGAGTTAAGAACACACTTTGTCCCTGTGTGAGTTAAGAACACACTTTGTCTCTGTGTGAGTTAAGAACACACTTTGTCTCTGTGTGAGTTAAGAACACACTTTGTCTCTGTGTGAGTTAAGAACACACTTTGTCTCTGTGTGAGTTAAGAACACACTTTGTCTCTGTGTGAGTTAAGAACACACTTTGTCTCTGTGTGAGTTAAGAACACACTTTGTCTCTGTGTGAGTTAAGAACACACTTTGTCTCTGTGTGAGTTAAGAACACACTTTGTCCCGGTGTGAGTTAAGAACACACTTTGTCCCGGTGTGAGTTAAGAACACACTTTGTCCCGGTGTGAGTTAAGAACACACTTTGTCCCGGTGTGAGTTAAGAACACACTTTGTCCCGGTGTGAGTTAAGAACACACTTTGTCCCGGTGTGAGTTAAGAACACACTTTGTCCCGGTGTGAGTTAAGAACACACTTTGTCCCGGTGTGAGTTAAGAACACACTTTGTCCCGGTGTGAGTTAAGAACACACTTTGTCCCGGTGTGAGTTAAGAACACACTTTGTCCCGGTGTGAGTTAAGAACACACTTTGTCCCGGTGTGAGTTAAGAACACACTTTGTCCCGGTGTGAGTTAAGAACACACTTTGTCCCGGTGTGAGTTAAGAACACACTTTGTCTCGGTGTGAGTTAAGAACACACTTTGTCTCGGTGTGAGTTAAGAACACACTTTGTCTCGGTGTGAGTTAAGAACACACTTTGTCTCTGTGTGAGTTAAGAACACACTTTGTCTCTGTGTGAGTTAAGAACACACTTTGTCTCGGTGTGAGTTAAGAACACACTTTGTCTCGGTGTGAGTTAAGAACACACTTTGTCTCGGTGTGAGTTAAGAACACACTTTGTCTCTGTGTGAGTTAAGAACACACTTTGTCTCGGTGTGAGTTAAGAACACACTTTGTCCCTGTGTGAGTTAAGAACACACTTTGTCTCTGTGTGAGTTAAGAACACACTTTGTCTCTGTGTGAGTTAAGAACACACTTTGTCTCTGTGTGAGTTAAGAACACACTTTGTCTCGGTGTGAGTTAAGAACACACTTTGTCTCGTGTGAGTTAAGAACACACTTTGTCTCGTGTGAGTTAAGAACACACTTTGTCTCGTGTGAGTTAAGAACACACTTTGTCTCGTGTGAGTTAAGAACACACTTTGTCTCTGTGTGAGTTAAGAACACACTTTGTCTCTGTGTGAGTTAAGAACACACTTTGTCTCTGTGTGAGTTAAGAACACACTTTGTCTCTGTGTGAGTTAAGAACACACTTTGTCTCTGTGTGAGTTAAGAACACACTTTGTCTCTGTGTGAGTTAAGAACACACTTTGTCTCTGTGTGAGTTAAGAACACACTTTGTCTCGGTGTGAGTTAAGAACACACTTTGTCTCGGTGTCGGTAGGTTGGTGTCACTCCTGAAGCAAACGACAAGAAGTGAAGCAAACAATAGCTCAGCTCACACGGAGGCTGCAGCTGGATCATCCTCTTAAACTAATCAAAGAAAGCTATTCAACAGATGTGATTGAACAACTGGACTCCACATGTTCCATATCAACCCATGTACAGTCGGTTGCCCAAATTCAGAAGACAGAGAGCAACATTAGTATTCGTTTGTCAGTCACAATTATTACCATAATCGTAGAGGCCACAGGTCCTGACCAAACCCTGAGAAGTGGATCCTCAGCAAACATCATGTTGGCTGTAGTAGCCTTTTGATCTCCATGTGACAATAACACGAGAACAGTGAATGATGGGCTGTGATTGGCTGCACAGCTAAAGTGGAGGATTTTAGAAATGACAGGATGGTTTCTCTGTCGATGACAGGCCCAGTGTGACGCTTCAGTCTGTCACTGCAGCAGCCTAAACCCCCCACACGCCCCCGGAGGGCAGGTCCGTCCCAATTAGCCTCCCGAGTTCAGCTTTAATTAAATATTGGTTCCACGTGACAAGGGGAAGCCAGCTCTCCGTAAATAGACTAATGACCTGAACATCAGTGATGGATGGCTGAGCCTTCCAGCGCATCCCTGCTGTTCCTCTTCCTCTCTCTTCCTCCCTCTCAGTGAGACGTCACTCCATCTCTCCAGAGCTCGGTGTCACTCGGCCTACCCCACATTTCTCCTCCCCGTCCCTGCTGTCCGTCTCGTGCTTCAGCTCTTTCGTTGTCGATGTGGGGGATCAGAAGAGCAGTCGATGCACTCAAACGTCTATATTTGGTTTCTTGATCATTCAGGCTTTACATTTCATGAACATTTGAATGTATTTTTTTTGACAAAGTCACCGATTGGCACATTCTTCTGATCCACTGACCCAGGGCAGAGGTTGTCCTTTAACCCTGCTCTATGGTATATATGTCCACTGTGTACACCATCCTTATTATCAACCTCCAATGAACTGAGAGGAACATTACAAGCAGGAGGGCTCTGCAGCGGCTGATTGTGACTGCCCAGGACACACCAAGAATCAGAGACATCAGTAAGGTGGCCGCGCAGAGCCCAACAGATACTGAATAAAGGGTGTAGGGATGCAGGATAAGGGCTATCAAACCACCGGGCTACAGCGCCGCTTCTCGTTTAGTTGTTCTTATGTAGCGTGCAGGGACTACAGCTTTAGTTGTGCACACTGATGTTGCAGAACAGTCCTTCACAAAGAGTGGGTGGTGGGGTTACGAGAGATTGTATAATGGACACATATTCTTCCATAGTCTTTTCTTGAATATTTGTATCCTGTGAGCCAAATGAGGGAGCCTGCATGTTGGTACTCTGACAATTGTATCCGGTATGAAAGACTTGCATACATTCAGTTTGTTTTAATGATGAGGAAAGCCGTTAACATGTGTATGCTTTCAGTAACACAGCATGTAACAAAGTTGTGCTTCATCAAACGTAGCATCTGAAACAGCTGGTTCATCGATCAGAGAACAGAACATACGGCCTGATGTGAAATGGCCCCAAAACAAGGCTGTGACAAGGTTGGCGAAAGACAATAAACGAAACCTTGAAATGAGTCTGTGTGTCACGTAAGAGAGATCTCCATCGTAACGAGACTTCCCGACTGGATAAGTAGCTCAACTCTAAGTGCAACTCTTATTGTGATGAGCGAATAGCAACCAGCGAATGCAGGAATCAGCCTCATGGACGGTGCAGCTGCCGACTGCTTTATCCACGCTCAGCCATTGTTGAGCACGTTCACACACATACCAAGGACCGTGCACATTAAATACAGAATGTTGAAAGAGCTAGAGACAGACGGACTGTGAGAGACAGAAAAACAAACAAATAGAAACGGTCAGAGTGGGTATCCCGTGGGATTCCTGACATTCCTCTCTCTCCCCTCAGCCCGAGGCAGCTGCTGGCACACACACACACACACACACACACACACACACACACACACACACACACACACACACACACACACACACACACACACACACACACACACACACACACACACACACACACACACACACACACACACACACACACACACACACACACACACACACACACACACACACACACACACACACACACACACACACACACCTAACAGGGATGTGTGAGGCCTGAGCCAGAAAGTGTGAAACGAGACATCTGGGGAACACACGGGCATAGAGGAGGTGGATGTGAGGAGAGTTGTGTTTGCTGAACGCCAGACTGTTGGAAAAGACAACACTCCATTGTTGAGGGCTAAACGGGACTGGTTGGAACGGAGGGCAAAGGTTGGTGTTTTGGCAAAGATAAGGATCTGCAAGTCCAGCAGTGTCTATTGGCGGAGTCAGAACCCAACCTCCACCGTGTCAGCACTCCTGCAGGCGGTCCTGCACGTCTGTTACTGCAGCATACGAGGGACCCAATTTCCTTTTTTTTTAGGGTGGGGGGGTTAATTGGGGAGCGAGCGTTGCGCCGAGCTTGAGACTAAATCTGACAGATTCGGCACGTGCCGGGTCACAGCAGACATGTGCATCTCAAAATAGAGACGAAGTGAACCGGAGCAGAGCAGAGAGAGGAAGAAAAAACATTGAGAAAAGAGAGGGAAAGAGCAGGCATGAACATGTGCACGACCCCACCACACACACACACACACACACACACACACACACACACACACACACACACACACACACACACACACACACACACACACACACACACACACACACACACACACACACACACACACACACACACACACGTGTGTTGTGCCCAGAGGCCGCCAGGGGTCACGGCCACGCAGGCCAGGAGCCAACGGTGCATTTGACCAGCGGGGGGGGGCGTGACCTTCTGCGACAACGTGGTGCCAACAGTCGGCCGGGGGACGGTTTTCAGTGGGAACCGCTATCCGTGGACTGGATAACCAGCGGGCGACACACTCGGCTCCCATTAACATGACGGGTAGTACTCTATTGGTATCAGTAGCCCCTTAACGGTACTGGTACTGATCATTTTTATCATTAGCCAGGCCGACCCAAAATGAAGAGCCCCGGTGGTCCATCAGGTCCACGTCTGTGTGAAATGATGGCCTTGAATTCAGCTGCAATGTGTGAGAACGCTGTCGTCAAGGTGACGGCAACGTCTTTCAGCAGAAAGGACACAAGCACCAACCTGTCGCTCTTGGATTGGAGTTTCTTGGAGTGTGGCAGCTGATAGACTGTGCACAGCCAACGAGTGCTTTATGGCCATGAAGCACAGCTGTGTGGCGCCCATGCTGCACCACACAGGGTGTGGACACAATAAAAGCAACACCTGTGGAATGCAGCACAGTATAACAGCCCATTCATCCGTCCATGTACCAATCCAGTTTACACTGTGTATACGGGTCCAAGTCGCAATGAGGGTTAAGTGTCTTGCTCAAGGACACAACAACATGGACTGGCTGAGCGGGGTTTGAACCACCGATCCTCTGATTGAAAGTCAGACCTGCTAACCACTGGGCCACAGTCGCCCTCACAGTGATGATGAAGCAGACTCACTCATGCGTCCCTCTATGGAGCCACTCCTTCGGCGGATCATTAACGGTTGCTCCGCTCCACTGAAGCGTCTCAGTAAACATGCTACGCAATACCACAGCAGCCAGTATCAGGATCACCAGTCGCCCCTGTGTCTTTCCTGTGTTCACATGAACTCTGGAACATGTCACAATGGCGGCCATGAAAGAAAACGTATTGCGGTGCCAGGAGAGGATCACTGGGTTTAAAACCACCTCAGCAGACACAAGAGGAACCCTGCTCATCGTTCAGCTGGCTCTTAGAGATGTTCGGAGCGTTCCTTCCTAATAGCAATTACCAAACTTGCGTATCTGCCGATGTGGAATATGGTTGAAAGTATGCGTGTATATTACATTTAAAACGTTATCCTATTGTCATCTATAGCGGCTGTTTGCATAAACACCACAATACTTATGAAGATGAATGTATTACTATTATTATATTTAAATAATTGCTTTGATTAAAAACATCTTGGCATGAGTATTTATAATGAAGTATTATGGTCTGCTCAGAGCTAGTGTTAGGAAGTTAAACAGGGCAGAGTTCCCTCTCCATTACCCATCATGCTGCTGTGAAAACCTCCATCTACTGGATTTACTCATGTTTCTCTCCAAAGCCTTCAGGAATATTTGAGGACATAATCTGCTGGCTCATTTTAAAGCCTTTACTCCTCTTTTATAATGTCTTGAGAACCAGATGTAACATCCTTTTGAAGGAACAGCCGGTGGTGCAGGACCACATAGTTCTGCAGGACTTTGAAACCACAATCCTTGAACTTCAACCATCGGACGCCACTGTTCAGCAGCAGAGGCCGAACCGGGTGCTGAGAAGACTGACACTGACCACATGCCAGTGAGCGCCGACTGGCTGGCGGGTTTGAGGGCTTCACCAGCTTCTGTCACGTTACCGACCGCAGTTTGTTCTTTTCTCCCTCAGAGCTCACTTGCAATTGTGAAACGGCGACAGAAAGAGGGGGATGTTGAAATCCTTCATGCGGAGCTTTCATGATGACGTGACACTTGGGTATAGAAAGAATAAACCGCACAAAAATACTAAATACTCCAATATTTTATGTCTCAGGCTTTTATTGTGAAAGGTAACAACGGAATATGTGGAACTGGTCTGAGCTGGATTGACGTGATTGATGCTTTCACTTGCGGCACAAGAACATCAGAAAAGTCCACCTTCTTCCGGGAAAAACAAATGATGTTGTTTATTTCCGCTGTATATTTCCGTTCTCTTTGAAAGTACCCACGAGAAAAACAGTTTAAAAAAACAACATTGACGTGACGAATAAACGGCACTAAAATGTGTCACCTGCGAATACTATTTGTGGGGCTTTTATTGTGAAAGGTAAGAAGGGAAAAAGTGGATCTGGTGTGCTCTGCCTTTGTCGATGTTGAAAGGAAGAATAAAGTTGGCCGTCTTGGTTCAGACTAAGGAGCCTCCATTGTTGTTTTATAAATATATTCACAAATTTATCGGTTGATGCCTTTATTCCCGATGCGAAAGCTAATTAAAAAAAATTAACTCCATTTAAAAATAAAGTAAAGTATATTGAGGAGCCAGTTAATCCCATGAGAAAGACGGCCGTTGTGTGTACAGAGTGATTAAGTGGATGGAAGGAAAAGGGAGTGAGGTACTTTTCATATACGTGGCTCAACACAGGAGTGTGTGAGCTCGGTGTGTATTAACACATCTGGTTAAGCCGGCAGATTAACTGGACCAAAGCCTTCCTCCACTCACTCCCTTCTGCAAGGTCAGTAGGGAAGGCGGTCAAGCCTAAGCCTGTCAGACCGTCTTATTTGGACACACACACGCACGCACGCGCAGCTGTTGCAAAACACACACTTGACATTATTGAGGTGCGAGAGTGTTAAAAGTGCAATATGAAGATTATAGAGCGCTGCAGGAATGAGTTCTAAAACAAAAATGAGTCTTTTGCACTCCGGTTTTCTCGTCTTCAAGTCAATGTGTTTTCTTTTCCCCGAATGGAATTTCGGTTAGATGCCTGAAATAATGTCTGTGGTTAACACCAGCGGTGCAGCGGATCAGAACACTCTCGGATCGGCTCAGCACGAAAGAAAAAGGGAGTCAAATTTACTTTTTTCCCCCCAACTCTAAATCTTTGATTTTCTCACTGCTCTTTCCAAAGTTACTTTGTGATGCAGTTAGAATTCACACGCTGTGCGTCTTCTTAAACCCAAAATCATGTTTTTTAGACCAATTGCCGATCATCAATGATCCATTTTAACAGATGCAGATCCCTTTGTTGTTGGATTATAGCAGCTGGTCTACAAGGACCCAGATTATTTTTGTCATTGTCCCAAAAATATAATTTAGTCAGTAAACCATCAACAATTCTAAATGTTCTCCTTTTAGTTGGAATTCATAGTGGTTTTTTTTTCTTCATAAAAACACAGTTAAAATGATATGGAAATAAAGATGACATTTTTATTGGTTCATGCTAATCTTGTCATTTATGGTGTTAATGATATTATAAGATGCTTAGAGTTTAGTGTAAAAGCTCATCATTCATCTCTAATATCTATTGATGTTGTTGTGAAATCTTTCTTCAATCTACTGGATTTGTTCAAGTTTCTCACAAACACTTCATTTTACCAGATTACACATGAACACATGATAACGTTATAATTTACCTTCGTACAGTACTCATTTTCACTGAGCAGAGCCTGAACGCATCATAATGTAACTGAACCTTTGCACGTTAGCGATGCTGCTAACGTTACTAGCTCTCCTGTTGATTTAAATGCTGATTGGTTGATCAGAGACTATGAAAGCATGAATAGCATATTTTACTGAATATCGGTGCTTTACAATCGTCAGTGAAACTTTATTTCTCACTGTGATGGTTAACTTTACACTGTGTCAATAATCTGCAGCTCACATGCACAGATCGCTACATCTCAACGAGGACATTGCATCTGTATGATGATATTTGGTCAAGTGAATAGGCCTATTCTATATTGTCTGGTCTCTCGCAAACAAACACAGGACTTTCACCTCGGCACCAGGCGTTCGTGTCCCTTGTGAAGCCAACAGTTCTGATTTGGGTCGAGCTGTATTTTATAGCAGCAGTTTGAGTTGTAGTCCTACTTTGATCCAAATAATGTGTCCTGGATAGGCCTCTCTGATAAGAACTTGGGGAATGCAGAGGATGGTTAAAAGAACTCTAAGGCAATGTCCCGCATGCAGCTCACAGCTCGGCTTGCAGGGTCCGCTTCTGATCGGCTCTCCTCCTGAGTCGCTTTGGGGAAAGCAGGGCAGCGGGGCTGTTAAGTACTGGCCTCGCTTCGCAGCAGAAGCAGCACGAAGCCAGCATCGCTTCCCCTCCACCGGAGGGATCTGGCTCCCGGCTCTGTTCAGCTCTCCAGCCTGGCGCTGGATCTTGCTGGTCTTTCCAGGAGTTTCTATTCAAACTGCCAGCTGGACAAAAGGGGCAGGAAGCTGCTACTTCCCCCTCAGGGAGAGGCGGATTGGGAAGAGACAGGGAGTTGGAGGAAGAAAGGCTTGGAGATGAAAAACAACCAGAAGAGTGGTTTCTGGTGGCGTTCCTTCTCAGGGAGTGACCGTCAGAGCAGAACCAGAGCTGCATCCCGATGAGCCCACGGCACAAACACACAACCAGCATTCTGACTTCCATACCAACAACTGGTTTGGTCTATGAAAGGACGCCAACATACAACATCTGAAGCCAGTAGTGAAGTGTCTGTCATCACAAGGGTATTTATTGGTTATTTTATCAGCACTGAAATGAGAAGCAGGTAATTATATGTTATTAATAACGGGCAAAAAAAGCAGGTATGTTGTTTATTTTATCAGCCGGTAATAACCCATATTGTTTATCCCTACTAAATTGTATTGAATCCCCCACTGACAGCTGTTGTGACGTGCGTCTCGTTAACAGTCATAGTGCCACTGGCAGACACAGCTCACCTGGTGTTAATGTGATGCTGCGTTTCAATCGGAAACAGCTGACTTTACATCAATTCATTTCATCTACAATGTTGCTACTGCAGATGAATAGTCAGGATTAGTTAGCTGGATGCTGATGCTATGCAGTTAGCTGTGACGGCTAATCCAGGGGGCTAATCTTCATGTGAACATTTGGCCACCCTCGGATAAGCGTTGAGGTAATTTATGTTAAACTGAAATGTAATTAGAAAGCTTGAGGAGGGCTCCCGCTGCTTTCCCTGATGTGCATTTCATCAGCATTTTGAAAACGGAGAAGATAGAAGAAAGAGAGAGAGCAGCATCAGCACTGAGAATGAGGCCCAAGTCCAAAAACACTAGAAAGTTCCTTTAAACAGATTATTACCCAAAATGTCCAATCCGCATGCATTATGCCCATATTTAGCTTGTAGGGCACAGAGAGCACTAAACTATGAAACAAATATATCAGTATCTGGCATTAATAGTTTGGTTATATTCATACAGCCTGCTTCAGAGTAAACACAAGTACAGCTGGATGCCATTACCATGTGTTAATCTGAAACGTCTCGTCAGGATACACGATTAGAGCTCGTATTTCAGCCAGTCTGACCTTTGTTATCACACACACACACAGACAGAGAGACAGAGAGACAGAGAGACAGAGACAGAGAGAGAGAGAGAGAGAGAGAGAGAGAGAGAGATTTGATTGCTCGGGCCACATTCTTTTAGCGGTTTCTACATGAATGAAATCTTCTCCTCCGCCCCCTGCGTTGGAATTTGAACCGGTTACCTGCAGGGCATCGGCTCAATCATCTCATACTCCCCCGTCTGCCCGTCCCGTAACTACGACGTTAAACAAAGCCGGGCCTCCGAGTGGAGCCGAGCTTTCACACTCCCCCCGATGCCCAGTACAGCCGGCAGTCTCTGCTTTCACAGCCGGGCTTACGCTGTCGGTCCAGCTGGCTGCTTCTCAAATCAAAACGCTCCTCCGTTTCTGTCCAACTCTGGTTTATCCCATTTCAACGGATGTTTCGGGCCGGACAAACACATACTGCTGCTTCAGCTTTTTTTTTTTTTTTTTTTTTAAAGGGGACATATGCTTATACTTGTTTTCTATTTTGTATGTTTGCATGCTTTAATCTTTCACACAGTCTTGTATAAATATACCTGATTCACACGCTCTGAAACGTCCACTTTTAGCACCTGTCTCTTTAAGTCCTCCTACAAGAAAAAGCCCTGCTCTGATTGGCTACTGAGAAACATATAGCACACCTTTGCTAAGGTTGCTCAGAAGCTGTGGTTGGAGTAACTCTAAATGGGGAGGGGTCATCTGCACAGCTTCTACTCTGACCAATAGCAAACTGTCTCAAATGTAGGCGCTAGCTTAGCGTGTTAGCCGTGTGCAACGTGCTCTTTTATGTAAGCCTCCTCTGTTGGAGTTCAGTAATTTTTTAAAACAAAAAAAAGTTTGAAAAGCGTGTGGCTAATTAGCGCTAGCTTGTTTCCTGCTGGCTAGCAGGTGAACATCGTCTTGTCTGAGAGGACTTGGCTACATCAAAGGAACGGTGCCAACAACGGCACCACCATGCTGGAGATCCATATAGCAGGAGAACCAGAACCGAGATGAGCAGACGGTCAGACCTGGCTTCTGTAAAATGGGAGGTTTTCTAAAAGGGACTCTGGTGCCTGAAAACACTGACACTTTTATCCCAGGGGCCTCCAACATCAACACAAAATCAAAGTTCCTGGTTGTAACTTTCACATATTACACTTCCTTTAAGACAATTAGCTGTAAGATGCCGTCTCCTCTATAGTCAACAAAAGAAATAAATACATAGCAACCTTTATGAAAAGGTTTCAGCTCTTCTTGTCAGTGGCATTATATGGAGATTAAGTCACAGTTTTAGTGTCATCTCTTAGACCTAGACCAACATATTTGGTCACAACTTTCACTTATCGTAGCCTTCAGAGGGCGTTTGGTGATGGGGCCAACAAGCTCCAGCTGAGACCCTCGGGTGCTGTGACACTGCTCTGCTCCTCACGTTGGTTATGTGCTCAATGTGGATCAGCTGGGGTACACGGGGCTGGGAGCCAAGCATTCTGGGAAGAGGGACAGAGGGGCCCGTATGCGAGATGGCCAGAAACGGCATCTAATTGATTGTGGATCCCTCTCTGGTTCTCACCGAAGCAGACCCTCCACTGGCTGTGTCCCTCCTGCTGCTGGTCCACAGAGGCTGTTCACTAAACAGGAACACAACGCTCCGGGCTGAAATAATAAAAGGGCGGTCGCCTCTTTGCGTTAATGTCCTTCTCCTTCCACTGGACTGGTCGGGGTCACCACTAGATACACTGTTAGATTCATGACCTTTGAAAACATTGCAATGCTCGCTGGAACAGAGTTTAAGACCAACGCTAAAACATAAACTGCCAAATCCACAATATTTCTGAGGGAGCAGAAATGATGAAATTAAGAAAAAAAAGAGAAGCACAGGAGGAAATGGATTTTTAAAGTATAGTTCATAGGATGTGAATCATTTCTTCCTTTGTGAGTTTACAAGCACTCGGTTTAGTCAGTCTGGCTCAGTCCGACGTTCAATTCATAAATTGCGCTTGTACAGAGACCGAAAACAAACCCCGTGCTCAGCGACGGCATCTGGAGGTCTGCAGTCCGACGTGGAACAGAAGCCGTCAGCAGTGAGTGCTCCGAAATCACCCCCCCAGATCCCAGTCACTCTCACATGTCTGGTGATAACCTCACGCTAGTTTCAAGTCGTCTTCAATACAGCATGATGTTCATTTAGTACATTATGGTCACAGCTCTGGTGTGTGTGTGTGTGTGTGTGTGTGTGTGTGTGTGTGTGTGTGTGTGTGTCCCATACACAGCCAAACGCAGGGCTTCTCCTCCTATTCGCTATGCTCTGAGCCTCATTCTGCAACCAGATTCATTCAGGCTGAGCCACGTCCCACATCAAACCCCCCAGAGCGCACAGATGTGTTATTGTGCTTCCTGGGGCTGCACACACAACTCCGTTGGGGAAATTGTGGGAATGCAAGCTTTACCCGTTTCTCTCCGTCACTGAGCGATACTGTGGCCGCTCCAACGGGGGGGGCCGGTGCTCTGCAGGACCCCTCTTTAAACTGTCAGCTCGTCATCCCGAGCAGCTGAAGGGCGCCGCATGCCGAGCGTGCTTTGCCTCCTTTCAACCTGTGCGCCGATGACCCACATTCACACAAGAATGAAAACACCTTCCGGTAGAAGGGCAGGTGTGTGTGCAGAGGTGCACAAACACACACGCTCACAAGGCAGATGTTCCCAACTTACCTACAACCATCAACGTAAACTCGAACCCTCTTTTGACCGACTTCCGATACACCTGGTTGGGGAGATTGGCGAAGCCCACATAGCCCTCCAGGTTCCGCTGCTGAAAGGGGACACACACACACACACACACACACACACACACACACACACACACACACACACACACACACACACACACACACACACACACACACACACACACACACACACACACACACACACACACACACACACACACACACACACACACACACACACACACACACACACACACACACACACACACACACACACACACACTTAATGCAGGAATCACATGACATATGAATGAATAATAAAAAACACACACGCTCTCAAATACATTGGCATCTTTACCACAGAAGAGCGTAACGGCATGAACACACAGAATCTCTGTTACTATGGTGACAAATGCGCAGTTTTTTTTTTTTAAACCTGCAATTAGTATTTCTGAGTCCTGCAGCAACGACCATTGGAAGCTGCTATAGGGGAGAAAGGTGAGGGACGAGCACAGAGAGAAATAAAAGGCTTTCTCTGACGAGGATGGAAAGAGGAAGTGGAGTCCACCCTGCCAAAGTCCATCAAATAAGTAAACTCAGACAGGAAAGTAACAGAAGACAATACACTAAAGAAGAACGATCAAGTGCAATCTCACTACGTGTTGAATCGTGTCCATCCTGGTCCTCATGTGGGACGAGGACCAGGCTCTCCAGCTGCTCCCTCCCATCTCTTTAGCCCCTTCCCTCCCCCATCCCTGTGCTGCACGCTACGCGAGGCAAACACAATTCATCGCAGGCCAGCGAGGGGCCCCCGGGGCTCCAATGGAAGAGCAGCAGCGCTGCACCGACAGGTCAACTGAAAGACGGGTTTGAAAGCTCCTGCAGCCGAACCTTTGACGGACTCAAACTCCCGAATGAAGACACAGAATGAGTGGAAACAGGAAGGGGGCGTTGTAAGCCGCAGACCGGCACCCGAAAGTCCACCTTTGAGTTGTTGATCGATCGACATTAAGACCATTCATTTTTGTATGATACGTTTTCTGAAAGTGTATGTATAAGTATCCATCCATCCATTTCCGTCCTCTTATCCGGGGTCGGGTCTCGGAGGCAGCAGGTCCAGCAGGCTGACCCAGGCTTCTCTCTCACCTGCAACATCTACCAGCTCATTCTGGGGGATCCCGAGGCGTTCCCAGGCCAGCTGGGAGATATAATCCCTCCACTGTGTCCTGGGTCTTCCCCGGGGCCTCCTACCAGTTGGACGTGCCTGGAAAACCTCTAAAGGGAGGCGTCCTGGAGGCATCCTAATTAGATGCTGAACCACCTCAGCTGACTCCTTTCGACACGAAGGAGTAGCGGCTCGACTCCAAGCTCCCTCCTGATGTCCGAGCTCCTTACCCTATCTCTAAGGCTGAGCCCTACAGAGGAAACTCATCTCCTTACCCTATCTCTAAGGCTGAGCCCTGCAGAGGAAACTCATCTCCTTACCCTATCTCTAAGGCTGAGCCCTACAGAGGAAACTCATCTCCTTACCCTATCTCTAAGGCTGAGCCCTACAGAGGAAACTCATCTCCTTACCCTACCTCTAAGGCTGAGCCCTACAGAGGAAACTCATCTCCTTACCCTACCTCTAAGGCTGAGCCCTACAGAGGAAACTCATCTCCTTACCCTATCTCTAAGGCTGAGCCCTACAGAGGAAACTCATCTCCTTACCCTATCTCTAAGGCTGAGTCCTATAGAGGAAACTCATCTCCTTACCCTATCTCTAAGGCTGAGTCCTACAGAGGAAACTCATCTCCTTACCCTATCTCTAAGGCTGAGCCCTATAGAGGAAACTCATCTCCTTACCCTATCTCCAAGGCTGAGCCCTATAGAGGAAACTCATCTCCTTACCCTATCTCTAAGGCTGAGCCCTATAGAGGAAACTCATCTCCTTACCCTATCTCTAAGGCTGAGCCCTATAGAGGAAACTCATCTCCTTACCCTATCTCTAAGGCTGAGCCCTACAGAGGAAACTCATCTCCTTACCCTATATCTAAGGCTGAGCCCTACAGAGGAAACTCATCTCCTTACCCTATCTCTAAGGCTGAGCCCTATAGAGGAAACTCATCTCTTTACCCTATCTCTAAGGCTGAGCCCTATAGAGGAAACTCATCTCCTTACCCTATCTCTAAGGCTGAGCCCTACAGAGGAAACTCATCTCCTTACCCTATCTCTAAGGCTGAGCCCTGCAGATGGGAGTTGACTTCAATGAAGAACGTTCACCGGGAAACGATGACTTTTCTTGATATTACTGAAGCCCTCAGCCTTCTTCTGCAGTGTTTCTTGGACTTACTAAGACCAAGCACATGGATGACAGAAGACACTGAAGTATGAGGACCGCCATTTGCATCCCACCGTGAGCCTTTGGTCTGTCTCACATTAGTGTTGGACCTTCAGCAGTCACATGGGCTGGGCCGTGCAGCTGAGGTGTCTGCCGGCTTTTGGCCACACTGTACGTCTTATGCAAGTCTGAATCAGCATCGGCTCATTCATAACGAGTGTTTGAGCAACGTCTTTCACAACTACAAACACAACACGGACAGGAAGCAGTTTCCTAGGGACACAGAAATAAAAGGGCCGGTAGCTTTTTGAAGGCCCAGTGGACACCAATGTGTTGACAGTATTCTGTGGCCTTCAGGTTGACCCACCACATCTGTGTCGTGGTTGCCGCCATTGGACGGTTAAAGAAAAGTGTTGGAAGACAATGCAATGTTATGTAAGGACTGTGTTGCTGTAGCTCCAATCAATAAAGGAGAAAATAGGAACTAACCAACAAATATGGATATCGTTTTTCTTTTGTTAGCCATCTGCAAGCATTATGCAAATTGAGTTTTTGTAAAAATATAGATATTGATTAATGGGCAATAATATGACTGGATAGCAAGCTAGCCTTGTTGTTGATTCTCGCTAGCATGACGTTAGCTTTCTAGCTCGTAGCTGAGCCAAAGGGGTATGTGAGCTGAGTGGATGAGAAATATCTAGTATCCAAGATCCATCCTAAGTACTGGAATAGTGAATTATGTTTTCCATTGCAGAAGCACATTATGGAATGTTAATGATTGTTCCAGGTATTAGCAAACCCTCACGTGTTTGAAATGGAGTTATGGCTTGTTAACAACTTAAGATTTGGGTTGCAAAACACATTCAAATATAAATACATGGACTTTATTTTCTTTTCTTTGGCAGGTGACCATGTTATATATATATACGCAGGAAAATGCCCAACACAATGGATGGAAACAATCTATTCGCCTCATCAATACTCTGAAGCATGCAGCACGGCAGTAGGCGGAACTACTCTGAGCGAGCCTGAAGCACTTTTCCACCATTTCCATGTTGATCCACCCACATACGCTCGTGTTACATAAGGCGCCTGTTCATCCCAAAAAAGTATGCGTGTGTGTAGATGGGAGTCAACGCACTTGAAACATCACATTTCCAGCTTAATGACAACTGTCTTCCTCATAGTGTCGCCATCAATATTCACAACGCTGCAATGGCACTTTGCCAGTGCAATGCAAGTAATGTGGTTCTTTAATAAGAAAAGTGACAAGTGACCAAGAAAAGCAGGCAGGGGACTTAAAATAGGGGAAGTAATGGAGAATGAGAGAGGAAGGCGGCCAGTCCATTACTGGTAACCCCTCCCCCAGTCCACCCGGTGGTGATAGTAGCTGCCTGGCTCACTGACATCATCCCCCCCCCCAACCCCCCTCCGAGATGAGGCAGCTGATGCTGAGGCCCTCTCACTGCCTCTTCCATCAGCTGTTTTAACTTCCACTTTACACATATTGAATATAAATCATGTATTAAATATAGCATTGGTTCACACAAATCTTTTGAAAATGGAGCCTGTGCAATTTCTTTCTCTAGTTATTTTTAGCACTGATTCTTCACCATCTGCCTAGGTGCACATTGTGCTTGGCCATCCATCCCCTTGGTGTCATGCTGAGGACAGTCTCCACCAGCCCCCCCAGATTGCATCACAAACGTGTTCAGTACAAACACTAAGGGTGGTGTGTTGTCAGTGGATGAGTAACCACTCATCACCGGTGCACAAAGCCCTGAACAAAGCCAACTAGATGTGGCCGACAGATGCGGGTGGACAGTCCCACAAAACTGCATTCAACAATTACACATTTTAATAAAGACTGGCTATCTGGAAATGGCACACACATGAAATTTGGGAAACTTGTTATTAATATCTAGTAATGAGTGGTTTAGCCACTACTGTTATGTGCACAATGCAGTCCAGAAAAGCAATGTTTTACTTAATTCAATTGAAATTGTTTAATACATGATGCCATTGTTGCTCCCAGTCTAAACTGGGAGAAGAGAAGAGCACATCTCATCTGGGCTCTGATATTCGAAGCATAAGGACTATCATCTGGATGTTATTCAGAGCAATACGAGGAATACTGTGTGTAAAAACACGTCCAAACCAGACCACGTACGTAACCCCCCTGTCCGATACGTGCTGGTCAGTAAAAACGCTCGACCATCAAACCAGCCTCCGTTCAAATAACTGCCATTTTAACGACAACATTACAGTGGTATCGCCTTGTCATCCGGGTCCAAAACGGTACATTTGAAACGCACTGTATCCACCACACATGATCTATTGCAACAAAAATGCAAACGATGTTACACATACCCTCCCTTCCCCGGAATAAGGCTACACAGAATAAGGCTACACAGAGGTGAGAGGCGTGAGTCGTGTTTGAAACGATGGCATTTACCGAAACGCATGTTGTTTGGTCCACCACATTATGCCGAAGTTATCAGTGGAGAATATTTGTCTCAAGGTGTGAGCGATGCCTCTTTCGAGTACACGTCTGTGTAAGGCTGCGAGATATCATAAAACGAGCAGATTGTTAAAAGGAGCTTGGTGTTCGGTTTCCTCAATAAACGAGAGGTCGGTACCAGCACGAGCCACAGCACGCGGGTGCGGTTGAATAGGGTATTTAATAAGGTGGAGGGGGGTCGTCGCCTCTATAAAACAACAGTAGTGGTAACACTGGCACATCGGTCCGTTTGGAAGACAATCAGACTTACGGCGATGCTGGGAACCGCAGTCTCTGGTCGCTCGATCATCGTACCGCGCTGTCACAACCCAGCCAGGACGGTCACCGGCAGACCCTGATTAGCGTCCAGAAGGAAGACGGAGCGGCGAGCAGCGCGTCACTGAGCCCCGTTCAGCCCGCTGTTCGGCGTCCACAACAAGCACGGCGCGTCTGTAGTCGAATGAATGAGGTTCAATTACATATGGCCGCTGAGGGATACTACTACCAGATGGAGCACAGTGAACAAAAATGCTCCGACTACTGTTTTTCTTCATGAGGCAAGTCAAGTGTAGGTTTGTTGGTGGGCACTACGTCCGGTTTGGGATTTCAGAATAAGACGGAATGTATCGCAAAAATTTGCGATACAACTTATCTTCCCTTTTTTTTCTAAAATCCGAGAGCATCATCGTTAAGCTAAACTGAGTTTAATTTTAATCACTAAACTAAATGGAAGTTCTAGCTATAATGCAACAATAATAGTTGTTTTCTAAAATGTGTTCACAACTACACCGTATATATATATATATATATATATAATATTTCAGAAAGAGCACTCAAAGAAACTAACGCGACAACCGGAGGGCCGAGGCGGGGTCTACGCTGTTATTTTGAAAGAACACGCGCGTAGTTCCGGTCTGAAGCCGTGTCTGGCCAACTTGATGCACGCGGAGCCATCTTCCAATACGTCAGACACGATCGTGATCGGCCCTATGATGATCTTGTGCGCGCGCGAGGCCTTCATGTGCTGGAGGCAAAACCGTGCTGCCTTCAAGGACTATTGTGAAAAGCCCAATAAAACAATTATTGTCAAAAGCCTATGATGTGTTGCAAGGTCGTCAGAATATAGGCAGCACTGGTGGTTTGGTGGTGAATGTAAACTAAGATGCCTTTTATATATTATTCTTTAAAGTGCCTCTTCCATCCAATAAAGCAAAGATGAATGAAAAGCAACGGGGCGACTTAGCAGGTCTGACTTTCAATCAGAGGATCGGTGGTTCAAACCCAGCCTCAGACTAATAAACTAATTGACTAATAAATCAACAATCCTAAAAATGTGCACGTAATTGTGACCAGATATTGATTAGATATAAATAGCCCATTGGCGCGCTGTAGTGGCTGAGAGAGGAACTGCCACCAGAGTTCACAAATTATGCTGTACTTTCCAGTACACGCTAGTATGTATATTTTAATATAACTGAACAAATTATGTATTTATTTTGTATGTGAACATCAAACCAAGACTAGCGTAAAAACAAGCCATAGTCTATCGCAGGCCAGATTTGGGCTTTTTTTGTGACTCAAAAACTGGCATTAGTAGAAAGGTTTTGTCTCATTTTGATTGTTATCAGTTAGAGTCATGCACATCTAAAGCTCACCGTTCCATGAGAAAGGTGCTCAACAGTAAATAATAAGACTGGCCTTGAAAGGGAGGATGAAAAGATCAAAGGAAAAAATATATATATTAAAGTTGAGATAAAAGTTGTGATTCAAGCTAATTCACAGGCGGCACCTGGCATTTAGTTTACATCATATCAAAACATTAATTAACACACGGGAAGTGTGAGAGAACCACAGAGAGCAACAATGACATATTATCTTGCTTTAATTTAACAGAACCAAATAAGTATCACCAGCATACAGAAATACATTTTGTACTTATCTGTACAAGTTATTGAATTCAAAACATGACTGTAAATAGAAAAAACCCTCTTTATATAAAAATAAACGAACAAGAGGAAGAGATCCCTGGTGCATTGTAGAAATAGTGGCATTGCCCCGTAGCTTATACTCTACTGAAGACAACAAGTGGAGTTGGAGGCACTGCTGTTTTGCAGTGAATGTAGTTTCTGTTCAGTCAATTCAAATCACAAAGCAACAGGATTCACAGTGTTGTCGGTCAGTCAGCAAAAACTACACATATTGTTCCAAATATTTAAATTAAAAAAAGCCAGACATATAGAAAACGGTATATGTCTGCACGAGTAAGTCACAAAAAACAACAATATTCATAGCATCAATAAACCATAATTGGTCAGATTCTTAGGGGGCGTGGCGTCCTCGTGGTTACAGGTTGGACGTCTCTCCTGGGACAGATTTGGCGTCCAGTTTGGCGATGAGCTCCTTCACCCACGCGGCCGAGGGTTTGACGCACAGCTGGCGCCCCGCCACGGTCTTCAACCTGAGCGCGCACACAGAGCAGGACAAGTCAGCAAAAGCCCACGAAACCCGAGACCCGGACGGCGGTGGCGCGCGCGTCTCCGAGGGTGTTACTTACAGGACGGCGGGCTTGGAGCAGCGCTGGCTGGTCCGGATGTAGCCGACCACCTTGTCGCTGGGCACCTCGTTCTCATTGAAACGAAAGCAGCATCTCTTGGGGCCGGCGCCACGCAGGCCTGAAAACACACCAAGAACTCTTAACACACACACTCACAGACATCACATGTTTGTTGCTTTTTTGTTGTTTTTAATGGGTTGTTGCATTGTCATTGACAAAAACCTATGGATGTGTGTTGCTGTTCAAGGTATCCTGGTCACATATGGTGCCAACATTGAACTAATAGATATCACCATGAAACTTCTCCTTACATCGAGACCATTATATTTTACTGAAAATGTATGTTTACATATGTAAACAATATATATTGTCAGTAAACTTGTAAATAATGCATTATCTTATAATTGCTAATTTTCATACATTTCTAAAACAGAAATGTGAACATTAAAGCCAGGTACAAAATTATTGTTTCATGTTTGTGACATAATAGATTCAAAGGTGTTTACAGAGGGGATTTTACATATATATATTTGTGTCACTCCATAAATCAGAGACTACTGTGAACATAAAACATTATGTATTGTATGTGAACAAACACCTCTGTGAAGGTGGAACATTTGGCGGATGTAAGAGCTACTGAAGTGGAGTCTGAGAATAAACTCATTTTAAAAATATTACATTTTGAAGACTCTACAGGTGGAATTAACTAATATACATGTTAATGAAATATCACAAGTTGATTGATTACATTAAGACTTATTTTTGTATTTCAATATGCTAACGAGGCATTATCTAACAGTAACTTTTGGTTACTTGAGGAGAAATCTACAGACATACTGTAAATATACAAAGTGGTAAAATAAACCACAAAATGTGGATGTTCGGGAAAATAAATAAATAAATCTGGAAAGTTAGCTGCCAACAAACATTTGAATGATATTTTAGTGTGGATTTCTCTTGATGGCTAAGACTGGAACAACGTCACAGTCCTTTTTCATACGACTAACCCGCATTGACAGATCTCATTCATTTGAATAATACAGCACGTCTATCACCTTAGACAGTAGTTCAACTTGTTGCCTGTTTGTTTGAGCTGATCAGAGTGAATCCGATACCTGACATCACATGTACCAGTCTAACCACCAACATTGAATCGGCTGCTTGAATGTGCTCTTGAGCGGATCCTTTCCTACCTTCAGTCAGACTGGCAGCAGCCAGCATCAGCACCAGCACGGTCAGGGCGAGACGAGCAGCAGCCATGTTTCCTTCACTGAGTAGCAGTAGGTGAGTGTTGTGAGCCTGTTCTTCTCTCCTGCTGTGTGAACTTAAAGTGTGTCCGCTCCCGCCTTTATACAGTCCTGGAGCAGTTGTTTGTGTGTGTGTCGGGTTGGAGGGGGGGGCCCCGAAGCTCCATGCTGGGGCTTCACTGTGACGTGTCAGGATCTCTCACCTTTATCAACGGGGGATTACCGAGAGTTTCATGTGTGGGCCGCGCTTGTGTCGGAGTGAAGTCCATTTCACTTCCCTAAACACGCTGACAGTGTTTTCTGAAGCGTGCGCTCTACGTGTTAAATAAAGAAGTTCTTTTTAGTGCTTTTCGAGCGTGGTTTCCCGGTGAATTACTTGTGACCAACACTTTTGGTTCGTTGCCTACACGTCACAGCTTATCTGTGAGAGCAGCTACAGAACCAATGCTATTAATATACAAGCCGTCTTCTGCTTACAAACAGAAAGAAATTGCCATTTTGCTTGATCCTGACATAATTATATAAATGTCCATATATCTGTAAAACAGAAAATCTTTCCTGACAATATTCCTGTTTGTAACAGCTGGTTCCCAAACCATTTCTTCCTTTCCCAATACTGATTCCAATACCTGAACCTGAACCAAAAATCAATGAGTGATTGTGTGGCAAGCAATACATATTTTAATTACAAGGAAGTTATAGTTCAACTTTCCAGTTTGGGGAATCTCCAGGGTTTTCACTAGAATCACTGCACAACAATGACATCATCAACACGAGGAAGAATACTTCATTTTGCCTGAATTAGTGGTTCTAAACCTGGTGATTTCAAAGCTTTTCTCAAATCTTTTTATTCTTGTAAAACTCAGGTCTGTAAACATCCTTCATCAAATCTGCAGGTTCCTCTGTGGTGGAGCTGCTCATGTCCAGCCTGAGTCAATAACATGTGAAGTAGGTTCCTTAGAAGTTTCCTTAAAAGCAGTGAAGAAAATGACATTTGATTCAACAATGTTCTTGGATTTTGAAAATGTACACTTGAGAGCGATTGTTTTTTGGGTCACTTGTGGGCATCAAGCAGTAAACACAGCCTCTCTCACCAAAGGGAGTCCAACAGTCACTCTAGCTGTTGGGTCTCAGAGGGAAACATTGACGATGTTCCCCAGCAAGCTGCTTACGGTCAGCTGTTTGGTTCTGGCTCTGTATGGACAGTGAGTTTAGCTTTTAGCTGCAACTAGAAAAGATGCTGATGAGGTTGGAGAGACTGTACTGTAAGAAGTGATCGTAGTCACGTGACGTAACCTATTGGTTTGTGGACTGATGTTTGACTATTTAGTTGTCGCCATTGTTAGAAAATAATGCTTTTTAGTGCTCCTAGTGAGAGCTAGAGAGTTTACATTGGAGGGTCAAGACAAATAAATAACTGTATGGATTATCAAATATTAAATGGATGACACTGTATGTACTACAGAAATGTATTAATTAGAATTATGAAATGTATTGAGTGATTGTGGAAGGAATCCTGAAAACATCAGGAGCCCACAAACAGTTACGCAGCCTGAAGATTGGAGCAGATAGATAAGGAGGACGTGCTCAGGAATGTGAGGGGGTTGATTGAAGTCCTGAGTACTGTTGTTTAAGCGAGAGGGGGTTTGGGTTGACCAACACCTAAGAGGACGAGGTCTTGTCCAATGAATGGACTGGAAGAGAGGCTAGCCAGAGGAAGGGGGGCTGACCCCAAACCTGGCAAAGCTGAGACATTGTGAGAACATCAGCAGATCTCTGGGTGCCTTCTGCCGGGCAGGTATGTATGGATCTGCTGCCCGGTGGGGGGGGGGGGGCACTGGATCTCTGTCTCATGGGATTTCTCTCTCCCATGGGATATATTTGTATATATTGTGTAGTTATTAGTGTGATTCATTTTGAAATGCTGTTCATCATCTTTTTATTAAATCAATTTTTATTATAACTTTCTGCATCTGGGACTTCTCTTCACACAACCACCCAAAGATTTTTGAACTTAACAATTTGGTGACCCTGACGTGATCTTTGTGGTGAGTTGTGGTTGAAGAATAGTGATTTGAACAAAGGACCAGACTTTTCTCTGGGACCCCTTGGATGATCCCTCCTCTCTGCTCACATGAGGCCTCACTAAAAAGGTAATGGCAAGGACCTGTTGATAACCGAACCTTGTTTAGGTAGAACTAGGACAATTTAGTTGTGAGCAGGGGAGGGCTGGTCTGACGAGGTACTAAATTCTTAATGTAAAAATTACATAAGGATAATGTTCGAATAATGAAAGTGGTGCAGCATATAGATGTATGTTGAATGAAAGATGACGTCAGTGTATGTTTGTTGGAAGCTTCGCTGGAGGCAACGGTGCCGTCCGTATGAACTGTGCGAGTGATTGAATGAGAGCACCTCCTTCCTCTTCCTCACTAAGTCCTCTTCTTTTGAGAATATTCATATCAAGCACGTGTATAGTTTGAGTCAGCCAAGTGAATTGACGGGTTGTACTCTAGATAATAGTTTGGGTTGGCCAAGTGAATTGACGGGTCATACTCTATATAATAGTTTGAGTCAATCATGTGAACTGACGGGTTGTACTCTATATAGTTTGGGATATATCGTTTTTGGGTCAATCATGTGAACTGACGGGTTGTACTCTGAATAATAGTTTTGAGTTGACCAAGTGAATTGACGGGTCATACTCTGTATAATAGTTTGTGTTGGCCAAGTGAACTGACGGGTCGTACTCTGTAGCATTGAGACACGGTTGAACATAGAGGGTTGAACGGTCTAACAAAGAGTCATAAAAGGGAGACGGTGTTAAGGGGGAAGGGAACTTAAGAGAGAGAAGCTAGATGAAGTAAGAGTGTGAAATCAAGAGGGAACCTCACCCGGTGAGAATTCTGCAACAGATGTGTCCTAGTGAACTAATAATAAATAAGAATAAGAATAATGATAAAGATGCTTTTAAATATCCTTTCAAGTTGAATAAAAACAAGAATGATTTTAGTGGAAGATTGACAGTCACATGATGTCAATATTTGGTTCATCAGATTGAACAAAGAATAAGAGGGAAAAAGGAAGTGAGAGAAGGATTGTGGGAAGTACAAATGTGGTTGGTTGAGGCGTGGAGACGCAAGTGAGAGACAGGTATGGGAAGGGAGAATTAGAGAGAAGAGAGGCACACACACACACACACACACACACACACACACACACACACACTGATAAACTGACACAGACTGTTAATTCAGGATGTAAAGCTGTTTAGAACTTTAGAAGTAGAGGAATGTGAAGTGACTTTTTTGAGTGTTTCCGGAGCATGCAGCTCTGTCATTCTAGCACCTGAAAGTAGAAAACTAAATTGATAGAGCAAAAAGATAGAACCATTTGGTGAGAACAGCATTTGTAATCCTAAATCCTTAAACATGACTATAGACAAAAGAACAACAGTTGAAGTTATCTAAGAAACTGTCCAGTAAATCTTAAGCAGAGAGCATATTGGTGACAAAGTTTAGGATGTTTGTTGGCAGGATGAGTACAAGGGGAGAACAAAGCAGCATGATATCAGGAATGTAAGAAGAATTGAGATGCCTTCTTCTGTTATCCCCCGACCATTTGGACCACTTGGGTCGTAAAGAGAAAGACTTGGAATGCACCAAGGGGGGAAGGACCATTCAACTATCATTAGCACATCAACTGCTGTCCGCATATCAAAGAGAGAGCATCCTGGATTCATCACACCTACTGCAAGAAGGTGCACCGGTTGTCTGCAGAAAACTGCAGTACTGAGGACTCCTAAGTGGGCACCCATCTCCTCTGTGGTGAAGTCTGGTTACAAAGGGAGGTGAAACCAATAGGGGCACTTGTCTCAACCCAGTGAAGAAATCATCAAACACCCAGAGGCCTAGGGAGTGTCTGTTTATCAAGGAGAGCTCAGTGTTGATTTTAGAAGGAGAAACTGGTTAACAACTATTGACAATAGCCAAAAGGAATTGTTAATTTTACTGTGATGCTGAGAAAGGCGGAGTCTGTAAAATGTTTGGATTTGCCTGTTTTATTTTCATCCTAAGCAACACAGCTCCTGATGGATCAGTGACCGAAGCGCTGACTGGTCTTACGGCATTGAGTCAGAACCTTGCAGAGAATGCTGGGATTGATGATCCCATCACAAGCTGGTTGGACAGTATGTTTGGAAGATGCATTTCTGTCCATAATAACCTCACTTTGTCTTGCCACCACAGTCGTGATCCCCTGAGGATGCTGCTGCATCCATGGACTTCTGCAGAGATTGATTGAAGCTGCATTTAGTAAAAAACATTCAAGGGAATCAATTAAGAGTTGAAGATGAAGAAATAAGCTTTTGATTGATGCATTTGTTTATCAAGGGGGGACATGATTTAGTCTGTAAGTGAATGACGATTATGGGAATTGTAACAGCAAGTTAAGTTTATGATAATCAGAGTGTCTTGCATGATTTTTGTATACTCACTATAAATAGTGAGTAAGGGGGGATTGTTAGAGAATAATGCTTTATAGTGCTCCTAGTGAGAGCTAGAGAGTTTACATTGGAGGGTCAAGACAAATAAATAACTGTATGGATTATCAAATATTGAATGGATGACACTGTATGTACTACACAAATGTATTAATTAGAATTATGAAATGTATTGAGTGATTGTGGAAGGAATCCTGAAAACATCAGAAACCCACAAACAGTTACGCAGCCTGAAGATTGGAGCAGATAGATAAGGAGGACGTGCTCAGGAATGTGAGGGGGTTGATTGAAGTCCTGAGTACTGTTGTTTAAGCAAGAGGGGGTTTGAGTTGACCAACACCTAAAGGACGAGGTCTTGTCCAATCAATGGACTGGAAGAGAGACTAGCCAGAGGAAGGGGGGCTGACCCCAAACCTGGCAAAGCTGAGACATTGTGAGAACATCAGCAGATCTCTGGGTGCCTTCTGCCAGGCAGGTATGTATGGATCTGCTGCCCGGTGGGGGGGGGCACTGGATCTCTGTCTCATGGGATTTCTCTCTCCCATGGGATATATTTGTATATATTGTGTAGTTATTAGTGTGATTCATTTTGAAATGCTGTTCATCATCTTTTTATTAAATCAATTTTTATTATAACTTTCTGCATCTGGGACTTCTCTTCACACAACCACCCAAAGATTTTTGAACTTAACACCATCTTGTTTTTTGCAACCGGTGTGCGAAAGTGATCATATTTGGAATGTGGAGGAGTGACGTTGAAAAACCGTATACGTCTCTGGTAGTGAACTGTCAATCAGTTTGTAGCCCCGCCCTAAAGCATCCCCTGCTTCATAGTCTGTTTGACTCTAAATTACCATAATTTTCTAAATGAGACATGAACTCATGTTTACAATGTTTACTGAAGGAACAAATCAAGAGAGAAGTAGAGTCATTTTCTTTAGACTTCTATACAACCAGAGGAGTCGCCCCCTGATGGCGGTTAGAGAGAATGCAGGTTGAAGGCACTTTTTAGAACCGGATGAGACTGAATGAGAACTGTAAAGTTGCAGGTGGTAAAACCTAAGCAATGAGCTGAAAGATGTAAAAACACTCTATAGAGCTGAGTGCCAACT
Organism: Cottus gobio; assembly: GCA_023566465.1. Lineage (NCBI taxonomy): Eukaryota > Metazoa > Chordata > Actinopteri > Perciformes > Cottidae > Cottus > Cottus gobio. The sequence continues at coordinate 26,705,858 of CM042223.1, read as the reverse complement.
GCAGAGGTGGATGAGGATTCCATGTTGGATCATCACCCCTTTTAATTGGTCTTTTGAACAATTGCTCATGTTAAAATATTGATAACTGCAGCTTTTTGTCTGGTATTCTGGCCACATGGGGGAAGTACAACCAGCTCAAAACACAACACTGTCAGTGTCACCTCCACTAAGAAGGTAATGATTTACTTTGTTTGTTTGTTTGTCAGCAGGATTACAAACTACTGCTCCCATTCTCATGAAACTTAGTGTGAGGGTGTAGCATCATAGAGCAAGGAAGAAACAATTCATTTGCAGAGACATTGATCCACACATTTGTTACTTCAAGACTGGACTACTGTAACTCTGTATTATCAGGCTGCTCTGCTAAGTCTCTCAGGTCTCTCCAGTTGATCCAGAATGCTGCAGCTCGTGTACTAACGAGGACTAGGAGGAGAGATCACATTACTCCTGTACTAGCTGATCTCCACTGGCTTCCTGTAAGACAGAGAATTGTATTTAAGGTCCTTCTTCTTACCTACAAAGCCTTAACTGGTGATGCACCATCATATCTTAGGGAGCTTATAGTACCATATTGTCCCACCAGAGAGCTGCGCTCACTGAATGTGGGGCTACTTGTGGTTCCTAGAGTCTTAAAAAGTAGGATGGGGGCCAGAGCCTTCAGTTATCAAGCTCCTTTAATGTGGAACCAGCTTCTACTTTCAGTCTGGGGGGCAGACACAGTCACCTCATTTAAGAGTAGACTTAAGACTTTTCTCTTTGACAGTACTTATAGTTAGGGCTGTAGGGCCCTCTATTCACCCCTCCTCAAACTTTTCGGTGCTCCTTGGGCTTTCCTATAGACCAGGGGTGGGCAAACTTTTTGGCTCAGGGGCCACATTGACTTTTAAAATTAGACAGACGGGCCGGGCCAGTATCAGATGGATAGAGAGTGTTTGTGTGAACCAATATACATTATAAATAAAAGCCAATAACTAAAAAGTAAAGAGAACTTACATTACTTACTAACGAATATAACTTAAATGACTCAGCTTTTTTGTTTAACTCGCTGGCTAAGTCTTCGTCAATTAGTTCTACACGCCGAGTCACTGTCCTGCGTGATAAACTACATTTTTGAATTTGTTTTTGCTCTCTGGACACAAGAGACCTGCTGTCTCCACCATGCATTCTTTCAAAAACTCCCCTTCAGAGAAAGGCTTGCTGGCTTTTGCTAATTTAAATGCTAGCAAATAACTTGCCTTGGTGCTTGATACTTGACTAGCAGTTTGTCTAAAAAAAGCCCCCCTGTTGCAGAGGGGCTCCATGCAGGAAGCTGGCAGGAGGCTGGCAGGCAGAACCCTATATGTCACATGAGTCCCGTGGGTCTGATGTGCGTTCGTTATGCCGTATAAAACGGACCATGTCTCCGTGGCGCGCTGGCCTGTGGGGGAGGGGTGGAGGTGAGCAGACAGCAGCAGCTGGACTCGCAGCCTGATGCGCTGCAGAAAGCACGGCACGTAAAGACCGCTGTAACGCTTCTCCGTTCCCGACTTGAGTTAAGAAACATCGATGCTGGTCTTTTGCCGTCATCGTGCTTCGGAAAAACGCCCAACGGGCCGGATCCGGCCCGCGGGCCGTAGTTTGCCCACCCTTGGTCTAGACTCTAGAATTTGCTGCGGGCCAATAAAAACTGACCCGCGGGCCGCGGGCCGTAGTTTGGACACCCCTGCTATAGACTTATATTGCTTGGGAACATCTTAGGAATACACTGAGCTTCTCTCCTCTCTCATTTTCTCCTCCTCTCTCTCCTTCTGGATGAATTAATGTCTCTTTAATGCTCATTACTAACTCTACTTCTTCTCGGGAGCCTTTGTGCTTCCTCTCCTCAAGCGTCCATGGATCGTGGCTGTCTGGAGCAATTTACATTTCATTTAGCTGACGCTTTTATCCAAAGAGACTTACATGATATACAGTAGACCGTAGACACAGCAACGGTGAGCAATGAGGGTTAAGTGTCTTGCTCAAGGACACAACGACATGGACTGGCTGAGCCGGGGTTTGAACCACCGACCCTCTGATTGAAAGACAGAATTGGTAACCACTGAGCCACAGTCGCCCCTGCTCCCTGCCATGGCGGCCCTGTTGATGTCCCTCATCTCTGCCTCCTTCAGCTGGCGTGGATCATGGTCATCTGGATCGTGGTCCATGCCTACTACTCATTACATGAATCATTTCTGTCATATTCATTGAATGTGCTGTAACTCTGTTACGTTGATTCTGGTCACATGACATCTATTGCTTCTGTCCATCCTGAAGGTTTCTTCCCCTTGTTTTTTAGTGGGAGTTTTTCCTGATCCGATGTGAGGTTCCGGGACTGGGATGTCGTATGTGTACAGATTGTAAAGCCCTCAGAGGCAAATTTGTATTTGTGATTTTGGGCTATACAAAATAAACTGAATGGAATTGAATTGAATTTCGAAGCAGATACGAATAATGGGGAAGATACACTGGGAGAAACCAGGTGAAAACATCATTTTTGATGCACTGGTTCGAGATTTAGTTTCTATTTTGCTTCAATAACATGTCTTCTTTCAGATTAGCAAGAAGAAAACATTTATTTAATTACTTTGTCTGTTTGCTTCTGTAGATTTATCCTAAATTTACCAAAAGTTACCATTAGATAATGCCTCATTTGCATATTTATTTGTTATTTTATTTACCCTATTCATCTGTAGTGTCTTCAAAATGTCTGTAATTTTACAAAACATCTCTTTAAAAGACGTTTTCTGTCGGTTTTCTGCCGGATCCATAAATCTCTACAGCGGCACTTTCATTCCTAAATATATTCTGAAGGTTTCTACAGAGGGGTGTGTTCAGATATCATTCACAGATTTATTTATACAACTTTTCATTACTAGAAACCTGGAGATTTTTTATTTTTTTAATGTGTGTTCTGGAGTGGTACTAAGAGATATGTGTAAAAACCTTTGACTCTAATATGTCTACAAAATGAAACAAACCTGGCTTCATCCACTAATCAGATGTATGTTCTGGACATGTATGAAACTTAGACACTTTACATTTGTAAACATAGTGTCAGAAAACTTGGAATGCAACAAATAACCCATGTACCCAATTCACATTTTTCTCATTCACAATTCTCCCCTTTAATTGAACCAGTCCTTATTTACACGGCAGAGTAACGCACATTAGCATTAGCCACATTAGCATATCTGTCTCTTCAGCTGCTAAATGCTCTTTGGCTGAACACTGGGAGAGACGATCAAGAGATACCTCACAGCTGAGAATTGGAAATGAAACAAATCCCTTTGAGTTCAGTCTCTCCGCCTTGTGCTCGTCATCTGTGATCTGACTTTAGTTTCAGTGAAAGGGAGTTTTACCACGCTTGACAGAGTACCCTATGTAAATGTCTCTCTCTGCTCATGAAAAGCAGAAGGTGCCCTCTTTCACTTCTTCATGCTTTACAGAGAGACAAACATAGGTTTCTTTATTTGACCTTAACGTTGTTGGTGATATTCAAACGTACATATATTAGTACACATTGGGGATATGATTGATCAGTCTGATGTGGTGTCCTTTCCCTTGAAGTCAACCAGTGCATCCACTGACACAAGCCAGGGGTACAAATATCAACATCTGATCGGCTGCTACACTGATTAGTTATGCAGCGTTTGCTCATACAAAGATATGAGATATTATATCTTACAATAAAGTTGTCCATAACTTTTCGTGCATTATCCTACAAAAGCCAACCAACATCTCTGTACTTGGATACAGTTTTAAAAAAAATACAGTTCTGTCTTCACAGGAAATAACTTTTGGCAACAAAACTGCTTAGTTAGGTTTGGGAAAAGATTAGGAAAAACTTAGTGAGGTTTTGTTATAGATCGTTTTTGGGTTCAAATAACTGCTGAAGGTTATCCTGGGTGAAAGACCGGTTTTGGTTCCTTATTATGAGGATTTAATGCAGATTCATTTGGTGGGATATCTACGAATTACAGCACATTACCTTTCAGAACAGTTGTGAATGCCGTATGATAACAGCATGAGTTCTGTCCATTCAAGCTTTGAGCCCAGTGAATGAGCCCCTGAATCCCCACAGCACAAGGACACAGATAAATAAGGAAATACTTTTTTTTTTAAAGAAGAAGAAAATAAGCAGTTTGAAGAAACGTAGAAAGAGACAAGCCATTGACCCCCAAGCCACATCACAGAGAAACACCCCGATCCAAAGGCAGAAACCAATTAAACATGAGCTGAGACACATTATGGGAAAAGGAAAGCAACGTGAGGCTTCCACAAGCCTGACACATCATTAAAGAATACTCAGCTGGAAGCATCGAGTTCAGATTGGATGTGAGTGTGTTAGAAATAGTCGTCGTCAGGCAGAGGAGATTTTCTGCAAACAATTACCAGAAAACTCCAGGACTGCCATCGGGGTCCAACGCGGGTACGAGACGGATAGAAACCGCGTATTTCACTCAGGCGCTCATTGTGTATCTGAGACGGGGAATCCTGCTCAGTGAAAAGAAGCGTATTACACCTTCGCCTTTAATCAACCAATCAGCTTCTTTGACTACTTTCCTCAGTTGATATTAAAAATATGCAAAATACAAACACAAAACAATTACCAAAACAAAAAAAGACTCCAAATTACAAAATGAATTGCCTCTATTATTAAAAAAAAGCACAAAAGTGTTGTATCATCCTGAAGCGGTAGCACTATTGGAAAACATGGGTGCTCTGGATCTCTCCACGCTGAATTATGAATTGTTTGGGAAAAAAGTAATGATGTGCAAATTTATTACACACAAAAATGCTGCGACTATGGTCGTGATGAATAAATTAGAACGAAAATACAAAATACTTACCTGTGAATAGTGTTTGTAGAGGGCTTTTGTTGTGAAAGGTAAGGACAAGGAAGGAGTTTGCCGTATAATATTTGTGTTCTGTGTGAAAGTACTCAGTTAGAATAAAGCAAATTGATGTGATGAATAACATTGCAAAATACTCACCTACGAATATAATATGAAATGGGCTTTTATTGTGAAAGGTAAAAACTCACTGTGAAAATGCTCGTGACAAAAACTAAAACAACAAAAATATATTGATTGTGCAAATGACTAAACGCCCCTGATGGTAAAGCCTTCAAGTGCAGATTCTCAAGGAAACTATGGCACCTTTTTGTCACTCCCTACAGAAGTGACCTGTAATTTATTTACATGATTATTTACCCTGTCAATAACAAGGATTTGAACTCATTGTAAGGACTCAATCTAAAGAAAACTGAATCTTGAATTGAAAGAAAAATCCCAGATACACATCTTAGTAAGATGTGGGATATATTAGTCACATTAATCATAATGAGTCATAAAGACGTGCCAGAGCAGCCATGTGATCTGTTGACTCACACCATGTACAAATGACAGTTGGACATACATAACAGAAGAACCGATGTGTTTCCACCCACACACCCACACACACCCACACACCCACACACACACACACACACACACACACACACACACACACACACACACACACACACACGTACACACACACACACACACACATCTGTAAACTCACACTGTTCTCTCCATTCTGTGTTACCGTTCAGCACAGCGTGCTCAGACAAACACAGGCCAGAACATTTGTATTGAAAGATAATATATATAACAGGACGAGCTGCTTGAACACACACAAACACACACACACGCACACACACACGCACGCACACACACATGCGCGCACACACTCACGCACGCACACACACTGTGCTGAAGCTCTAGTGCAGCTATAAACATTGTTCACAGACCATGGCAGTCAAACAGTGTCTGGAAAAAGTGTTGCTGTAATTCTTTTATTCAGAGAAACAAGGCTTTTCTACATGAGTGATTTTCCACACACATCTCCAAAAGAAATATGTACAGCATGAGTCGGCAGTTTTCCCATGTTGACTGACGGACACAAACATGATCCGTGTGTGCTAAGGGCGGGACTTCATTCATCTTGGAGGTTCATGCTAACACGTCCGCTTACACAGTGTTGAGTGACAGGGAACCACCATTACTACTTAAACACATGAATCTTTGAAAGCAAAAATCTATACTTTTTGAAAGAAGAAATAAAACCCAATTTTGTGAACCTTTAAGCTGTAAAACTAGAATGGCTCGATGGTTCTCAACATGGGGGCCGGGTCACAACCTTTCTATTCTAACCTAAACTTCTCCAAGGAACTTTGGTGTTGTGTTAATTCTGGCGGTCCATGTGGACGGAAGTGGCAGTGTTTACGAGCACCAGACAGACCGACCTACTCAGGCCTGGTTCCGGTTCTACCGGGCAGGATCGGCTGCTGCTGGGGGATCTGCTGCTGGGGATCTGCTCTCCTCCTCTGGCCTGAGCTCCGACTGCAGGTTGAGGGCTGCAGTGAAGCCAGATCTGGATCTGGGCTGCTTCCTGCCGGAGGCCCCGCTGGAGTTTGGTTTCATCTAATTTTGGTCTGATCTGGTCTTGTTTATGTAGGTCTTATATAGGCATCTGTCTTAAATTGAGACTGTTTCATAACCTGTTAACAGTTCCTCATAGTATTTTGACCAGCAAAAAGCAGTGAGTCAATATGACATAGGGTTCTGAGGGCGTGTTGAGACTGAATGCAAAGACAAGTCATTACGTATATATTGTGCAGACGTTAGCTGGAGCTGGGTTAGCTAGCAACATAGTAGCTACTAGAAAGGACTTCAACCCCAGTTTATTTTTCTCTCAGTCTGAACACACATTTGTGTTGCATGGCAGTATTACACTACTTCATGCTGTGTCTATTCATTAGCCTTTGCAAGACTTGAATCCTGCATATTATTCTGTGCGGGGTCTTAGGCTGTGTTCCAAATGGCACACCAACACAGTATTCCTACTCCAGCTCCGTGGCCGGCGCCCTGACACCAGCTTGAGCAGACTTCAGTGTGAACGGTCTGCTCAACTTTTCATTGAGCTAGAGAGAGCTCGTACGAAAGAATCTGATAATGGTAAAGATAACGTAACAGACATGTTACCTGATCAACAATACCAGGTGTTATTTTGTGTAAATGTGGAACAACTTTGGTGAAGTTTGACGGAAGTGGGTCAAAAGTAACACAACAATATGAACTTTGATGATTTTTATTCTCTTAAATACTGAAAAACTCTTGACATGGCAAACTTCACGATGTGTTAAAGTACTAAATAGCCGGTCAAATGATCGTGACTACGACACACATGACACACAATTTGTTGTTAAAGAAAACTGGCTGCTTAAGTGAATTTTCTTCCCGTGATCCCAAACAGCTTTCCGGGTGAAACTCTGTGACAGTATGACGTAGCCCACGATGCGGAGTGCACATGCTCGCGTGGTTCGGCATATGAGTATATCAGACTTGTATGATGAGTTACTTTAATATCCCGTTACTTTCAAATCGTTACTTTCAAATCGTTACTTTTGTCCCACGTTACTTTCAGGCCAGCAGTAGTATGCGGTAACGTTAGCATGACATTTCCAACACAGCCTGCGTTCTTGTGTCCGTTTAGACGATTATAAAACGTGTTTGAGTAAATTTGGCATATTGTACGGTGGTGTGAGGTTGTCAAAATGTTTCTGTATTATGAGGTTTTGCAGTTGCGTCACAATATGGCTGTCATCAGGCTGATCCGTTGGACAACTGGCTGCGCTCCAACCAACAACCGGGCTGTATGTTAGCGAGTGCACATGACACAGACGGAGATGGCTTGCTAAACACAGAGCTACATTGGTTTGTTAGCTTACAGGCTGACAACATCTACTCCCTCCACAATGGCCGCCAGAGGGCGTGTCACATTACCTGAAATCACCCGCCAAACGATGCGTATAGCTGCTTCACACAAGTCTTCAGTCTGTTTCCTCAATGTGTGTTCAGTGTCACCAGCAGGATGGAGTCTCACATGCACAAACATCACACCGGCATACAGTAAGTTTGCACCTCTTGACTCGTCACGCAGCCAGACTCAAGCAAGCAAGTGTATCAAGACGCTATATTAATGTTGTAAACTGATACCGTTTCCCATCATGCATCCGCAAAGCCTCAGCTCCCGCTATTACAACAAACATATCTGATTTCCACCAGTCATGGCTGAAACGCATGCTATAAGCCTCGCAATGCATCGAACAAACAACTTCTTCTCCAATTTCATGTCCCTTTACACAATAACATTTTCATTTTTTTTTAGAAACATACCATATAGTATTAAACAGGCATTTAAACGTCCTATAAAAAGTGGTGTGGCGGCAATAGAAACTGTATCATTATATTTTTCTCCTTTTTTTAGAAAGATTAGTTTTGTTTCATTTATTTTTTAGAAAAAAAGACACTTGTTGAGGTTCCCGGGACTGATGTGGGAGTAGTGAGCTGAACGACCAATAGCCATTCAGGAAGGAACACGACACAAGGACACACGCGGCCAGTCAGTAGGCGTACGCCTCACTCCAGTCACTTAAATGATGTGTTTGCCTTTTATACAACTGTCCCTGAAGGTAGAAAAAACAGAAAAAAGAATTATACTTACATTTGGGATAAAAAAAAAAGGGTGTGTGTGTAAATTGGCTACATAAAAACCGAATCGCTGTAAATAAAACCCCCTGGTCCGTTCAGCAGGGAGTGTCGGAGGAGAAGGGCGGAGAGGCCGGGCAATATTCAACAGTCAGAATGTGGATTGATTGTGTTTGTGTGTTTGGTAGTGTATTTAGTGTGTGTGTGTGTGTGTGTGTGTGGGTGGTTTACCCAGGAAGATGAATATCTTTCTGGCTTTCTAAAACTGAATGCCCCTGATTATCTCTCCCCTTCAGAGTCTTCCTCTTTCATATCGCTCTTCTGCTGCCGCCCTCCTCTACCTTCTGTAAATCCATCCATCCGCTGGGCGCTGCTCCACTGAGTCACCCGTCTCCCTTCAGTCCTCTCACAGAATGTTGTCTCTCCCTAGTCTCTCTCCCTTCTCTCTCTCTCTCTCTCAAGCAGATCTGTAAACGTGTCATCTCCTCTTCTCTTCCGGGTCGTATGTCAGTCCTCCATGGCAGTATTTTCATTTTTCATTTTTCTTTTCAAAGCTCACACGGTCAATCTAAGGCTCCTCTTCCCCGGTGGAAACAGCCAGGCGCATGGCCACAGACAGGTGGTCGGTGAGGCCCGCCAGCTGGGTGACGAAGCTGAACTCCTCGATTTCCTGCAGGAGTAGAAGAAGAAAACTGTCATCAGGTCTTCAAGATCTTTTATTCTGAGGTGCTTTAATTAATAAACAGTCCCCTGTTCACTCCGCAGCAGACTCAGGAGAGATAACACTAAACTCAAAGCAATGCTAGCGTTGCAATTTTGTCTCCATTTTGTTCCCCACCATCTCCTGAGGAAAACTACCACTCTCTTCAGCTGCTAAATGCTCCACTTTGTTCACCAGCTGGTTGCTACCTGTGGGCTACCTGTGCAGCTACTGAGGCTCAACTAAACCTCTACACTGACACATTTGTAGAATTGAGTGGAACTGCAGTGTTGACAAAGTGAATTCTCCACTGGCATCATTCATATTCCCCATAAAAAGATCAGAATTATTTTTAATGTAAAAAATATGTCATCACTTCACATTAAGTGTCCCCATTTAAACATTCAATAAAGTTTTTTTTCACTCACTATAATAGTTATTGTAGTAATTGTAAGTCTCAATTCATGTTTTTGTCAACAACTACCCAGAAATGGAGGCTGGTGTATAAACTGATAATGAATGGCAATATAGAAAAATACAGTTGTAATAATAGAAAAAATGTCTTCGTAGGAGCCATTATCATTATTGACAAATGCTGTACATAAGTAAACACTTTAACTGTTAATAACTACATGATAGTATGTTATAAACCATTTATTGAATGTTTATATGATGTTTTTTTTTAGATGCGAAAAGGGGTCCAGCCTCAATTTTAGTTTGAAAACACAGAGAAATGTCCCGACATTAGGTTCCAATGTTGATGTGACATCAAAGACCTTTATGTGACATGAGCACGCTAACCAGCTAGCAGCTAGCTAGCCCGTTGCTGTTCTCCATCAGGCAATAAACAGACCGCCCATGATGAAGCGCATCATGTCGGATGAGCTTCCCTTTGCAGTCGGTGTCCAGTGAAAGGACAGTTGCAGTTCCCACATTCAGACACTAGGTGTCATCAGGCAGCTGTGGTTCGAGAGAAAGATGAGCGAATGATGTGATCTGGTTTCCCGATCCTCCCCAGTCCCTCAGGCAGACGGGCAGCCATGACAGCGATGCCCTCATTCCTTTCCCTCCCCAGTTTGTGCTGCCGTGTGATCCTCTTGTTTTCTTCATCCCTTTAACGAGCCACTCGTTCTCTCATGACATATGAGATATGAGATCACCTCACCTCCAGGTATGTTTCACACAGCTCAGGAAAATGAGCATTGACAGGTGCCTTGTTGGTTTAATTATTGGACGATTTAATGAGGGCAGAATATTACAGCACATCACCTGCCTGCTGACAAGAAAACGGCACAACATTCAACAGTTTGTGCACAAGAGAAACACAATAATTCCACTCTATTAGCAGATGTATTGTTGTTTACAAGTCCTATTTGCACCATGGGGGCCTCATGTGATTTAGAAATTACCCCACCCCACTCCTGTCGAAGCAAAGTCTGTCAATGTACAAGGAAACCTCCAGCACGCACTAAACATCTGGCTTGTGACTTTACATCCTATGGCACGTTTTTTAGACGCGCACACAAGTTAAAATATTCGAAACCTTTCAGCGCCAGCTGTCAGCGTCACACTTGGCACAGGCAGCCAATCAAATCAAACAATATGTGGGCTTCACTACTTTACCCCTGACTTCCTGGTTTGATGTCCATGTGGTAGGAACAGTCAAAGGCAGATGAAAGAGGAGCGCTACTCGTCCATATCAGTGTTTTAAATGGTGAAGTATTTTTATTTATTCTCAGTTCCCACAGATTAAACATTATCTTCACAAATTCAAGGCCACGCTTAATTGAAGATCGTAAAGCGTACCAGTTTCCAGTCCTGCTGCAGGCCCTCGTCGCTGTACAGCATGTAGTCAATCCGCCGTCCGTTGCCCTTCAGTGGGATCTTCCTTCCCTTCTGACTGCTGGCAGGACACTGGCTCTTACTAGGAGGGAACACCAGGTACTCCTTCCTCCCCTCCTCGTTCTCCATCACTCTGGCAAAGACACATGGGAAAGGATCAGAAGACCAACGTTTAGACCAAGGCTGCAGGCCTGGAGTTGCGTTGCGTTCCAAACACAGGAAGAAAAAAGTCATAAAACGGCATGAATTCAAAAGGGAATTAAGGGTATGATGTTGCCATCTCTGCTATAATGAATAGATGGCAATTGGACTTCAATTAGTAGCGTGTCGTGCTGAGGTCAAAGGTCAGCTTTTGAGTGACTCGATCAGCGCTAGTTTGTTGGTTTCATCTGAGATTCTGAGCTGCATGTTAAGAGACTCCTTGGTTCACGAAAGGGAGGAACACTTTGAGTAAATAAGACTAAAATACATTAGTCTAAAAATGTGTTAATTAGTCTGAAAATACATTTTCATTCCAAACCGTATCAACCCTCTGAACCCCCCAACACGCTAAAAAGCAAGTACACCGTATATCCCATTCAAAACCTGTTAAAACTGCGATTATTGTCAGAGTTTCATTTTTCTGTCGGTGCTTGAACACATCATGTGTGACGAGCACTTCTGTCAGAATAAACAGGCAAAACGAAACATTAAGTTGTGCTCAAACCAGATTCTGTAAAAAACATTCACATTCTGCACTTTTCAGCACAACGTGATGTATAAACACGTGAATACGTGAAGCGGTGACTATGGACCTAACTCTGGGTTTTTGATGAAGGTACAGATTGGTCTGAAGCATGTGGGGTTGCGGTGAAGGCTCGGCTAAGTCAACGCAACGTCCTCTGAAGGGAAGAAAACAAGTTTGTGTGTGTGACTTACTTTTGTAAACTTTCCGGTGAGCTGACCTCGTCGTCATAAAGGCCACTGGGGTCCAGCAAAGTACCTGTTGAAGGACATGGAAGTGCATCAGAGTTTCAGGCAGACTGGTTTCTGGTCTGTATGGCCTCTGTTTTGCTCAGACTGTGAGGACCAAGTAGCACTTCCATCCCACGAGTATCAAGTGAGGAATTCCTTGAGTCCAGGAGTTCTTGTTCTTTTAACAAATATTCAGATCGATGAGCTTACACTTCACAAACGCTCCATTTTTCATTTGCAGCAGCATACCTGCAAATGCGGCCACCACTGATGTTTATTGATCCAGCTCATGCTTTGCCGTCCTCCCCCTCACTACCACCAGCAGCTCCTTCCTTCGAGGACCGAGGATCTAAAAGTACTACTTCACTTTTTCTCCCCGGCGATCTGAGAGCCTGAAACATCTCCGTCTTTATGGTCCTCAGACCGCAGTCTGCTTTTATCATATACCAGACAGAGGGAGACGCAGCGCTCACAGGATGTGGGGCTGGGTGGTGTGTTTAAAACACGTGAGGAGAGCAGCACTCCCGAGTTATTCCGGACAGTCAGTTCACAAGTGTGGAAAAGTAAAAAAGACTCAGCCGGCTGTGCTACTTTCAGCTCCTCTGGGAAAGACCAGATATACACAAGGTACACGAGCTGCAGCACACGTCCATTTGTGTCTGTTTGTAGTCGTTACATATCTTAAGTCATTTGTGTGTCTTTGTGTACATTTCTATAGGTCTTTTATGTGTTTTTAGTTGTGTCTTTGAGTGAAGGGCGGGGGGGCCTTGGAACTTTGGTTCCCTGGGTCTGTAGCCAGCAGGTCGTTCAGTAATTCATCCATAAACATATGTGGTGACAACGTACATATTTTGACCCCTGAAATACACGGGAAGCCACAGTTGCTGCATTTGTTGGGGTTTGTTTTTGACGCGTTTAATCTGACATCAAACACAAACTCACCAAAAGAGCCGTGTCAGTTATGAGTGGAGTTGATTATTGTCGAAATCTTTCATTTTCACGGCTTCAAACGCATGAAACGTTTTTAGCTTCTAGGTCGATGCTTTCTTAATTAACAAGTGGCCCCAGGCTGGCCAGAATTCCCACGTGATGTGAATGCGGCACGAGCCCTGCCGGTTGCCTGTGTGTCTGGCTGGGTGGGCCAGCATCAGAAGGGTTGTACAGATTTCATGAGATCAATGGACGGCCCAGCTCTCCGTTGTGTTCTTCATTGGATGAGCTTTATGAAACGGGATCAGCTTCCACCCTTCTGCTCATCCATTCATTCGTCCTTTTCTTGTCTCCTTCCTCTCTTCCTTTCTAACAGTGACCGAGACTGAAGGCGCAGATCTGTTCCCCCGGCCTCGCCACGCGAGCGTCCCTGTCCAAATAAATAAGCCCTCCTCTAAACGAGCCCTTTCACTCTGTCCTGCCCACACTTTCCCCGAAATACCGCTGGCCTAAATAACGCCTCACATCCAGACCAAAACCCTCCCGTCTCTACGTCACTAAAGCCCATGTGTCAGCACTTTAATTCACACATCCCGATTCAGCCGGGCAGAGCCAGATTAGAGTCCGCCCCGCTCTGTATTATGGATCACCAGATTTCCTGAGCCACTCAGGTTGTGTGTGCAGCAGCAGCTGCCTTTCATAATGTATTGTGATGTCACTTTTTGGAGGATTGGTTTTTCGGTGTTGATGTACATATCTGTATTAACCAGATTAGGACGACAGTATATGTGAAGTTTCATGGTGTTCCTATAGAGGTACATGTGTATGTGCTGTGCTGTGTGTGTGTGTGTTTACCCAGAGCCCATGGTTTGTCCTCCCCTGGCCCCAGGCGACACGGGTCCTTGTATTGAGTAAAAAGTGCATGCTGCTGCTCCAGCTTGTCCTCTGATGAAAAACAACAGACAAAGAAAACACAAGAGGACACACTGTTACTCACATTTACAGTTTTAGGCTAAATATTAGAAAGAAGTAACACATCCCTGAGTCTTTTTTCTCAGCAATTACTGCCTGTGAACAGGGAGTAATAAGTAAGCAAGCACGCCAATAGATTTATATGAATGTGGGATTTTATGACAATTCGTTATTAATTAAGTCTTGATAATTTGTGACTGAAACATAAATGAATTGCTCTTATTTTGGGGAAAGTAATAATCTTACCTTTAAGGGTATTTTTTCCCATGTTTCTGTGTCTGAGGGACTGATGGGGACAGGCGCAGATTGAGTCTGACTACATTAAATAATTATGAATCTAATGCTAATGCAGATCCAGTTAATAAACTAAACTAAACATGACAGTAACAAACACACCGGATCAAGCGAGAGCCCCGAGTTCCCCATTTGGCCTCTTTGCATCCAGTGAACAGAAGTTACCATATTTGGAATGTGGAGGAGTGACGTAGAGACGCTGCGTAGTAGTGGCAGCTGTCAATCATAGTAAGCCCCGCCCTAAAGCATACTCTGCTTTATGATCTAATTGACTCTCAATGGACCATAACTTACTGAATGAACATCATGCTGTATTGAAGAAGACCAACGTTACCCTTTAATGTGTTACTGATTCTACTTTGTAGTTCACCTTCAAGCTATTACCATTAATGGTACAGATATTAATAATGTATTACTTTCCATTGTAAAAGCCCTGGCAGCAGAGCCATAAGAGGTCATTCATACACTTTCATAAATTATACATTATGGACTCAGCATTCACTGCTTCTTGGGTTGTACACTATTGAGGGCCGGACTGAAAGGAAAGGAAATGTAAAGAATATAATGACGTAGCCCTGAGAAATTCATACCTGAAGAGCAATTATCAAAGTTGAGGTCTCCCAGGACGACATCAAAGGCCACCAGGTCTTCCAGCACCTTCTCTCCTTCAGGTGGTTGGGATGAGGAGTGGCGAAACTCGGCCCCCCACTGGAGCAACAGGTCCAGCTGCTCACAGCGTACGGATGCATCCCCTGGGAGACGGAGCAGTGTGTGTGTGTGTGTGTGTGTGTAGAAGACGGAGGGAGGAAGCAAATGAATGAATTAATAATGTTTTCCATAAAGCCACCCAATGGTGTCTGAATGAAAGTGACCCGAAGTGATCTCCACTAGAGGGGGTGAGAGAGGATGAAGGCTTTACAACCAACACGATCCCTTAACGCTGAACCGATGTGACACGATGTATCAATACAACGGATCAGGAGGACACTCTGAGTAACTGTCATACACAAATGTAACGCGAGAGGGGTCGCTCGTTGTAACAAACCCACAGAGAATTATCCCTGGATGTCTGATATCTGGATTTATGGCCTTTGGTTCATTATCACTCTGCTCATCTGTCCAGCAGCTGTTTTTGATCAGCAAGTTCAACTGATGAACACAGTGGAGCTTTTAGCAGCTCCAGAAGTTGGAGGAGACCAAAGAAGAGCGGAAATGAGTGAATATCAGACTGTGGCTAGAAACATGACTATATGAATGAATATATTCAAATGCAGCTTCGTGTGTGCTGGATGTGCAAACAGGAAACACAAACAGCAGCCTCAATGTGAAAGCCCCGGGTATCTAAACCCGTTCAACACCCCAACATCCTCCCTTCGGGGACTTCTGCAAACTTATTTGTAATATGTCCAAAGCAAATGTAATCCCTCAAAACAAAATTCATAACTCAGTTTATTTGGTTGGGAACTTAACTTTTAAGAGGCAGGGCTGATAATAATATATTATATTAGAAAGGTGCACTCAGTAGAGTGCAGATATGTTACAAAGTCCCTGACAAGTTTTGTTTCTTCTCTTTACTTAATGACAGCTCTTTACGAAGCCATTAGGCTCATCTTTTATGTTACTAATATTAGTGGCTTAATATCACGTTGCTCATGGTGCTATTTGTCTCCTCCGGTCCAGCCCTGCCAGTAAATCTGATCAACGGGAGAGTTGGAGAGAGAGAAGGGAGGAGGTGAACAGAGGGAGGCGGTGGGTGAGAGAAATAACAGCTGAATAGAGGTGAGTGTAAGAAACAAAGAGGTGTCAAGATATTGCCGGTGAGTAGGTGGCTCTGGCTTTGATTACGCTCGGCTCCGGCTCGAGTACATGTGAAATGAAATGTGTCTTTTTTCTTTTTCGTGTTTCTGGATCACTTAGAGAGAGATGAAGCTGGAGGTTGCGGGGGCGTGTGCACTGTACATTTGCCTGTGTGTGTGTGTGTGTGTGTGTGTATGTGTGTGTTTCAGTGAAAACTTACCAGGCTAGTTTTCATCACACAAAAGGTTTATTTAGAGCTGACTAATGTAATACATTATATGTTTGTAACTAAACAAACATCTTATTCTATTCGAGAACAAAAGTGATAAGCATGATTCATTATTCAGGTATAAAACATGTTCCATGTTACATTAATGCAAACTTTGGAAAGCCATACATTTGGGAATTTTAACAAAGTGTTAAATAAAATTGGGATGTTTCACTTCAACACTAGCTGGAACTGTATATTAGAGCAGAGTGTATACTGTCGGTGGTAAATGTATGTGTTCTAAGTTATTCTGTCTATAGAGGCAAATATCTTTCCCACTCTGAAATTACACAGTCTCACCAAACTTCCTGATGTCCCAGTTTTCCATGAGCAAATAAACAAAGCATGCATTTGTGGTTCCGCACATAAATGTAACCTGAACCCTGTAATTAAATACAAAAGAAGGTTGCAAATATTATATACAGACTTTTTAAATTATAAATTGCATGTCCATTAACATTGCCATGCATTGTAAAAAGGTAGGTGCAAGACGTTTTAAAATGATGAATAGATTTCTGCTATAAATTTGGGAGTCAAGTTATTTGTGAAATAACTTACAGACCAAAATAAAATCTAGTTAAAAAAAAACTGTGGAACCATAGGTTGTATATAAGAAGTGGACGTGATGTCACCCTTTGGTTTGTGGATTGCTGTTTTGAAGCCTCAAGTTCGGCATTTTGGCCATCGCCATCTTGTTTTTTTTGCAACCAGTGAACGGAAGTGACCACATTTGGACCGCAGAGGAGTGATGCCGTTAGCTACTGTCAATCACAGTAGCCCCGCCCTAAAGCATCCCCTGCTTTATGGTCTGTCTGACTCTAAATGAGCATAATTTACTAAATGAACATCATGCTGTATTGAAGAAGACTTGAAACTAGAGATTGAGACATAAACTCATGTTTACAATGTTTACTGAGGGAATACATCAAGAGAGAAGTAGAGTCATTTATATAGACTTCTATACAACCAGAGGAGTCACCCCCTGGTAGACATTACTATTTATAATAATTATAATAATATTCCATCCATCCATCCATTATCTGAACCACTTATCCTCTTTAGGGTGTGACGCCTCAAGGGCGAGAAGCCCGGGTTCCGGAGTAATATAGGACACGAAGCGAGGAGATATGCAAATGAAAACAGCGTTTATTCCAAAGTCAGGGGGGACAGGGGTAGGGGAATAACTAGAAATCCAAAGCGTCTTCCCGTCCGGGGTCCGTCGTCGTGTTCTGTAGTCTAGCCGTCCGCTTCGTCCTGGAAGGAGAGACACAGGGTAGGGGTGAGTCTGGCGGTTACCTCCTTGATCCGGTGACTCCTCGGGCTCTGGGGCTCCACTCTCTCTGACTCAGTTCCTTTCCTGTCGGCTGTCGTTCCCCCCGTCCTCAGCTTGCCGGCTACGGATATAGCTCCTTTGATTAGTGATTGCCGGCAGGTGCGTCCATTGCCAGTTTCCCATTGGCTGTAGCACCTGCACGGGGAAGTATCTGCCATCGAGCACCTCCCCCAACCGGAGCCGGGGTCTCCACCCACTTCCTCCTGTCTTTCCCTCTGGTCTGTCACATACCCCCACCACCAGCTCCAAGGCGTGGCCGGGAGCGTTCACCCACCAACACTCCTCTCTCCTGGACAGTGCGTCCGCGTTCCCGTGTGCCCGTCCCGCCCTGTGCTCAACAGAAAAATTAAAGTTTTGGAGTTCAAGGAACCACCGGGTCACACGGGCATTGGTATCCTTCGCCGTCGCCATCCATTTCAAGGGGGCATGGTCAGTAACCAGCACGAACTTCCGACCCAGGAGGTAGTATCGGAGCCGGGTCAGTGCCCATTTAATAGCCAGGCACTCCTTCTCTACGGTCGAGTAATTTACCTCGTGCTTCAGGAACTTCCGGCTGATGTACGTTACCGGATGCTCCTCGGTGCCGTGGACCTGCGACAGAACTGCCCCTACGCCGGACCCTGAGGCATCGGCGTGCACCACAAACGGCTCGTTGAAGTTCGGGGTCGTCAACACCGGCTCGGTGCACAGGGCCTCTCGCAGGGTTCCGAACGCTTTCTCCGCCTCGTCGGTCCAGCGTACCTGGTGGGGTTGGCTGGCCCGGGTCATGTCGTGTAGCGGCGCTGCAATGGTGGCAAAATGCGGAATAAAACTCTGATAGTACCCCACCAACCCCAAAAACGTCTTTACCTGCCGCTTGGTGGCGGGGCGGGGCCAGGTGGTGATGGCCTCCACCTTCCGGGTCTGGGGCCTGACGGTGCCTCTGCCAATCGTGTAGCCCAGATATTGAGCCTCCTCCAGGCCCAGGTGGCACTTCCGTGGGTTGGCCGTCAGTCCCGCCTCTCGGAGGCTCTCCAGGACCGCCCTCACGTGCCGCAGGTGGTCGGCCCAGTCCGTACTATGGATGACCACGTCGTCCAAGTAAGCCGCCGCGTAGTCCCGATGTGGCCGGAGGACCAGGTCCATCATCCTCTGGAACGTTGCGGGAGCCCCATGGACGCCGAAGGGGAGGACCTTATAATGGTACAAGCCCTCCGGGGTAGCGAAGGCCGTCTTCTCTTTTGCCCTTTCGGTGAGGGGAACCTGCCAATATCCCTTGGTCAGGTCCAGCGTTGACACAAACCGCGCCGGGCCAAGTCTTTCGATCAGCTCATCCACCCGGGGCATCGGGTAGGCGTCGAACTTGGAGATTTCATTAACCTTCCTGAAATCGTTACAAAACCGGTCGGTGCCGTCCGGTTTAGGGATTAACACAATCGGGCTGGACCAGGCACTCCGTGACTCCTCAATGATCCCCATTTCCAACATTTGTCTCACCTCGGTCCTTATGGCCGCCCTCTTGGCTTCGGGTATGCGGTATGGTCGCAGCCTCACCTGTTTTCCTGGCTCCGTGATGATGTCGTGTTGAATGACATGAGTCCGGCCCGGCAGGTCCGAAAACACATCCTGGAACTGGCCGGTCATCGACACGAGATCCTGTTTTTGACTCGGCGCCAGCTGGGGACCCAGATTCACCGTCGTAGACCGGGGACACTGGGCAACTAGGGCGACCCCCGGTGCCGGGAGGTCGTCATTAGCTTGCCACTTCTTCAGTAGATTGACATGATATAATTGACACTGCTTCCTTCTCCCCGGCTGTCTCACCTTATAATTGACTTCCCCTACCCGTTCGGCCACTTCATACGGACCCTGCCACCTGGCGAGGAACTTGCATTCTGATGTCGGCACCAGGACCAGGACGAAGTCTCCTGGTTGGAATACCCTCACCTGGGCCTTCCGGTTATAACTCCGGCATTGGGCCTGTTGAGCTCGTTGCATATGTTCCCTTACCATGGGCCACACCTTCCTCATCCTCTCCTGCATCTGGTCCATGTATTCGATCGTGGAACGATGCGGAGAAGGCTGTTGCTCCCATGCCTCCTTGGCCAGGTCCAGCAGTCCCCGGGGTCTCCGTCCGTATAGCAACTCAAATGGCGAGAACCCCGTGGAAGCCTGCGGAACTTCCCTGATTGAAAACAGAACATAAGGAATTAGTTGGTCCCAGTTTTTCCCGTCGACCTCTATTGCCGTTCTCAACATTTGCTTAAGTGTCTTGTTGAATCTTTCGACCAGGCCATCCGTCTGTGGGTGGTACACGGAGGTCCGAACCTGCCCTACCTTCAGGAGTTGGCACATTTCCTTCATGACGCGGGACATAAAACAGCTTCCCTGGTCCGTTAGCACCTCCTTTACCAAGCCGACCCGGCTACAGAGAAGGAACAGTTCTCTGGCCACGGTTTTGGCCGTGGCGGCACGTAGAGGGATAGCCTCGGGGTACCGGGTGGCATAGTCCAAAATCACCAGAATATACCGGTGCCCCCTACTCGACTTGGGGAGGGGCCCCACGACGTCCATGGCTATGCGCTGGAAAGGAATATCGATTATGGGCAGGGGTATCAATGGATTTTGGACGTGTACCTTCGGTGCCGTCATCTGGCATTCCCTGCAGGCCCGGCAGTAGTCCTGGACGGCCCTCTTCACCCCTGGCCAGTAGAACCGTCCCAGGATCCGGTCATACGTTTTCTCCACGCCTAGGTGAGCCCCCATCAGGTGCGAATGTGCTAGATATAGGACTTTTGGGACATAACCTTTGGGTACCAGTAACTGTTCCACAACGTGTTCACCTACTTTGGCTACCCTGTAGAGGAGCCCGTTCTTGATAGCAAAGTGTGGGAGGGTGTTGGCACTCACCTCTTTTTCTGGAGTCCCCTCGATCACCGAGATGGCCCGTCTGGCTTGCTCCAGGTTGGGGTCCTCTAGTTGTGCCGTCCCGAACCGTCCCGGTTTTGCGGTCGGGCCTCCTTCCGCCAGGGGGAACTCAGAGAACGCCTCCCCGGTCGATTCCTGCGTTTCTGGGGGTTCCACGGGTCCCAGGGTCTCTTCCGGGGCCCGGCCATCCTCGTCGATCTCCCTTTCCGAGGAGCCTTCGGGGCCGGAGGGGGCGGCGCATGCCGGCATGGGCTTGGAGGTCCGGGTTCCCCGTGGACGAAGGGAGTTATTTCTCCTGCGGCCCGTTACCTGGTGAGCCCACAGCCGCCAGAATATGGGGCAATCCCGCCCGATCAATACCGGTACCGGTAACTGGTCGACTAACCCCGCCGTGACCTCAAAGGTGCCTCGGGTGGTCGTTATCTTAACGGTGGTTGTGGGATAGCTTCTGGAGTCCCCGTGCACACAGGCGACTGGTATCGGCGGGCCCTGGGGACCCTGGGTCAGGCCGGGCCGGAGTAGGGTTATCGCACTCCCGGAATCCAACAGCGCCTCCGCATCTTGGCCGCCCACCTTCACGGGCAGCCTCGGGGCCTGGGCACCCTCATGGGCCCAGCAGGTCGTCAAGTAGCTGCCCGTCGGGGTCAGGGACCCAGATGATCCCGCGGTCGGCATCGGCGCATCCTGTCCGGGGCAATTCTTCGCCAGGTGTCCCTCCTGTCCGCAGGAGAAACACTTCCTGAAGTCCCGGTCTCCTCGTGACCGGGCCGGAGGCGTCGTCCGGAGGGTCCCCGGCCAAGCGGCCGGACCCGCCAGGGCGCCTTCGAGGCCCCTCCTCGTCTCCCTGTCCGGACCTCCCGGTCCCCTGGTGCGCCGGGGTCGGTTTTCCTCCCTCTGCCGGCTCCGCCCTAGCTCCACCGTGACGCGGTGGTTTTCGAGTAGCTCCACCAGGTCGTCCACCGTCTTAGGGCTGTGGCGGCCGGCGTGGAGTTGAGCCTCCCCGGGGAGCGCCCGGAGACATCGGTCGAGCACGACCCGATCCAGGGCCGGAGGTCCATCCCCCGTGGCCAGCCAACTGCGGGTTAATCGCAGTAAGGTAGCAATCTGGGGCCGTACGGGTTGGGTCTCGTCGTAGGTCCAGTCGTGGACCCGTTGGGCCCGGGTCTGGAGGTTGTGTCCGTAGTGGGCCAATATCGCCGCCTTCAGGGCGCCATATTCCTCCGCTTCATCCGCGGACAGGTCCCGGCAGGCTTTTTGAGCATCTCCGGTTAAAAACGTCCCTAGTATCCCCGCCCACTCGTGTTCGGGCCAACGCTCCCGCTTGGCCGTTCTTTCGAAGACTTCCAAGTAGGCCTCTATGTCGTCATCCCCGGTTTGTTTGGTGAGGACTCTGCCGGGGTCGGTCCTCCTCACGGGTTTCGCCAACTGCTGGCCCAGCGTGGCCATCGCATCCTGCAGGGCTAGCAGGCTCTGAGACTGTTGGGCCTGAGTCTGGAGCACCAGGGCTATTGCATTCTCCATGGGTATATATATTTTTTTTTTTTTATTTTTTTTTTTTTTGTGTACCTATTTTACTCCGAACCTGGCTGTGTGGCGTCCAAATGCCCACATTCTCCACCAAATGTGACGCCTCAAGGGCGAGAAGCCCGGGTTCCGGAGTAATATAGGACACGAAGCGAGGAGATATGCAAATGAAAACAGCGTTTATTCCAAAGTCAGGGGGGACAGGGGTAGGGGAATAACTAGAAATCCAAAGCGTCTTCCCGTCCGGGGTCCGTCGTCGTGTTCTGTAGTCTAGCCGTCCGCTTCGTCCTGGAAGGAGAGACACAGGGTAGGGGTGAGTCTGGCGGTTACCTCCTTGATCCGGTGACTCCTCGGGCTCTGGGGCTCCACTCTCTCTGACTCAGTTCCTTTCCTGTCGGCTGTCGTTCCCCCCGTCCTCAGCTTGCCGGCTACGGATATAGCTCCTTTGATTAGTGATTGCCGGCAGGTGCGTCCATTGCCAGTTTCCCATTGGCTGTAGCACCTGCACGGGGAAGTATCTGCCATCGAGCACCTCCCCCAACCGGAGCCGGGGTCTCCACCCACTTCCTCCTGTCTTTCCCTCTGGTCTGTCACAAGGGTCGCGGGGCGCTGGAGCCGATCCCAGCTGTCATTGGGCTCACCACCTACAAAGCCCTAAACAATCTGGCCCCTCCCTACCTTTCAGACCTCCTCCCCCTTGATGCCCCAACTCGTTGCCTCAGGTCCGCCGATGCGAACACTCTGAAGACCATCAGGACCAAGCGCCAGACCTGGGGTCAAGGGGGCTGCTGCACCCCCCCCCCCCCTCCCCCTCTGGAACGCACTCCCCATCCACATCCGTCAGGCTCCCACCCTATCATTATTTAAGAAAGCCCTAAAAACCCACCTCTTCAAACTCGCTAACCCCTGCTCTCTACCCTTCACCTGCTCTGCTTTATTTTTTTATATCAAAACTATTCTGTTTTTTATTCTGTTTTTAATTGATGTAATGGAGGTTGCGTAGGATCGTTCCCTTTTTCATTTTGTTGTATGTAAAGCGTCTTTGAGTGGCTTGAAAAGCGCTATAGAAAATTAAAATATTATTATTATTAAATCAGAGTGCTTTACAACCTACAGCATACTTCCTCCCAATGCAACAGAGAAGAATCAGGTCTGTGTGCTCCGCCCCCGTTTCCCCCTTCATCCTCCCCCCAACCCCCAAGGCTCTATGTTTGATGTATCTTTAGAAACAGCCCTGGCGCTGCTATATTTAGGCCTGAGAGAAGCGTAGAAGGAGCCCAGAATAGCAGGCGAATGTGGGGGGAACATGTCTTTGGTAAAAAATGAGGGAGGCTAAATAGGGCTGTGACGGCGTAAACAGCTTGAGCCGGTCGCCATGGGAACAGCAGAAGGAGACACGCAAAGGTTCTGATGCGCCTATCTAGCTATCTGGACATAGGAACGCACACACACACACACACACACACACACACACCAGCCTGTGTGTGGAGCTGGATGGGTGTATCATCTAGAGACAGGCAATCACAAAGACACACAGCAAACAGACGTGTTCTCCGAGTGCAAAGCAGCCTTGAAAAGAGAAAAGGCAACGCAATGGAAATGACATAAATACATTCATGTGTGTGTGTGTGTGTGTGTGTGTGTGTGTGTCTCCGGTAGACAGGATGAGACAGAAGGAGAGAGAGTTTGGACAACATGCAACTGTACCTCCTATGGCGTGGAGGTGCGTACAGGTGAGGTATCCCACAACCCTCTGCTCCTGATGGGAGGTGCCTACGTGGACCTGCAGGGGAACGAGAGGACACGGGAGAGTTTAAACGACACCAAGTGGGTCTGCGTGGGTGAAGCCCACCAGGTAGCAGCGCCACCAATTAGACCACACAAGGCCATGGTGGCGCTTTATTGATCCCCGGGGAGATCACCGCCATCACTCAGCTGTTGAGGTGCGTTACATAGCAGTGGGGCAAGAACATGAATGAGAAAATAAACTGCATATGAGAT
This sequence comes from Cottus gobio, assembly GCA_023566465.1. Taxonomy (NCBI): domain Eukaryota; kingdom Metazoa; phylum Chordata; class Actinopteri; order Perciformes; family Cottidae; genus Cottus; species Cottus gobio. The sequence goes on along the minus strand of CM042223.1, from coordinate 26,681,784 downwards.
TACATAGAAACTAATTGCATCCAGAGAAGTAATTATGTAATACATGTTATGACTTCTGTATCACCAGCTTATTAGTACAAGACAATTCTCTAATATTAACCACACTGAAGTTCAGAAAATTCAAGTCCCCCTCAAGATGAATTGTGATAATTAGGAATTATTATACTTAGTGCATATTATCAAATACTTGCATGCTAAGTCACTAAACTGAGAAGATTGTCCTTTGAAAGCATGTTAGCTTGCTGCTTGGTTAGCATGTAGCTGAAAGCAGCTGCTAACATAGCTGGTTATACATATGACTGAGGCTACTCAGGATGTTGGATAGCAAAGAGCTAACGGCGGCTCTACTGTGCCATTGTTTCCCTTTGGGGAGAGCGGGGAGGCAGATAAGCTACTGACTACATTTCTTATCGCCTGAAGGCTGCTTTAATAATAACAACAAAACAACTTTTATCAAAAAAAGATATTCAGATCTTCTGGCATTTGGTATATTATTGTGCCGATAGCATTGCATTTTAGAGTTGTTTCGATACCAGAATCAGAAATAACTCCACAGCCTAAAATGCTTGATTGGGTATCAGCAGAGAGCCAATACATTAATATATCACGTCATCATATAATTATAATAATATAATTATAATTATTATTCTTGTCTCTAGCTGAGTAAAAACTATCATTGGACAAAGCTAAATCACATGAAAATGAGGAAAAAGTTGTTTGAAGGAGATGTTTTCACAGTATAAAGTAGATATGAGAGAGGGAATAACCACACTGGTATCAGATCGATACACAAGTTCAGGGTTCAGAATGGTACATCTCTTGTATTTCCTACATCAACATGATGTTGACTATTATTTGAAAGCAGAAAAGATAATTAGGTTCCCCGGTGACATTTGCAGGGTTGATATTTCATGCTGCTTTATGAATGCTCCGCCACAGTCCCAGAGACATGGAACATTTTTTATCAGCAGGAAAAAAAAAAGTCAGCTATTGATCACTGTAAACAAAAGGCAAAATGAAGAAACAAGTCTCAAGCCATCTGTCTGCAGCGACGTCTGGTATTTATCCATTGTGCAGCTTTTTCAAACGATGATGCAAAGAGAGAATGAAATGGAGATGTATTGTGTTGTGTTTGGAAAAGTGACCCTGTCAACAGAACTAAGTGAAGTGAAGAGAGAGTAGATGAAAATGTATGTCATTTATTTTGGAGTTCTGAAATGATGTGCGAGAGCTAAACACCGAGCTGAGGATTTTACCCCTCCCCCATATCCTTGTAAGCTTTATGCATTTCTTATTACTTCCTCACAACCTCAATTTCCCCATTCCCTGAGCCACAGAGAGCGAGCGATGCTGCGATGAAATGAAACCCACTCAACATTTAATCAGACACCTTCAGCGCATCGGCGCTGAGTGAGGTCCTTCAGCCACACGGAAACGAGACGCGGAGGACGGCGGAGGCTGGCAGCTCTGAAGGGCCGGTGGGTGGACGCAGACGGAGGAGGAGGAGGAGGAGGAGGAGGAGGAATAAAGGGTTACAAAGGAAGGGAGGCGGTGATCGTTGGGTGGTTAGTTGGAAGTGGGAACGCTTTGGGTGGAGCGGACCTATAACAAGACACCATACTCTGTTAGAGGGTTGTTGGACGAGGTAATGTAGTTCTGTTCTCACAATTCAAGAAGGGATTTTTGTAAAGCCACAGAATAAGCACTTTGTACCAAGCCACAATGCAAAAATGTTTCTATAAAAAAAGACTATTGCCAGTTGCAGCACAACAGTAATGTTTTGTTCATCCAGTTAATGAAAGCTTTTAAAAAAGTGTTCTGAAAGCTTGCGGTCTGGCGAGGTTTTCGCCTGAAATAATCCTCCGTCAAACTCATTTCATTCTTTTATTTATTTTTTTATTCAACAGCTGGCCTTTTTGTGTGTGGACTTTGCATGTTCTCCCTTTGTCTGCTTGGGTGTCCCAGTTTTCTCCAGAGCCTAAAGCCTAAAGCCACACAGGTTAGGTGGTCTGCTGACTCTAAATTTCACATTGGTGTTAACGTGTGAAAGGTGGTTTGTGTTGGCCCTGTGACAGTGAGACGACCTGGTCCATGTAGCCTGCGAGCTGAGGTATACACCCCAGCACCCAGTGACCCAGGCCGGCATAAGATGGTCCAGATGATGGATGGGTAGATGGATGAAGATGCGATCCAATAATCTAAGCAAAATGAATAGGTTGAAAAGTGAACTCCACAGTAGCAAAATGAGACTGTGGGCGTCGCCTCAGACAAAGCTTGGTGTACTTGCTTGGTTCCCCTCTATTCCAGGATGCCTGCGGGATCATAATGATGTGATTCCTTATTTATTAGTTGCTGATCGGAATCCCAGACATTAATGTTTGATAAAAAAAAGGCTCTCTGGGCCTCCCGTTAGGAGTTTGTCAGCCAACGTTTCTTTTCACTGAAAACAGCTTGTGTTAGAAACAAAGATGATGACACCGGTGAGCAGGGCCTGGAATGGGCCGGTATGCTCACCAGTACCAGCCCTTCTGATTTTGGTCCACATGAGGACCCTTACTTCTTATTGTGAGTCTGGCTGTGCACCCTTATGTATCCATGGAAGTGTGTCCCTGTGGCTCAATGCCGAGAAAACAGCACTAAAAATGACTTTGATATTCCTTCTCGTGATCCAATTTAAGCTGTAGTCAAACAGATCCATCATATTTTAATTTGGTTTTATTGTAGCATATATGCATTACTATATATATATATATATATATATACAGTATATATATGCTCAATATATGTTAACAGAAACAAAACAGTAGTTTTCAGGTGATTTATACACTAAAGAAAACATACTTAATAATATTACACTCCATTTCTGTCACTAGATCCCCCAAAATGGTAGACACTGTACCTTTGTAGGGTTAGGTCATTTATTTAACGTCTATGCCTTTTGGCATAGGTCACTCAAAGAGGCACATACCAACCAGGAAGAGACTCAAAATGACCACAGAGAAACATGACACTACAAAGAGACACAAAACAAGAGACCAAAAATAAGAGACCAATACAATTACAAACGGGTGCAAAATAACAAAAAGAGACAACAAAAGGGGGCAAAACAACCTCAAATAGACTCAAAGCATCTACAAAGAGACTCAAAACAACAACAAAGAGACTCAAAACAACTACAAAGAGACTCAAAACAACTACAAAGAGACTCAAAACAACTACAAAGAGACTTAAAACAACTACAAAGAAACACAAAACAACAACAAAGAGACTCAAAACAACTACAAAGAGACTCAAAACAACTACAAAGAGACTCAAAACAACTACAAAGAGACTTAAAACAACTACAAAGAAACACAAAACAACAACAAAGAGACTCAAAACAACTACAAAGAGACTCAAAACAACTACAAAGAGACTCAAAACAACTACAAAGAGACTTAAAACAACTACAAAGAGACTCAAAACAACTACAAAGAGACTCAAAACAACTACAAAGAGACTCAAAACAACTACAAAGAGACTTAAAACAACTACAAAGAGACACAAAACAACTACAAAGAGACTCAAAACAACTACAAAGAGACACATAATGACCACAAAGACTAAACAACAACAAGAGAAAAAAGGCTCAACAACTACGAAGTGTCTTGGTGGCGGGGCCTTTGCATATCAGTGCCCAGGGCCCTTTGTCTCACAGTCCGCCCATGTGTTACCTCAACTGACTCCTTTCACAGTGACTTGAAAAACACGCTTGCTGTGCAATGCTCACATTCAGTCCAATCGATGTGCGTAATTTATGATCAGTTAATGTCTCCAGTAATGAAGAGAGAAGTCAGCATTTATCTCTCTGGTGAAATAGCCAAGCAACCCCACAGAGGAGAGGACTTTCATTTAGACATATGGAGACTGATGCCCAATAATGGGATGGCTGTTTTGGCTTGGGCTCTGTGACGGGCTCATAAAAATCCTAAAAGCTGCGATAAAGCATTAGCCTAATTAGCTTGAATATGATACCGAACACAAAGCTCACATTGTGGATAGAAATACAGTAAATACAAGTTAGAGCAAAGATTGCGGCACTAATTACATTTTTCTTAATGGAATGAGTGTTTTGGTAAAATCGGCTAGAAGTGCAGAAAAGGAAAATTTGGTTAAATGAACGCATCAGATGGTACATTAACTTTTCTAATAATGTTATGGAAGATGTGAGTCAATGACAATGTGTGAGGCTGTGTTGGTTTGCAGAAAACAGCTGACCCAGGCAGACCCCAAAAACATGTAGCGTACTTTATGTTCCATATTTCCAAACATAATGAATATTGCAGTTGGTTTGACATTTTTGGGAAATACTCTTAATGCTTGCTGGCAGACAGACTTTTGATAAGAAGTGACATCACTCATTGGTTTGTAGACTGCAGTTTTTGAAGCCTCGAGTTCTCCATTCGCCATCTTGGAATACGGCCGTCTTCATGTTCTTTTGCAACTGATGAACTAGAGATTGAGATCATGAACTCAAGTTTACAATGTTTACGGATGTTCAATCAGACTTATTTTTGAAGCCGGAGGAGTCGCCCCCTGATGGTCAGCAGAGAGAATGCAAGTTTAAAGATGCGGTTGCTCCACTCGTCAGAACCGGAGGTTGCCGCCTGGCTTACACAGTTAAATAGGAAGATTGATACCACTCTCTTGTTTATGTGCTCAATTGCGTATAAAGCCTGGAAACATTCATCTTAGCTTAGTATAGCGAAATGTCCAATCCATAAATGTGTTAATTGTAAATGTAATTTTAAAACACATTTTTATCTTTATTACATTACTTTTTCACCTTCATTGCTTTATCAATATATATATATTTCAATAAATATATATATTCCCCCGCGTCTCATTTAACGTCCTCATTCTTCCCCTTTCTGTTGCTCCTTCTCCCTCCTCCTCTGATCTACTCTCTCTATTAATATTTCAGGGGCTTATCTATGCTTCAATAGGTGTGTGCGCACCCTGAAACAGACCCGAGGGGATTCTTACGTGAGTATATATATGTGTGTGTGTGTGTGTGTGTGTGTGTGTGTGTGTGTGTGTGTCTGTGTACGCACTCATACAACAAACAAGTGGACTTTCAATGTGTTTATATGGTCTGTCTGTGTTCTATGCAAAGAATGAAGTTTAGATGAATGCTAATTGGAGTTATGATTAGTGACGGAGGAGAGCTCGACTAGAAGCAATTTATTCTGAAATAGATAGAAAGAGGGTTTTCTTCCTCTTCGGCTCCGTATGAGTAAAAATAATATGAAATTAAATTAATTGCATTTCTTTGGAAATAAAACAGCAAATGAGTCAGAATGCAAGATATGAGATGCTGACTTCCTCTCTTTACAGGGCATTGAGACAGAACTGAGCGGAACTGAAATGAGCTGCGAGGCGATTTCACACTGGAAGCCAACCAAACCGGGCCGAGTTATAAAAGCCTGATTATGAAACCTCAAGGTTGCTGTAACTAATTACCTCAACTTTACCATCAGATGAGGGGTGAGTGGAGATTTCACCACACATTACTTGCATGGGTTTGATCGCTTCACTTGAAAACCAAGCAGTGAAACCGTGGCGATGCCAGACGGGTTGCAGAAAGTAGCAGGGTGACAGTTCTTTCAATCTTTGGTGCTGAAAATCTCACTTTACTTCGTCACACAAGCCGTTCGCTTAACTTGAAGAACGTTCAAGTCCAATGAACACATCAGCTGTTCCTCATAGTTGTATCCATTTCATTCTGTTTCCATTTGTTACACACTGAATGTAATATTTTGAAAGTCATTGAGAAACTGTAGCCAAGTTCAAGCCAAGTCTGAAGTCAACTGAGACAAGTTGAAGTCAAGTCTTGAGTCAATTCCAAGTCAAGTCTAAGTCTCAAGTCTCAAATCATCTTTTGTCACGTGTCAAATCATAGCTCTAATCAAGTTACATGTCAGTCGAGATCATTTAAATTCAAGTCTTGGCTCAGTCCAAGTTGAGGCTCGAGTAAAATTAGAAATATCCAAGTCAAGTCTTGAGTCAGTTGAGACGAGTCCAAGTTAAGGCTTGAGTAAATTGAGACATATCCATATCCAAGTGTCAAGTCAAAAAATAAAGTCCAAGTCAGGTCTCAAGTCAAGACCAAGTCATTTGAGAGTTGAGATATGTTCATTTCTTTGATCAGCTTATACAAGTCTGTGTCTTTAATCAATCAAGACAGGCTCAAGTCAAGTTCAAGTCCACTCTTGAGTCAGTTGAGACAAGTCCAGGTCAAGGCTTGAGTAAACCGCGACGTATCCATATCAAGTTAAATTCAACAACCAGTTCAAGTGGAGTCTTTTGAGTCAATCAAAACAAGTCAAAGTTTCATTCTTGAGCCAATCAACAGGAATCCAAGCCAGGTCCTTCTTCCTTGAAGGTCAGTCGACGTCAATGGTTAATTCGTCAGGATCGACGTGATCAACTGAAAGACTTACAAGTTGCAAGCTTTTCAGGTCTCTGAATGCTGTTAACAAGGCCGTCAAGTCCATGGCCCTGGAGTCTCATGTTATCAGTGTTTAAGAGCTGAGCATGAATCGGACCCTTTAGCACGAAAACCCTCAAACAAACTAAGTAAGAGTTGTCTTTGCTCTCAAAAGAGACAAACGTATGAAAGAAGAACAGATGGTCTTCACAGGAATGAGCCGTGATGCTGAAGGGGATCATGAGACATGTTGTACTGTTCAGCTGGCCAGTGTTTGATTAAGTTTGGCATTGGGAATCAGGCTGAAATCCCTTTGGCCCTGAATAGGAAAGCAATTTGTGTCAATAAATAGAGGTCCTTTTGGTCATCGGAGGCCAGGGGTGGGTTTTGGGAATTGTCCCATTGATTTCTATTCTATCCAATCTAGATTTGAGTATGTCCCTGTTTTGAAGCTTAATCCGTAGTAATGCATTCAAACTGTGTATTTACACACACACACACACACACACACACACACACACACACACACACACACACACACACACACACACACACACACACACACACACACACACACACACACACACACACACACACACACACACACACACACACACACACACACACACACACACACACACACACACACACACACACACACACACACACACACACACACACACACACACACACACACACAAACTCTTCAACCATGCACTTAGTAGTTTGAAATAATTATAAGAGGGGATAAATGTTGAGACCGAAAAGCTTTAATTACAGAGACAGCGCTGGCTCTCCCTTTAGGGAAACATTTTTAAATTAATATTCTATCTCTGCGTCTCTCTCTCTTTTTAGTGCGTCACTTCCCCACAAGAGACAATTCAGATTTATGTCACTGACCTGCTCCTGCACTCCAGGTAAATGCGTCCATGGGGAAATAATGAGATATGAGATGTGTGTGTGTGTGTGTGTGTGTGTGTGTGTGTTCCGAGTTAGATTAGTGAAAGACTGAATTCATACAAGAAGAACAGCATTTTAATTTCTCATAATCTAAATAAACCAGACTGGGAGCAATAGCAGACGATGGCTGGGGGGAGATTTTGACACTCAGTGGGTTTATTATGTATTAAATTGATTTCATTATTGTAATAAACATACATCATGGGGCTACAGGAAGGATTTTCACATAACAATGTGAATTTTAATCCACAACAGCCTTCCAAACGGTATTAGTATTGCAGTATAGTAAGAGGTATAAAACTGTGTGTCAGTTAAAGACAGAAAACACACATATGCACGCTCTTCTTTAGATGTATAAAGCCGTTTGTTCTGCTCTATAAATGCTGTTATTTCTGACAGTGCACTCATGTCATGAGCGTAGATCAACACTTAATCAACTGTTTGCATGTTATCTGGCTCCTGGTGTCTGCTAGCGTTTTACTGTGCCACAGGAAGTTTTATAATTAGTGTGATTGAAGTAAACAGAGGAACTGAGTAGTTATCATTAACATTGATAGCTAGAATTGCTGAACAGACAAAGAAACGAAGAAGAGAAAAGACAACAGAAAATCAATGGAAGATGATTACAGTGCTGCCCACAATGCCGTGTCTGACAGGCGGTGTCTGGCAAAGTGCAGAAGCACCACGGTGATGAGCGCACACAACAACAACACCGTTGAAAAAAGGAAGATTTTCTGGGATCATCCCCTGAACAACGACTTCCAGCTGAGCGTCCTTGTTTGCGTTTGATGTGAAAGAACACACACAGTGTCTGGTGGCTGTGAAGAGGAGCGCAGCGTGAACATCAGGTACATCAAATGAAGCGCATCTAATGAGATGCGTCCCAGCTGGCGGCGAGTAGTAATGAGCGAGAATGACCAAAGGGTCACAGAGGGGAGCGAGGGTTCACAACGAGATGTCGCCTTGGAAGGCTGCCAAGACGTCTGGAGGATGGACGGGGCCAGTGATGAACATCAAAGCCTGCAGCAAGCTGGGAGACCGGAGTTACGTGGGCATTTCCTGAGTTTGCTGCTTCAAAATAAACTATTTTAAATAACACGATAATGGGGGACTTTCATTGTGAGAATGTATGGAAAGAACGTGTTTAACAGCGATGAGTGGAGCTCTGTTTACTGCTATCCTTCAACATAAACAAGTCTACTAATAGCGCAGGGAGAACGAGTAAGCGGCAAAAAAATAACTTCAGACTTTTATTGAGAAAGGTTCATAACAAAATGTGTTCATCATGGAATTAGCAGAGCTTTATTTGCTGCTTTCCCACACTTAAAAACAGGTATATTAATACTGCAGGGAAGCAGAATAAGCATAAAATATAATGGGGATATAGGGAAATTATCATCGCAGTGGAAATAACAAGGGCCTTTTATTGTGATTTTCTCCACCATTTTGCAGCCGCTTACCATCAATTCAATCACAAGAGCGGCATTCTGCACGGCCAATCACGACGGATTGGGAGACTTGTTCTAGCAGCATACGCAATCAGCATTTCTTGGCAGTAAGAAGAATCATTTTGTTTAACATTGTTTGCTTCCCTTCTCTGTCAGTTGGCGGTGTCAGCGGCACGCATTGAAACACGTACCTGCCAGCTGGCCGACAGCCAGCTTGTCAGGGGGACCCGGAATGACCTCATAGACTCGGAGGTGGTGAAACGGGGATATGAGGCCAGCTCGTAATCTGCAGTGACAGTCAGCGTGCAAGCTGTGATGATGGAGCGTCTTTATTAGATCTATGTATGTACACAAACAGATAGACCCACACATACAGGTGCACGTCATCAGCATCGGATCGCACAGAGCGGGTCTGTCCCAGCCGGAACTGGATCCGATCCAGACTTGCATTCCTGACAGAGGCTGATTAACCAACTCACAGACTATCAACGCTCATCACGGAACACACACATACACACAAACAACGGGACACACTCCCCCCATGAGGGTATAACAGCCTGTTTACACCCCCCCCCCCACACACACACACACACACACACACACACACACACACACACACACACACACACACACACACACACACACACACACACACACACACACACACACACACACACACACACACACACACACACACACACATAAACACTTCTCCCCTCATCGCTGATTCATTGCACATTGTGTTTGTGAGTGTTACTCTGAGCACTGCTGCTTTTTCTCTCCAAGGAAAACGCTGTGTGTAGTCTTATTATAAAAAAAGAGCTGCATTTCCAAAAAAGCATGAATCACAGGATTAAAAAGCTTGATTCCTTCGTTCCTCATGTAGCCCACATTAGTGCACTGGTAGCCATGTCACACCCATCCTGCTTGTTACAAGGACATACTTCCATTATGCATTACAGTTTTTCTTGATTGCTTTGACCTGCTTAAAGAAACTGGGATCCACTCGGTTTTCATCGTCACTGTCTCAGCAGAGCACAAGACACCTCTTGCAAATGTGTTAACCCTTTCTCATTGGATTGACACATTTTCTCCACCCTTTTGCAGAACAGTTAACACGGATGTCATTCAAGCAGTCCAAACTGCATTGTTTTAGCTATGGTAACCAAAAAGAAACCATCTGTTCCTAACTATTAGAAACTACCTACATCAGTATGAAATCACTGAAGCACCTGTTTGACACTCCTTCACACAAATCTTCAATTAGCAATCAGTCTGCAGGCCTTAAAAGGTGCAGCGTCTGGGTTGCAAGAGAGGATATTGAATGTGATGTGGATGAGGCCATGTGGCCCCATCGTCAAGACAGAAGAGTATCAATAGTGGCTATTTCTTATACTTTACTGTAATAGATTTATTTTGGTTTACATGTATTTTGTGTAATATTTAAAGTATTTCAGTTTTCAGCCACAGTTTGAAAAAAAGAATCAATGGAATCAATAAAATTTGCATCAAAGCATTTCTGATTCTGGATCCAATTCTGGCACTGGCATGAAAGCTACGTACAGTAATTGGCTACAATGACAAGCAATGGTGCACTGATTCTCACTGAGTGCTGTATTTTGTATTTTGTTGTCCACTGTGTAATGGTTGATTGGAAGAGCTCATACACTTGTTTGCAAGTTGTGTTGTTTGAAGGCAAAATTTGCTTTTGTTGCATATTTTAAATGTTTTGGCGCGGTTAGAGCCTTCTGCAAACAAAATGTGTCATTTCGACCATGAGTGCCACTGTTTCGGCCTGTGTGTTAACTGTTTTGAAAATGTGGAGTTTGAGTTGACTGCTGCATCAAAGCAATCAAGAAAAACTGTAAGACGACATCCCGTCTTGTCATGTGTTGAGTACATAGGATCTGTCGTCCTGCTGAAAGCGCATATTGGACTCCCTCCTGTATAAGTTATGCAGTAGAAGGCAATGGGAAGCATTGGCTGTGTGCAATAAGAGAAGCTAGTTATCATGATGTCACCTGAAGCCTTGCGTTTGAGACCATTTTTGGAATGCGGAGGAGTGACATAGAGATGTCGTTTACTACTGTAGTAGAGGCAGAGGCCTGTCAATCAAAGTAGCCCGCATCCCCTGCTGTATGGTTTGTGGATTGCTGTTTTGAAGCCTCGGGTTCGGCATTTTGGCCATCGCCATCTTGTTTTTTTTGCAACCAGTGAACGGAAGTGACCACATTTGGACTGCGAAGGAGTGATGCCGTTAGCTACCGTCAATCACCTTGTAGCCCCGCCCCTAAAGCATCCCCTGCTTCATGGTCTGTTTGACTCTAAATGAGCATAATGTACTAAATGAACATCATGCTGTATTGAAGAAGACTTGAAACTAGAGATTGAGACATAAACTCATGTTTACAATGTTTACTGAGGGAATACATCAAGAGAGAAGTAGAGTCATTTATATAGACTTCTATACAACCAGACTTCTTTTGCAATCGTGGAAGTCGCCCTAAGCTAATATAAAGTTATACGATATAGCGACAGATTTCAAATAAATTAGACACATGTACGCAACATGTACCACTGAAGACCTTGAAAATGACGACGTGTTTTTTGTTGTTTTTTTCCTCATACAGCAGTGGGAGATGTGGAGAGCTTGTGAGTGTTCTGTAATTACTGTGGTGCATTCATTCACCACAATGACAGATGCGTAACGAGCTAATGTGGGTGTAAATAAGTGTATTTACCAAGTACTGTCTGCAATTGGCGGATTCTCCATCACTGCATCATTGAGGCAACAGTGCGTCCAACATGTACTGTATTATTTACACAAGGGCATCAAATAGATTAGGAAGTAAGCGCTAATAGATACCTGTGCGCCAACGTTCTTAAAGCAGGGAAAAGATGTTTTGCATGATGATGTCTTTGCCTTCTACAATCTACGGTAATTTATGCAGACAACTGGCAGGTCATTTTGACTCTTCGTCCCATCTTTTACAAATGTAAAATTAGTTAATTTAGTATAAATAGACTTAATGGGCAGATTCAATTACCGCCCCGACTACAGTGCGGATAGCGCCGTCAGAGATGACAAGATTAGCTTTCGGCTGAAACAGCACCAAGCAGTGATCAGAGCCCATATTTCTGCTGCGGAAAGCATCAAATTAGGTCCACTGTGACATTTAGTTCCAATTCAGCTCAGTTTGAAATTAAATGAGACATGGATTTAAAAAAGAGGATCTTTTCCATGTTACGTCGACAGTGAATGGTAAGGAGACAATCCAAGTCGTCGAGTTCTTTTGACTCATTTCCCTGCGATCTTGTCAAAGCCTACAAAAAGCAGACCAAACTAAATATAGACCAGGATGCTAGTTATCACATTTCTCAAAGTGGTCTCTGCACTGACCTTTCAGCTAAAACTACTTTGTAAAACAATGGCAAAATGACAAAAGGTTGGTCCGTCTCAAAGCTACTTTATGGAGGTAGATTAGACTAAAAATATTGCTGAGCTTTGGGGCACATGTGTGGACTAAAATATGTTGTTCCATTCTCACCTTTAAATAACAACTCTTAAAGTGTGATTCATGTTGTGTGTTGTATATTTTCAGTGTGATGATCATTTCAACATGTGTAAAGGGTCTTTAAATACAATGAAAAGAGCTCTATGAAAAAAAGGATTTTAAGATCTAAGATCTACTAAGAGTGGATCCAGGAGATGATTAGCTTAGCCTAGCTTAAAGACAAATACAGGAAGCAGGGGTAAACTGCTAGCCTGATTCTGTCCAAAGGTAAAAAATAATCACTCATGAACTCGTTATATCTGGTTTGTTTAAGTTGTACAAAAAAGGATAACAACTAGTTCCAGTCTTTTTCCTCGCCGGGTACAGTAACTTCCTGGAGTTCGGTCATCAACAAGTTGTACAGAACAGGTTGCTGTTTGCCCTTTTCCAGTTTTTATGCTAAACTGAGATTCTAGCTCTAATTCCACAGTGATGGGACAAAGGTAAGATGGGAATACATATTCTGACCAACTCTTGGCGTGAACTCAATCAAGCGATTTCCTAAAATGTCAAACTACTTCTTTGTGTTTGACTGAAAAAAAAGAAGAGGATGAAGAAAACATAAAGTGAATTTTCTGACCTTGGCAAACAGCGCGCCCTTGGCTGCCAGTGCATCTTCCGCTCTCCCGTTGGGGTAGCACTCGAACCGTGCATCCAGGATTGGGTACCGGCTGGCCAGCATCAGCCCGCTGTTCAGGAATTTGAACCTTGAGCAGCATCCTTTCCAGCCGTACCGGCCCACGTCGCTCAGCACGTAAGGGAAGTAGCGATGCAGCTGACGCCGCAGTCTGGTCGTCGACCCGTGGTCAAACACTTCCTGTAGGGCCAGAAAATCCAAGTTGGCAGGGAAAAAGGCAGAGATCTCGTGGTCGAATGTCTCATCTCCATGGCGGCGTTTTCTCCCAGGGCGCTTGAAGATTGACGTGCGAGGGACGTGAGAGAGAGTATTGTTGGAGGATATGCCAACACCACCATCACTACCATGGTAACGAGCAAGGGACTCCCTGGAGGCGGTCATGCTGCCCGTGTCTCCAGCCGCCTGCTCCCCGGGCCGATGGTTCCCCGTTTCGGCCTCCTCCTCTTGTGGGTCCGGCTCTGGGGCGCTGATGCTGATTTGAACCCCTGAGGTGTGAAGTGGGCAGTCTGAAGACGGTTTTGTCTGGGCCCCTTCCCCATGCATGGGACAGTCATGATGGCCTGGGCCACCTTGAACTCCCGTGGAATGCAAGGGGCAGTCTGGAGCCTCCCCTGAGGTGTGAACGGGGCAGTCTGGGCTACTGTTAGTCCCCACGGGGTGGAGGGGACAGGCTGCCGTCGTGTCTCCTTCGTCGGGATGAAGAGGGCATTCAGAGGTACCCTGGTCTCCTGCAGAGGTGTGAACGGGGCAGTCGGCAGCACCTGAGGGGTGAATTGGGCACTCGGTGAGGGGTTCGGTTTCAGTGTCGGCTGGTCCGTTGGTGGTGTGTGTTTGGTCTGGACGCTGGTCCAGAGAAGAGGTGCGGCGGAATCCTGTGGCGAGGCTGCTGAAGGACGCGGCGCTGATGAACAGAACAAAAGAAAATGCATTTATTTGATGTATATTCATGACAAGAGTGAATGCTTTCACTACTGCTAAGACGTAAGCAGAAGGATCCCAGGAGCCAGCTCTCCTCACCTGATGGAAGTGTTGGTCGGTGAGTCGATGTAGATCTTAATCTGAGGCCGACTGGCACCATTGCGGATCCTCTTCCCCACCTCCCGGGCTCTCCTGTGCGTGTCCGACAGGTTGTTGAACCTGGCCAGAGAGTCGGGGAGCAGGCATACGTTCGCACTGCAGAAACAGAAGCTTCTGCCCTGTGGCCTCCATTCCCCAAGGCCGAACCCCCCTGGCCCGGCCTGGCCCTGCTCGGCCTGGTGTTTGTCTGGCCTGCACAAAGTAAGCAACAAAAATACTGTATCAAGTCAAACAGATGCTCTGGAGTACAGAAATAGTTCTCCGTAATGTATTCAAATAATAGTCTGAGTTTATGAAATACGGTTATTCACTTTCTTGCTGGTTAGCTTAGCATAAAACCTGGAAGCAGGTAGAAACCGCTACCTGGCTCATTATGTATGATTATGTTGAGGGGCAGACTTGTTTTGCTATCTTTTAAAGAAAATTTGCAGCCTCATTTGAAGAACCTTTATGCATATCTAGCTTGTACCATAGGATATTGTCTGCATTAACTTACTGCAATAATCTTGATATAAATCATTATTTTTCCACATTGTTTCTTTCGTATCTTTATATTCTGATCTGTTTTTGTATTTTCATTTTATTATGTTTTTCTTCCCAAATCTATCAATCTATCCCCCTCTACTGACTCCATTATGATTGCTGCTCTTTTATCCTATATTATGGAAAAACCTGGAACCCTTTCAATAAACCACTACCACATTAATTGTGAGGCTACAGTATAATTACTGGAAACAAACACAGATAACAAAGGGAATGTCTAACATTGGGTGCCACTATGAAATCTGAATAACCGGGAGAGAGTGCTGCTCCTCCACAGCAAACAGATCTAAATATAACCTTTCAAATTCTGTGGTTATGGTGGGTCGCCACTCTGCTGTGTGTTTGGATAACCAAACACTCACTGAGAACTGATTGAGCCTGGCAGCTGGAGGCCAGACCAATGAGCAAACTCTTTACAGTAGATAATGACTCCATTTTCTACCTCTAGAAATCTCGAAACTCAGGGAACAACTGGCACTGTAGATATAAAATGAAGCATGACTCTGCAAGCGAATGGCCTATTTTTCACCTCAGATAACCCATTTGATGAATAGGTTAGGAGAAAATCAACAGTGAAATTGGCTGTTTCCAGAACAGCTTGGATGGAGACCATCTTGCCATGAGATAGCACAAGCTGCTACGCAATGGCTGCAAATTATTCTACCCAACTATAAGCTGTTTCATATCTCGATGGCAATATACAGTATATGATGAGATTCTATCTCCCAATAATTTATGGCAGTTCAATAAATGCAAAAGCTATGTGATATAACCGCATAAAGCCACCTTTGCAAACTCTTGTGTATTTAATATGTGACGTTGTACTGAGTATTTTCTCATTTAATTAAGAACTTTAGTGCACAATTAGCATATTGGTTTCAAGTGAAATTATAAAGCAAAAAAAGTTCATATATATACACACATATTAAACATATGTAAAGAATATTCACGTCATCCGACGTACCGCTCAAAACAATGCTTTCATTAATAGAATAAAGAGAGGTAAAAATAAAAGTACATGCTAGCATTAATTACATATTCATATTCTTTTTGAGTAAGTTAAGTTAGTACATGCTTGTTTTCTCATTATCAATTGAGATGATGTAATTGTCTATTACGATATCTCTATATATAAATGAATCATGACAATTCATCCATTGAAAGACAGAACTTATTAGCAAAAATTTGACTTAAATGCACTTTGTTGGTTTCTTACAATATGAGCATGCAGCAACTAAAGCATGATGGAACTCACAGCGCTTCTTAAGGTTAGGAAGAGGTCCTGGTTTGAAAGTGGAAAACAGTGACTTGAGGCCCAAGATCTTTATTTTGATTGACATTGCAATCTTTCCCGAACCTTAATCAAAGGGTTTTTGTTGCTTGAATCCAACCACATGCGTTATTCAGGGTTCAAACCCTGGGCTGCAGCTTCTAAAGTCCAATTCTTACTGCAATCGAGTAGTCGCAAGTGCTCTTGACTATGCATGTCCTAGAAAAGCAGAATGCACAGCTGTTTTGATCTCACTTTATCTTTAATAAGACCAATATGTAACACATCAGTGTCTATTGCGTGTGTGAAAGCCAATCCGCTGACAGCGTGGGAGGCTGCAGCTGTCGGGTCGGTTTCCTTATGGAACCATGATTAAATTATAAGTGCAATGTTGTATTGTGCTTTGCATATAGATGAAATAAAAACCCATAGCCACTAAGCATCCTCATAATCCTGGCAGCAGTTAGTTCGGGAAAACAACTTATACTATAATAAACAACAATACATTTTATTTATGAGACTTTTACATCTGATATAACTCTTCCTGCTTTGCAACTCTATTGAGCCTCGCCACAAAATGAGTAAAGCAATATTTATATATTTGAGAGGGATTCATCACGGCCTTCTGATGACTTTTAGAGGACCTTTTGGTAACTTTTTGAGGACCTTCTGATGACTTTTAGAGGACTTTCTGAGGACTTTCAGGGGACCTTCTGATGACTTTTAGAGAAAACAACGGTCCACACTAACCTGCGATAGGTGTAGAGGTATGGCTGGCGGACGGCCTGCAGGGGAGCCCAGATGACAAAGCCCAGCAGGGCGAATGGCAGGGAGGCAAGAAGGAGGAGTAAATAAAGGGGCGCGGAGATCAGCACGCACAGGGTAAGGAAGGAGCAAGGGTCCTGGGAGCGTCGACGCTTCTCCAGCGATGTGGCCACGCAGGAGGCCAGCAGCTGGTCCAGGAGCCAGTAGCAGGGGAACACCAGGCTCCACGACAAGCCATCCAGGAAGTGCAGACAGGCCCCAGAGTAAGGGGTGGTGTGGAGAACCATCTCTTTCCTTTCCTTTCTCCCTCTTTCTTCCTCTCTCTGTCACTTTCTCCTCACCTCACACGCTATGTCCACATCCACATGCACTCTTTGAACAAGCAAATGCAAATCTGATCCAGCGATGACATGAGCATGAATAAATAAAAAAAGAAATCAGACTCAAATGTAGAACCTCCCCCCTCCTTAGAGACAGGTACACTACATGGTTTGGGGTGATTCAATTAGTTTGATCTTCACAGACAAGTCTGTCTCAGTATCACTTCCCTTCCCTCAGCAATTACGACGTGTACCAGGGGGGTCGAGGAGCGCAGTCTGGCGGGAAGGAGTTTCCATGACAAGCGTTTCTGTTGATGAAGGATCTACAATTGCGAGGACTCCAGCGACCTCAGGAGGGGGCGGCCATTAAACATCACCCGGCCGTTAAACATCACCGGTTCCTCAGGACCTGGAGAGAGTGAGCTGATCGATAGAAAAATAGAGCAAGGAAATAGGGAAGGGGAGAGAGAGAGAGGGAGAAAGGTGGGGAGGAACAATAAACAGGAGATCAGTGATGGACCTGCTGCGAGCAAAAATGAACCTCTTATACCTCCTAATGTTTGCTAATGCATCGTGGATACACTGTAGTTCCCACAGGTGCTTTTAAGTCCACAAAAGTAAAGAGAATTCTATTCAAGCGTGTTTTCAAGACGGCGACCACCAATCCAACCTTTAATGTATGGAGAAAAACATTTTCAAATGAAGACAAATAATGTACAACATTGCATTAATATTCAACACATTTAAGTCCTTCTGACTTAACCACAAGTACTAATACACGTTATTCCACAACAGCAACATCTTAAAATATGCTTCCACTACATTTTAATAATTGAGGTCTTGGGCTGTGGTAATATTTCCTAGAAGAACCAGTCATAAATGGTCCAGAATGACAATCAATATGATATTAACCGCGGCAGTTTAAAACATCTTCCTGATCACAGCAGACCTCAGTGAATCAGAATTGACGGCCAGAGGATGCTTTTCCACCGACTATATTACCAACGCAAGCCACGATGGGAAGAATCAGTTCCACCAGCATGAATAAATAATGCATAGATTAGTTAATTCATGACAACAGCTCGGGGTTTAGGAAGACACAAAGACAGCGTGGACCTCAGTGCAACTTCATACACCCCACGGGGTCCACATGAGCAGCAGGGCCA
Source organism: Cottus gobio (assembly GCA_023566465.1). Classification (NCBI taxonomy): domain Eukaryota; kingdom Metazoa; phylum Chordata; class Actinopteri; order Perciformes; family Cottidae; genus Cottus; species Cottus gobio. Next base: position 26,663,575 of record CM042223.1, on the reverse strand, counting down.
GCACCGGGTCTACAGCCAAACCACACTGGGTCTCACCGTCTGCTCCACACATGGTGCTCACACACGCTGCATGCACAGCTCATGTTTAAATGTTAGTAGGTGAAGATGATGTCCACAATTACACCATTTGGCGACTGTACTGTATGTTACGCCCGCGAGAAATAAAGTCATTGTAATGTATTTTATTGACAAAAAAGAACAAGTGAAAAATGTATTGCCGTCATACTTCATTAAATTTCGCCGATCTCAAAAAGTACGCCACATTGTCTGTCCTTCTTTACAAGGTAGAACACCACTATGTGAGCCATGTGTCAAAACAGCCCTTCTATTGTCTTTCAAAATGCGACTCTTTTGTTTGACAGGCTCGTCCTCCGAACAGCACAACAATAATCCCTGTTGCCTCCATCCTAGTCTTCTGCACGCTCTAAACCTTATTGACCGACTTCCTCTTCATGCTGGTGGACCGGCTGAGAGTTGAAGAGACGACCTGCTGACTCAAAGGCAGGCCGCACCGACATGATCGCTGCGCTTCCAGCTGACTGACTGACTGTTTGACTGACTGACTGTTTGACTGTCTGGGCGGCTCACCGGCCTGACACGTGATTGTCTGGCAGATTAGCACGACGGCAGACAGCACTTTCAAACAGCCACCCGGCAGTCGGTGACGCCGCGCTTAGGACTTCGGGATCAGGTTATGAATCCATGGTCGCTGTATATTTAAGATAGTGAATATGACTGTGATGGTAATTGGGTACAGCACTGTTTAACCTGCTTGTTAATGAAACGCTGGTATCCACTTGATGACTTAATGAAAGCGAGCAAACAGAAGGCCAACCCCTACACTCTTAATTCTAGTCCTGACAAATTCACCTTTTCCACTGCAGCCTGACTTTAAAGTAGCAATTTGCAGCCTTCCATCAATAAAAGGAGCTATTTATGGCTCATATTTTTAGGTTTGAAACATAGGTAGTAAAAAACTATTACTAACTACTAACTTTAATAATTGTATTTTTTTAAATGTTAAAATCTTTTTTCTTCTTACTCAAGGACATTGTTCACCACAGTGTAAAATAAAAGTCATCCGAGGGAGAGTACTGCTCAAAACAATGCTTCCATTAATAGAATAAAGAGACATAGTACATGCTGACATTAATTACATTTTATCCAATGTTCATTCTCTTTGTTTGTGAATCATTAGGGTTACATATCGTGGTCTACATCAGCTGCTTGCTAACATGAAGACTGTGAAATGCATTTGAAAGAGCCAGAAGCGGTCTTTGAGTTTCGGGACACATTTTACATTTTAGGGAAATACACTCATTTGTTTACTTGCCTAAAGCTAGGGCCAACGTGTGTTTAGCTTAGCGTAGCATAAAGCTAGCCTGGCTCAGTCCAATTGAGGAAGTCACTGTGGTTTACAAAATAGTTCCATGTTCAACCCCAATTTAGTTTTTTTGTATAATTAGTGTAATTGTAAAAACAAAATATATAATGACCTGCTTTAAAGGTGTCGTTTCTCTTTTTTTTGCAGGCCTGTTTACTACAAAAGGATGTTACCGTCAATTAGGTTTATCAGGAAATGCATTTTACAGTCGCAGTTTGTAAAACCTTGTAACTAAACAACAACGCAACACAAACTGTTGGTTATGGTTAGTAAAACATCATGGTTTAGCTTAAAATAAACACAATTTGACGATTGGATTCAGACGTATTTGTGATATGTCAAAAACAAACGTAATATGTTATCCTCACATCATACCAACGCAGTTTTGTTGTATAGAAACATGCTTTTTAGGAGGCTGTTTTTGTTCCCTTTGCTTTCAGTTGTGGCACTAAAATAACAACATTTTAGGTTTACATGATTGACATGAGAGCGGTATCGACTTATCATCTAGAAAGCAAAAACATTTTATTTGTGAATTCTTTAATGAACTATTATGTCCAAAGTCAAGAATGGACTCTCACGCTGAAGATATCTTCTCGAGACATATTTATTAGTGTCATATGTCCAGCAGTGAGCAGGTGTAACTATCGCAGTATATCCTGGAGAAACAGCGTGACAGTAGAAAGAACCATGATGGAGAAAGGCAGGAAAAAAAAGAGAAAACAGTTTAGTTAATTAAAATATCAGCTTTGCGGCATTTCCCCGTCTCCCTCGGTTGCCATTACGATGCAGACAGCTCAGCCAGATGATTGACAAGTGGAAAGCGGCAAACGGAGAGGAGAGAGAACCTTTCACTGCACTAAAGTCTTTGTTCATGCGATGCTTCTCTCATCGTGCTGCGTTAGACTCCATGACCTGCGATATCTAAAGGCATCAACCTTTCAAGACCGCTTTATGGCAGATTCTCTGAAGAACTTCCTCTTTGGAATTGCAGACGTCATCACCAGCCGAACCCAGAAAACACCCATCAGTCACAGCTGATCTATCAGCGAGCGCAAACTGTCACAGTCAGTGTTATCAGGGGAAACGGAGCGGTGCATAATTCATACCCAAACACGCAGGCTTATAGCGAGAGAGACGGAAATACACTGTGGAGGCAAAAGATCTGAGAGAATGCCAGCAGACGCTTGCCAAAAACACACATTCAGGCACAGACACACACATCATGCAGACTTCGACATATATAGTCAGTTTTGTACCACAGAGAAATCCTTTGTTGGTCTACACTATGCTGAGGAGTTAAAGTCTGTGAATTAGACTAAAACAGGGACCACTCCCAGGCCAGACCACCCTGTGGTAACCCTCCTGAGATAATCACTCTTTGTGTTTCTATCTCCTGTTGAGGAAGACTATATTTCAAACGGTCTCCTCTACTACTCAAAGTGTACCGATAGACTGTAGAGGTCTGCAGCTCGGCCTGAATCTAATGGGGCACAATTTATTTATTTTGTGTGCATATTCTAGTAGGTTGAGGTTTAAAATATTAGTAGCCAAACACTAACAATTACTATTTCACATGACATATTTACTTAATGTGATTTATTAACCTGAATTGATGATTGTTAACGTGGTTTAAAACTGTAATAACTATGTTTTGGCAGCAAAACAAGAAAAATAACACATCATTGACATATTAACACCTTATAAAGTTGAATACAAGTGAATATTTGTTAGCAACTTGAGATGTGAGACGACATGTACGACGTGTTTATTCACTAGTTTCCAGTTTACAAGCTAATTGTAAATCAATTAAAAATCTAAATCATCGTCAAACACCGGTTGGTTCCCAGATTGCATTTCAGCCAGTGCGGTCTGCCTTTTCTGCTCCCCACAGGGGGTTGAGTCATACTACTCATTCATATGCAGGATCTATTACTATAGATTACTGGCCACCGGATGAAAGACAGTTTTGGTCTCCACCATGAGGAACACATCTGTCTCTTTAGTGGCTAAATGCTTATTGTGTTTTCAACAGCAAGTTGCTCAAAATTGTGTCTGCCATTCAGTACTGGGCAGGTATGCAACAATCTATCAGAACTTTTTAACTAAAAACAGCTGCTTGCTGCTGCTGCTAAGAGACAGTGGAGTTTGCGGGTTGTAAAAACCAAAACAACAAGCTGAAAGAGCGACTGGGCGACTGTGGCTCAGTGGTTAGCAAGTCGGTCTTTCAATCAGAAGGTCGGTGGTTCGATCCCCGGCTCCGGCAGTTTGCGTCGTTGTGTCCTTGAGCAAGACACTTAACCCTCATTGCTCACCGTTGCTGTGTCTACGGTCTACTGTATATCATGTAAGTCTCTTTGGATAAAAGCGTCAGCTAAATGTAATGTAATGTAATGTAATGAAAGAGGCTAACAAAGTGCTGCAAAACTGAGAGTTAGGGGATAATTCTCTGTATATTGTTACTATAAGCAACCACTTTCATGTTACATGCAGTCATTTAATCCAAAGTTTATATAACATATCAGTTAGTGCACCTTTAAGGAAGAAGAGAGGTCAAATATTTAATTTGTGTGCATCTATAACTAATAATGCTTAATCGGCCTCAGGCTGAATGGATGACCTGCTCTACATGCAGCCAACACCATGCAATTCATAGTAACCTTTAACCAAAAGAAAGAAGTAAACAAATCCAATATGTTAATTTGATGAATCAAAATGTCATAAACCAACAACTGTGGTCCAGTAGACCTTTAACCACAATTACTCTATTAAGTTCTCAGAGCTGCCAAAGGACAAACTAAGTCACTGTGAATATTCTTTCCTGAAGTGTCTTTTTAAAACAGTTAATATTTTAATAGCTTTCAATGAATCCCAAGAGAGAGCCCTGTTTTACATTACAAAGAGATGAAAACTCACAGCATACTGTGTCCAATATGGATACAATATAATGAGTGGTGCTTTAATCGAAGAGCAGCGTGGGCGTTTGTCTCCCCATCAACCAGAAACAATGACACTTCACGATGACCTTTCTCTCATTTACATACATAATGACTAATGCAACACAGGGACACAAAGGGAAGCTGCTGGTAGAAACAACAGAGGACAACTTTTCTTCTTGCCTTTGTTTTGCTTCAATTGCTATTATAGAAATTGTGCACAATCAATACATATCTCCGCTTGTAATTTGCAAAGCAGGCACACAACAGTGTAGGGAGGCAAACACGCAGCACTGAAGCACATGGACTAACAAGAACACTTTCACATCTCTAATCAGACACCTCGCCTAATAGGCTGCACCCTCACTGTACGGGGGAGTGAGTGATAAGTGACCATGTCAGCTTGGGAAATGTGGTTTGTTCAAGTTTCCCCCTCGGATCTGCTTCAGATAGTTTTTTCTACTTGTTCCGATCAATACTGTCTGTCTGGATAAACAGGAGAGCAATTTAGTGTGACAGCACAAGAGCACGTGGGTTTACTCTGTTAGCCTAATTTCATGTATATGACGTCTGTGTAGAGGCATAAACCCCTGTGTGTGTTCATGTACTGTGTGTGAGTGTGTTTGGCAGTACAGTGTAGGGGCTGAATGTGGCTGAGCGGAGCATAACAGGAACCGATGCCCTCATTTTGTCATGTAGGAGAGAGACGAGAGAGGAGAGCATTGAGCGACACACACACACACACACACACACACACACACACACACACACACGCAAACACACACACAGTCGTGTTTTCATCACTTTCGAGGACATCAAATTGACAGATTATTTTTCTGGAGACTAAACCTAGACCGGAACCATAACCAATACTTGCCTCATCCTAACCCTTAACCACAGCCTAGGTCTAAACCTAACCCTAAGCCTTAAGCTAAACCTAAACCCTACCCTCCACTAAAACAAGTCACCACCATAAGATGTAAGGATTTATGTTACATCATCCCCACCACATGCTCAAACAGACACAAAATCAAATTCTAACCCGAACCCTAAAATCAAGTGGGAACCCTCAAGCAGGCCTTTGACAGCCTTTCCCAATGTAAGAACCGGCTAAAATGTCCTCATTTTCCAAATAAGTCCTCACTCCCAAGATCAAAGACTCCAACTGGTCCCCAAATAGATACAAGCATACTTTCCCACACAAACACACAATTGCGTTGCCGGTGTCCATTTCTCACACACAGTGTACTCCTGCAGCTTCTGCAGGACCAGCAATCAATTCAGCAATTGCCACATGCACATGCACACACATGCACACATGTGCACACACGTGCACACACGTGCACACACGTGCACGCACACACACACACGTGCACAAACGCACGCACATACATACACATACACAAACACACAGACAATGGGCTCAGACCAGTGACGTCACTCTGCTCTCAGCATGCTCCAGGGAGTCCTGTTGTCATGGCGACCTCGTCACATGCACTCAGAACCGTACCAGTGTGGCCGCCTGTCAGTGCACAAAGACACGGACACAGCTCTGGGTCTCACATACACACTGAAGTGTTTTCAGAGCATCTACAATGTGACACTCACAAGCAACGCACGCATGCGGCTACAATGAAGCACGTCAGCCGCTCAGTTACAGCCATATGTCATATTATTATATTTCCAATCCATCACAAACTATGGCGATGTCAATAACTACACATTTCCATCAACAACGTCATTTGGGCTGAACTCAGGCCTCGGGAACAGTGAAGCGCTCCGGCTCCTCAACTGCACTGGATAAATTGTCAAATTATTCATCATCAGCCAGAGAGCCTGCAGCTAGTTACCCTCAAGAGTTCTCAGTCGTAAGAGAGCTTGTCTTGTGAAGTTGTCTATATATGTGTGTGTTTGTGTGCTGTGCATATACAGTACTCTTATACATTATTTCTTTATGTGTGGTTGGACTGGAAACCATCAACAAATACAACCGTATACAAATGTATGTGTGTGTGTGTGTGTGTGTGTGTGTGCGTGCGTGTGTGTGTGTGTGTGTGCGTGTGTGTGTGTGATCAGTCATTGTGCATACAGTAATACACGCAATGCAACTCCATAGCCAGTAAAGTTGCCCACAAATGCAGATGCATGTCACGTTCATCAGTTATAATCTAACAATGATAATTTGCCCTTTTATTAATTCCCTGGGACAAAGTTTTGGTACTTGTTTTGCATTTGTAAAGATAATGTAACATTACATTTAGCTGACGCTTTTCTCCAAAGTGACTTACATGCTATACCATAGACCATAGACACAGCAACTGAGCAATGAGGGTTAAGTGTCTTGCTCAAGGACACAACGACATGGACTAGCTGAGCCTGGGATCGAACCACCGACCCTCTGATTGAAAGACAGACCGAACACGATCTCTTTAGAACAAACAAGGTTTACATGCTAGCAGCTTGAAATGACTACGGCATTGAAAGACGCTACAAAAAGACTTGGTTAGTTAGGGTTAGGCAATAATAGTACTTAGTGAGGGTTAGGGTGAGGTCACCAAATTCACTTGGATTCATCTCTATTCATTCATCTCTAAGTAATTGTAGTGATAGTGTAAGTGCACAGATATCATTAAATAATAAAGGGGACATCATCTGGAAACCACGTGTTGGACTGTATTTGATCTGTCAGCTCCTGTGAGCTGACACAAAGACCAGACTCCACCTGCTCATACTTTATTCCCACCATTAATAATACATTTCTTTTCTAGTTTGCGCGGTGCTTTGTCAGGATTACATGAGTGCTCTGGTTTGTAATATTGCAAAAATTAATTTGTCACACCCGATGCACTAAATTTCAGTAAATGAGACGGGTTGGAATGGCTGAGATTTAATATTCACACTCTCTCTGTGTTTATGAAATTAATTCACAGTAACACCTACACCTTAAATATCCACGATCCTCCGTCTCCTTCATCAGTGCAGTTATGGTTGTGTAACATGGTTATTGGGAGCGCACAATACCATCAGAGATACAATGTAATCAGTGTTGTGATCTGATCAGGAACTGCTGCCACCTGCGTTTGAGCAACATTGCTGCTCTCATGGCAACAAATGAACTGGGGCTTAGGTAATCTGGTGACGAGTGAGGAGAAGATAGAGGAAGGGCAGAGTTATTTGACTCTGCTGGAACAAAACGTTCGCTTCTTGCATTGAAAACGGCTATAAAAAGGACATAGAGTAGCTGTATGAAATAAAAGACTCTCACCTTCCCGCAGCCAAAGATAGAAGTTGTTCCTCTCTACATGTCTCTAACTTCTAACAATATAACTTATTTATGTTGATAAAAGAACACAGAAAGCACATGAAAGAAAACCTGTTTATGTATCTTTCGGGACCTTCTCCTCGCTCAAAGGCCATCTTCATCATGTTCAAATTCAGACGGCTGCCGTTACCAAGGTTTTGCACTCCGCCACCAAATGTATGACTTTATCATTTTTTGTTGATAAAGGAAACATCCTGTACTAATATGAAATATCTACAATTTGGAGAAAATGGGTTAGAACATCCCTGCGATGGTCCTTTGATTCTAACTCACAACCTTTAGTTTCATGTCTCAGTCTGGCTCTCTGTCTCCTCTCCTACATTCACCGTCTCTCTCTCACGTACGTGATCTAATAAATCAATAAATAAATGCTGTGCAGAGCAGCACGGCGTCACCTCTGGACTTTCACTGTAACACAAAGGAGGCTGTAAACCCTAACCCTACCATTAACCTGCTTTTGATTTAGGGCCCGCTATGTCATCAGCTGCCACCGTGACATGTGAGCACCCTAATGGACTGTCTCTCGGTCACGCGGTCTGAATGCTGCCCGGCCATTACATCCCTATTGGACAAATCCGCAGCTCGCGTTTTACATCCAGTGCCCATGTTGGGTTCCCACAGGAGGCGGGAGTTTGCATACCGGGTCTTAATGCTTGAATGTTAATTAACCATGGACACACATCTTACAATAACCTGTACACATATTTTTGTTGTTGCTTAACCCTAAAGGGGAACTAATCCAATTTGATCATTTATCACCAAATGTATCACACCCAACAGTTCTTGGGGAGCACTTCTGCCTTTGTTACAACGCTCTGTGTGCTGACCGCAGGACCCCTCGAGTGGAAGGGGTTGCCCGGTTGCCATTTGAGAAAAGAGCAACCAATGCTTGGCCTTTGGTTGTCATCAGTGGCAACCCCTTTTTAACGTATACAAAGTAGGGACAGCATACAGCAAAACCTGCACTCCAAAATAAAAGAATGTTGAGTATTTGTTGCATTAGTGGTATTTAAAAGTACCTGTTCCAGTCATATGTGTTGGTCTGTGCATGGGCATCTCCTTTCTCCCATCACACGCACACAAATGACTTCAAATGACATAGAACCAGGTCGAGGTAGCATATCCTTAAGGATCACGGGGCTAGACGAGCAAGGGAGCTCAACAATACAATGAGGTGGAGGCTGTGAAAGCTGCTCACCCATTGAAGGACTTTATTAAGACCCCCCCCCCCCCACACCAGGGGGCAATAGATGACAAGGTTTAGAACCTAATCTGTCAATATATCATCTGTTTCTACAGCAGAACAAAGATCAGTACTCACAGATGTAATGTCTCTCTATGAAGAACTACAGCAGAGAAGTCCCAGAGCAGAAGATGCTCCCATCCTTCACTCACCTTTGTTTTTAACCTTTTACTTCTCCACCATCTGGGGAAGTTGGCTTGATAGAAGTTTTACGCGCGATCTTGCGAGGACAAAGAAAAAGTAAAGCCAAATCCATACGTATCTCGCCTTATTTGTGTGTTGCTCCGCCTGTTCTCCACCTACTGACTTTTCACTGCTAATCGGCGTCGCAATCGAACAGAAAGGCCTCCAACGTACAGTAAAGACACAATGAAGCCAATTACGTCTGCAAGAGTTACTAATGTCTTCCTTCCTTGCTTTCTATAAATCATTATCTCCCTCTCATCCATCAAGGCGGCATGAGTGCTTGACAGCCATTATAAGACCACCCAATCAATTCAGACCTACTTGCTATGTTTGCGTCCAGCGGATTAAACTGATGACTCGTGTTCGTCCACCAGCCCCCCTGGGCAGCCATCCACATGGGCCCACATGGGCCCACATGGGCCCGGAGCGAGCAGTGAATGCCTGTACGTGTTCTCGTGCACATGCCCTCTGCCTGCGTGTTTGCGTTTGCACAAATGTGTGAATGTGTGCAGAGCTGCTGCTGTGTTTGCTCGGTGTAAGGGTGATGGGCGTCGGTGGAGCAGCAATCTGCACTCGGGCGGCTCTCTAATGTATGTAGACCCCTTATCTGCTGTAAGCATGATGACATATTGGGGCATGGGTGGAGGCAGAACCATTCTCTGGACACAATGGCTAATGCTGGCTTGCTAGTTTTCTTTTTACAATGACTACGGAATACTAATTTCTCTCAATATGTTAAATGACTCACTCTCTGCAACTTAACCGATGCATATAATAATTATACATATTATTGACCTATTTTTGACATATTAGCCTACATTACTAGTTAGCTCTCTGGCTTGCCCCTTTTCAGAGGTGGCTCGTGAGCTAGCGAGGCCGGCTATTAGCTCGCTGTTGGGTTCATTTTCTGTAACCAGTGTAACGATAGCATGGAAGCAAAATTAGCTAGCTAAGTATCCAGCTGTCCGCTAGTTAGCTCGCTAATTACACCATGCTCCTTTAAATCCAGATTGAAGACTTTTCTGTTTGCTGCTAAACCAGATTAAAGGATATTAATCAATTTCTGCATCTCACTACTGCATTTTATTTCTTAAACTGCACTGCAACTTTTATTTTTTGTGCTTTTTACTGCTTTTTTATGTTTCAATGAATGTTCTTCATTGTTTTTAATTCTTGTTTTCTTCTGCATTATGTTTTGATGCTTTTAATGTTTTATGTGAAGCACTTTGAATCTCCTTGTTGTTGAAATACAAATAAACTGGCCTTGATTTGCCTTGCTTTCATGCTACGCTAGCTACAGGAAATAAGCCCAAAATGTCTTTGCACGAGAACAATAGCAGAAGTCTATGCTTGCCAAAAAGCTATAATATATAAACAAACTTTTGTTTTGTCCTCTGACTCGACCAACCTCTTCATCCATTCTCTGTTCTCTTTTTCTCCTTACGTTTTCAATTTCATGCGTCTCTGTCCTACTGAACTCTCACCTTGGTTCCCTCACACACACACACACACACACACACACACACACACACACACACACACACACACACACACACACACACACACACACACACACACACACACACACACACACACACACACTCCATGCTGTACTCTCTGGCCTGGCTGCAGACGGAGCAGTATAGATTGTTCAGCATTGATTTGCTCTACATTTGTTACAGATAACAGCTGCTGGGCTGAACCACTGTCAAAACACGTTCTCAGGCCATTGAAATGTACAGCGTTTTAATATCCATTTTTCACATGGGCCACTACGCTCGAGCATTCGATAAACACTCACTATCTTACCAACACGCTTGCCGTTTCGGACTTAATCAGATTTTGGCTTCCTGCCCAAACAGCCCAAAATCTGAGACACCTCCCATCATGTGGCTCTAATTAGAAGACACAGCGCCTGTGGTCATTTCCCCAGCATGCTTCCAGTAGCAAGGTCATGTATTTGTTTTGATGTTGAGGTTCAGATGAAAACCCTGTACATCAGCTTTGCCACAGTTTAAAAAAACAGGTTGGGAAATTCACATTGACAACCAGGCGGTCCCCCCCGACATGAATTCAGTGAATGCTGAACTTTCAAGTTGAAAACTGTGAAACAGCTGAAACTTAGTGGCATCAACTACGATGGGAGGGAAGACGTGTATTTGCTAAGAACAGAGGTCAACTGTAGTAGCAGTAAATGGAAAAGATGTGTGAAAGCTGAAATTCTTTCTGCCTAGAATGTAAATTGTTACTAATATATATATTTTTAAACCTCACAAATCAGACCACTGTGATAATGGATCTTTGGCTATACACTAATAACCTCTGTTGTAGAGATTTGGGAAACAAATACCCCCAAAACAACGTATACTGGGGGAAGATGTGTTCACTTCAGGTTTCAGCAAATCATTTGAAATGCTTGTCTTTGACCCTAACCGAGACAAAAACATAAAAAGTAGCCCCCCGGATTAGCTACTGTAGCTAAAAGGGATTTTTGTAAACTAGATAATTATCACATTGTACATAGCAAGTGCAACATGTATGTGGTCAGAATTTTGCGTGGCCCACAATCAGAATGCACACGATTATGGATATAAGACCAAGTTGTAAAATAGTGGTGTTTTCCTTTAACTGGATTCAGTTCCCTCATATATAAAAGTCTCAACGTTGACGATGATACATTTCTGCTCCCTCTGCTCTTTGCGATTGAACGCTAAAGCCGAGTGGCCCTGTGACATCAGAGGGCCTGATGCCTGACAACATGCCGTTAAAGTGAAGAACTTGAGCAAAGGTGCAGAATTTCTATTCCTGGAGCTTCTAATAGCAGTGCATGGGTCACTGAGTGGGAGGATTGCTTTTTCTACACACTTATACACTCATATGCTTACAAATGAACTCGGACAGGAATAGATACATTCTATTTACAGAAAGCAGAACCAAAACCCAAAACAGAGGTTGAAGTGAAGTAAGGTAACGCAGTGTAGACACATTTCTTCTATTTGTTGAAATGAGCACCAAAGTGCTGATTCCTCCTTATTGTTCATGCTCACCTCTCCCGTGACAACCAAAGCCTCTTCCTGACCCAGTTACTATCATCACATACTTGTGACAGCCCTTCCTGCCTCATGCATAATGCATGCTTCACACCTCACACAGGTCTGCAGGACTCCTATCACACCTGCAGGGGATTCCACTTCCTCCCTCCATGAACCTGCAGCATGAATTTGGATCCTGAACAATCTTCGTGTTCATTTTTGTTTCTCCTCCTCCTCCTCCTCCTCCTCCTCATAAAACACCCATCCCCAGACAAACGTGGAATCACACCAGGTGAGGTGTGGAGACTTTCTCACCTGGTCGTTTTCATAGATAGATGAAGACATGATCGAGTGACTGCTGGCTGGCTGACGTCATCACCGGTAAGGGGTGGATGTTGCTGCTATGGAAACGGCACAAAGTTCAGGCCATGACAAACACAGTCAAGTGTTTGCGTGAGAGAGTGAGAGGATTGCATCGCCAGACAGTACCAATCATTTCAAAGTTATTATTATTTGTATTGGATTTAAGACAATATTAGTGTATGAAAACAGAGAAGAAATGTCAATACCATAAAGTATGGATCCGAGATAGCAGATCCACCTTCGGGAGACATGTGAGTGTGTGGAGGATGAACATAATATAAAGACACAAAACACAACGTATCCTCATACAACGGTTCGTATGATATTCATAGTCCAGCAACACACGGTTCCCTGGTTACATGCTGTGGGGCAGGGGCGTGGTTTGGCGCACCTGCGACAGAGGAGAGAGAAGCGCGCTCGTTGGGGTCAGCTGGAGCTCGTTACGGGGCGACAGCTGGGCCCAATGAGCGCGCAAAGGCCGGGCTATTTAAGCCGGCAGGAAGAGGGGAAAGGGGTGGTTGATGGTGACATGTGTGAGGAGAGTATCTGGCGGAATAAAACATGTTTAACCCACGAACACGTGAGTCAGGAGTGTTTATGCGAGCCACGGATCCACGGGCAGGGGGGAACCTTGCCACAGTGGAGCCCAACGTGGGGCTGGGGGACCAGTCCTACGAGGAGTGGATCGCGTGGCAGGCGCAGCGGCCGGAGGACCGAGCACCGCTGAAGCCGGACCGAGGGGGCAAGCTGGTGGGCGCCGTAAGGGCGCTCGGGCCGGAAGAAGCCCCGGAGGGTCGGCGAGGCAAGACGCGGAGACGGCGCGGCGCCGAGGCAACAGCAGAGGCGGCACCGACAGGAGGTGCGCGGAACCACGTGGGGGCCGACGTCCCAGAGGTACGCCAGACGGGGACGCCGGAGGACGCCCGAAGGAGGTTCCGCGAGTTGCGACTGGGATCCGGGGTCCTGCCCTACCGGTTTGCGGAGGAGGTGCGGCGCCAGGCGGGACGGTGGCTGCGGCCGGACGGGGTCGGGAACCTCGAGGAGGTGATGGAGCTGGTGGCTGCCGACCAGTTCACCGAGGGACTGCCGCTGAAGATGGCCGCCTGGATCCGGGACCGCCAGCCGCAGGGGCTGATGGCCGCTGTCACCCTGGCTGAGGACTACCGGGCCCTGGGCCTGCCGGAGGAGTCGCCCGAGGAGACGGCGGTGCCGGGCCGGGCGGGCCCGACCGCGCGCAGGGAGACGGCGGCCCAGACGGGCAAGGTGCTGCGGCGAGAGGTGGCGCTCCAGACCACCGGCGCGCCCGCGCGGAAAGAAAGAGCGGTGCAAACCGGCGAGGGGCCCCGGGCGGACGCGGCGCAACAAACCGCGCCGCTGGGGCCGACGGACCGGAGAGAGCCGGCGCGACGGAGGCAGACGGCGCCGACCCCGAAGAAACGACCAGCGCGCCGGGGAGGGCCGTGGGCTCCGACTCCGGGGCACGTCGAGTGGTCCCCGCGGTGGCCGATGAGGGAGACCTGGGGACGCCGAACCATCTGGCCGGAACCAGGACCAGCCCGGCCGGAGCCCGAGAACACCGGGCACGCCCGGCTGGACGCGGGGAGCCCTCCGTGGACCCCCCCGGCGTGCTGGACCTGCGGGCAGCCGGGGCACCGGCAAGCCGACTGCCCGGTCATGGAGGTGGACCAGGGGGTGCGAGTCCCGGGCCGGTCCATGCCGGGCCGAAGATGGTGGCGGAAGCGCCGGCGCCAGCGGCGGGCACGGGCCGACGAGCGGGACCGGACGGCACACCGGAGCCAGCTGGTTGCCTTCGGCCAGCGGGAAGAGGACGAACCGGGGTACCAGCGGCAGTCCGGCGGAAGCGCCCGGCAGAACGGCAGGTGCAGCGACCCCGGGCGGCTGCGCCGGGAGAACATGCGGCTACGGGGGGAACTCCGATGGGCCGTAGAGGACCGGCTCGGGGATAAGCGGACAATCCGGGAGCTGGGCCGGAGGCTGAAGGCCGCGCAGGCGGCGCGTCCCCGCGCTGGGGCTCAGCTGGCCGACGGGGGCGGGGACAATTTGGCCCCGACTGGGTTGTACTTCCCCTAATATTCTCTCTCTTGTGTTGCAGGTGGCAGCGGCGGGCGGCGGACGGGGGCCGGTTTGTCCCGGGGGAGGAGGCGCGCCGAGAACCCCGGGGCGCCAGTGCGTCCGCCGTCCGGACCACGTCCCGCCCCAATGACCCACCAGAGGGGGGATGCCAACGCCCGGGCCACCCGTTGGCATCGGGCGTATTAGCCGTGGCCCCGCGCGGTGGTCCATAGGCCGGGGTGCGGAAGGCTGCGGCTGGCTCCCTCGCCCGGCCCCATGGAGGGGAGGGGGGGGGGAGTTGGCTAGGCCGGTGGCACCCGGCCTAGAGCGGGCGGTGGGGATATGTGGGGCAGGGGCGTGGTTTGGCGCACCTGCGACAGAGGAGAGAGAAGCGCGCTCGTTGGGGTCAGCTGGAGCTCGTTACGGGGCGACAGCTGGGCCCAATGAGCGCGCAAAGGCCGGGCTATTTAAGCCGGCAGGAAGAGGGGAAAGGGGTGGTTGATGGTGACATGTGTGAGGAGAGTATCTGGCGGAATAAAACATGTTTAACCCACGAACACGTGAGTCAGGAGTGTTTATGCGAGCCACGGATCCACGGGCAGGGGGGAACCTTGCCACACATGCATGCTGTCTCACAGCAAAAAAACTACGTCGCTAGTTTTGGAAAAGGTTGTGGTTTGGGTTAAAATAAGTATGAAATTAAATACAGAAGTTATGTGACAAACTATTCAAACGTTCTCGTTTTACTTGGGGCACGGCAGTAAAAAGACCGTTGAACCCTCTGTGATCTGCAACAGTTTGTCCTGTTAACAATGAAAAATACATTTTTAACAAAAACAAGGGTGAGTCCAAATTTGAATTTGCTCTCGTATCCCCCCTTCATATTGAAAGTTTTAGATTGGCCCAGTCAGACAGCGCTCTGTCTGCTCTGCTCTGTCTGCTCTGTCTGCTCTGCCTGCTCTGTCTGATCTGTCTGCTCTGCTCTGTCTGCTGTGTCTGCTGTGTCTGCTCTGCTCTGTCTGCTCTGTCTGCTCTGTCTGCTCTGTCTGATCTGTCTGCTCTGTCTGCTCTGCTCTGTCTGCTGTGTCTGCTCTGCTCTGTCTGCTCTGTCTGCTCTGCTCTGTCTGATCTGCCTGCTCTGTCTGATCTGTCTGCTCTGCTCTGTCTGCTCTGCTCTGTCTGCTGTGTCTGCTCTGCTCTGTCTGCTGTGTCTGCTCTGCTCTGTCTGCTCTATCTGATCTGTCTGCTCTGCTCTGTCTGCTCTGCTCTGTCTGCTCTGCCTGCTCTGTCTGCTCTGTCTGCTGTGTCTGCTCTGTCTGCTGTGTCTGCTCTGTCTGCTGTGTCTGCTCTGCTCTGTCTGCTCTGCTCTGTCTGATCTGCCTGCTCTGTCTGATCTGTCTGCTCTGCTCTGTCTGCTCTGTCTGCTCTGCTCTGTCTGCTGTGTCTGCTCTGCTCTGTCTGCTGTGTCTGCTCTGCTCTGTCTGCTCTGTCTGCTCTATCTGATCTGTCTGCTCTGTCTGCTCTGCTCTGTCTGCTCTGCTCTGTCTGCTCTGCCTGCTCTGTCTGCTCTGTCTGCTCTGCTCTGTCTGCTGTGTCTGCTCTGCCTGCTCTGCTCTGTCTGCTCTGTCTGCGCTGTCTGATCTGTCTGCTGTGTCTGCTCTGTCTGCTCTGCTCTGTCTGCGCTGTCTGATCTTTCTGCTCTGCTCTGTCTGCTGTGTCTGCTCTGTCTGCTCTGCTCTGTCTGCTGTGTCTGCTCTGCTCTGTCTGCTGTGTCTGCTCTGCTCTGTCTGCTCTGTCTGCTCTATCTGATCTGTCTGCTCTGTCTGCTCTGCTCTGTCTGCTCTGCTCTGTCTGCTCTGCCTGCTCTGTCTGCTCTGTCTGCTCTGCTCTGTCTGCTGTGTCTGCTCTGCCTGCTCTGCTCTGTCTGCTCTGTCTGCGCTGTCTGATCTGTCTGCTGTGTCTGCTCTGTCTGCTCTGCTCTGTCTGCGCTGTCTGATCTTTCTGCTCTGCTCTGTCTGCTGTGTCTGCTCTGTCTGCTCTGCTCTGTCTGATCTGTCTGCTCTGCTCTGTCTGCTCTGTCTGCTCTGCTATGTCTGCTCTGCCTGCTCTGTCTGCGGCTGCGAGGGTCGTACTGGAATGACATCACATTGCCGGGACTGCTGTTTTGAAGCCTCGAGTTTGTCGAGTTTGCAGTCGCCATCTTTGATTACGGTCGTCGCCATGTTGTTTTCTTTGCAGCTGATAAATGGATGTTACCATATTTAAGATGTAGTGTGACGGATATACAGCGTATAAATCAAACTACACCCCGCCCTAAAGCATGCCCTGACCTTAAATTACTATAATTTACTAAATGAACATCATGCTGTATTGAAGAAGACTTCAAACTAGAGATTGAGACATAATCTCATGTTTACAATGTTTGATAAGGTAATACATCAATTAAATCAATTGCAACCAGAGCAGCTGGTTTTTAGACACTTACGCATTGGCTTTTGAAACATATACGGTTCAATGTTAAACCGTGGCGTACTAGACTGTTGGTAATTAATGGGAAACCCTGAAATAGTCAGAGAAAATAGAACCCGGGCGAGTTTTCCTTTCTTATCAAGCAGCGAAACAGGTTGTTGTGTGATATGTTTGAGTTGCTTTGCCCGTCCTGCGATGTGACTATTGCACATACGCACACCCCAATGCTGATGGGATATATCGTGCAGCCCTGTTCTATACGTGTAAGCCCTTGAGCTTTGTATCAAATAATATATAAATCTGCAGAGTCATAACTATGTTGTCGCCAAGGTAACCAGCTTTATTGAATATTACTGGTTAGCTGCTGGCTGAGCTACAGATTAATGCAGCTATTATCTCTTCTTGAGCAGGTTCCTCTTATTCTGCTATTCCCACTGCTCAGAGTGATGACCCTGACATTTCTTTCTTAGCAGTGTGCAGTTAAAAACATTATGTAACACACTGACACTGCTGAAGTGATGCTGATCTGGTGTGACGGCGGCTATATACACAGAAGAGCTGCTCCCTTTACACATGTTCAAGTAAATAATGTCTATAAGACACAGGAAAGACATGAGGGGTAGATTCAAAGTCTGTCTGTGTTTTGTGTAGCATGTTGAACTGCACTGAGACTGTTTTTATGGGCTTGCTTTATGTCCAATGCTAATTCCCCTGCAGGGCCAATAAAGTCAGCTTGAATTATGAATCTTGGGACGCTCTGTTATCCTTGCTTTCATTTGGAAGTTACCGAGATGCTGCCAAAGCACGTGGCAGAGAAAAGCAGTGGCCTTGAAGTCCCACGACTTATTTAGGCTACAATTTAGAATGAAATATTTTTTTTTATACAGTAATGAGTAATATTCAACATGGAAGGTCTGCAATAAGTGGGTATTATAACGGATACATTAATGTTTCTGTTTTACCCATCGCAGCTTTTCCAGCCTTTCCAGGAAACCCAACCATCTCACGCAATGCTGCATAGCCAATCAGATCAGAGCATTCCGACCCGCATTGCAACTCGAGTCAGTGAGTGAGATACATTCGAGGGCCGAGGGATATTCGGTCATTGAAAGTCATTTCACATGGTGTGCTCCTAAAAGATCAAAGTGGAGAGCGTAAGCAGAGCCTTTAAATCAAGAATGGACAAACCCATACAAGTTTGTTATAACCAGACGGTTCAAGTCTCATAATGTGGTATGTTCTGACCACAGACTGCATATAAAAAGTGGACGAAGTCATCTTGACATCACCCATTGGTTTTTGGACTGATGTTTTGAAGCCTCAGGTTTGACAATTTTATCCATTCTGTCCATCCGGGGAGAGGGATCCTCCTCTGTGGCTCTCCTGAAGGTTTCATCCCTTTTTCCCCTGTAAAAGTTTTTTTTTCAGATTTTGGGGGGAGTCACCGTTTATTATAATTTTTTCGATAAACAGAAGCTACCAATATTTGGGTACACAGAAGAGTTTGGCACCAACCTGTCAATCACCTTGTAGCCCCGCCCCTAAAGCATCCCCTGCTTTATGGTCTGTTTGACTCTAAATGAGCATAATGTACTAAATGAACATCATGCTGTATTGAAGAAGACTTGAAACTAGAGATTGAGACATAAACTCATGTTTACAATGTTTACTGAGGGAATACATCAAGAGAGATTCCCCCTGCTGGACTATAGAGAGAATGTAAGTTTTAAGACACTTCTGCCTTGGCTTCACAGGTTGCCGCCTGGTTCTGAAGCCATAATCTTCACTAATGAACACCACTTTTATGATTTATGAAGCGTGAACACAATCAGCAGAAGTGAGAAGCTAACAAAAGGCTATGAAGGCGCTCCACCACGGTCACATGACCTCACGTCTCCACCACTAGCTAGACGAGGACTAGTGTACTAGTGAGGACCTGTAGTCATCTCATTTTGACATTTGTTAGCAACCATCTTTTTAAACACAGACCTTATTTAAGACATCTAATCCAAAACCCATCAGCTTTAAAATGAGGGACCAATAAGTGCAACAATTATGATTCATCTCCTGTTTTTAGGAATCATTCTTGCAGCACACCATTAAAAATCTAACTCTTAATTAATATTCTAACTCTTCATAGTCAATGAAGTCAATTTGATGAAGACTATATTACTAAAGCATATGTTGAAGAACACAAACTATCTGGTAAACAAAGGTACTTTGTGTAAAGGAAGAAGGTGATGGAAACATTCTAATGAGAAATAAGGTTTGCAACCGAATCTGACTTGACCTGATCAGTGCTGCCAGCTGCACCGTTGCATCTGTAACTCTACGTTCTGGATCCACTCCGCCTCACAGACCCTTTAAACCCACCACACAGGAAGTAAAAAAAAAAAAATCAGGTTAACGCGCAGCCTCCGATGTCAATGTTAACCTCAACATCTCGCTAATTAACCGTACGGGCTGCAGCCTCTCACCCCCCCTCCCCGCCCACACACACACACACACTCTCACACACACATCTGCCGAGGTCAGAACACGGCCTGGAGTCGGTGCAGGTAATGAGAGAGCGTGTGTGGTCCTCACATGCACTCGTTTGTTTGAGTTTTACTCCTCCCTGTTATCAGTGTGCGGCCGGCTCTTTCCAAAGCAACGCGGTGTCAACCACATCTATCGCACACGTGGCTCCACCCACAGCTCCACCCACAGCTCCACCCACAGCTCCACCCAATGCACCTTTCCGACCTCACACAATAAGTAGGGTGGGGGGGGGAGCTGCAGCTCACGTGGGAGAACCGTTGGAACAGAAGGGTTTCAAATATCAGTCTGTGTGGTCAAAGGCCGCCCCATGTGGGCGTGGACATGGTGGGTGACTGACAGCACACACACCTACTCAACACTGATTCCAAATATAAACCTCAGACTGGAAAGATTAAGTGAAACAAAACCCAAATCACACTCCTGCCAGCAGAGGTAAAGACGAGAGCAGCGATGGAAACATAATCTCTCCGCGTTCACAGTCAGTTCACACTGACCTGCTAACAGCAGCAGGCAGCCAGGGGGCGGCGACCAGCCCCCGAACACACACACACACACACACAACACATACAACACACACACGCACGCACGCACACACACACACACATGCACACACACACACACACACGCACGCGCACGCGCACGCGCACGCACACACACACACACACACACACACACACACACACACACACACACACACACACACACACACACACAGCTGTCCAGCCCTAAATGTAGGTTCAGCGGGATGCAAACATTTCAACCAAATGAGTTTAATCCAGAGTAAATGTCGTTGAGTCAATCTCATTCAGACGGATTAGAAAGAGGAACCGTTCCCTTCCCAAAGCCTCCACAGGCTGTTGATGCTCTAATCTTTGGGCCGTTCAGTTAACCAAAATAAAGTAGTCACTTCCCAAAGCCAGTGGTTAAAGATTAGCATCTCTCGGGTGAGAGCTGCACACACTATTCACACACTATTCACACACTATTCACACACTATTCACACACTATTCACACACTATTCACACACTATTCACACACTATTCACACACTATTCACACACTATTCACACACTATTCACACACTATTCGGGAGTCGTTCTGAGGACAGCGAGCGGGTAGCAGTTCAACCGATGGTCACATGACACATCTGCTCTACACTCTGCTCCTCAATTGGATTTAAAAGGATAACGATAGAAGAATTAATAATACAGGCTGAAGAGGACGCACGGCGTCTGTGTCGATGTGTGTGTGTCGATGTGTGTGTGTGTGTGTGAGAGTAATTGTGTGCTATTGTGTATGATGAATTAGATGATGTATATCAGGGGTGTCCAAACTACGGCCAACTGCGGCCCGCGGGTCAGTTTTTATTTTATCGCAGCAAATTCTAGAGTCTAGACCAAGGGTGGGCAAACTACGGCCCGCGGGCCGGATCCGGCCCGTTGGGCGTTTTTCCGAAGCACGATGACGGCAAAAGACCAGCATCGATGTTTCTTAACTCAAGTCGGGAACGGAGAAGCGTTACAGCGGACTTTACGTGCCGTGCTTTCTGCAGCGCATCAGGCTGCGAGTCCAGCTGCTGCTGTCTGCTCACCTCCACCCCTCCCCCACAGGCCAGCGCGCCACGGAGACATGGTCCGTTTTATACGGCATAACGAACGCACATCAGACCCACGGGACTCATGTGACATATAGGGTTCTGCTGCCAGCCTCCTGCCAGCTTCCTGCATTGATCCCCTCTGCAACAGGTCTCTTGTGTCCAGAGAGCAAAAACAAATTCGAAAATGTAGTTTATCACGCAGGACAGTGACTCGGCGTGTATAACTAATTGACGAAGACTTAGCCAGCAAGTTAAACAAAAGCTGAGTCATTTAAGTTATATTCGTTAGTAAGTAATGTAAGTTCTCTTTACTTTTTAGTTATTGGCTTTTATTTATAATGTATATTGGTTCACACAAACACTCTCTATCCATCTGATACTGGCCCGGCCCGTCTGTCTAATTTTAAAAGTCAATGTGGCCCCTGAGCCAAAAAGTTTGCCCACCCCTGATGTATATAATCCTCTATATGTCACAGAGCACAAGTGAGGTTAATGTGTAACCATTGTGTTAGTGTGTGTTGTCTGTACATGTCAGACACACAGCTGACAGCTGACCCTGCTTTTGCATGTCTGTGCCCAGGAGCCATTGTCTCATCATGTGTATGATGATGAAGGTCTGTATGATGATGAAGGTCTGTATGATGATGAAGGTCTGTATGATGAAGGTCTGTATGATGAAGGTCTGTATGATGAAGGTCTGTATGATGAAGGTCTGTATGATAGAAGTGCTGTTAGAGTTTTCACCCATCCTGCTGGACGCCTGCTGACCCCTGGACGCCTGCTGACCCCTGGATGTCTGCTGACCCCTGGACGCCTGATGACCCCTGGACGCCTGCTGACCCCTGGATGTCTGCTGACCCCTGGACGCCTGCTGACCCCTGGATGTCTGCTGACCCCTGGATGTCTGATGACCCCTGGACGCCTGCTGACCCCTGGACGCTTGCTGACCCCTGGACGCCTGATGACCCCTGGACGCCTGCTGACCCCTGGACGCTTGCTGACCCCTGGACGCCTGATGACCCCTGGACGCCTGCTGACCCCTGGATGTCTGCTGACCCCTGGATGTCTGATGACCCCTGGACGCCTGATGACCCCTGGACGCCTGCTGACCCCTGGATGTCTGCTGACCCCTGGACGCCTGATGACCCCTGGACGCCTGCTGACCCCTGGATGTCTGCTGACCCCTGGACGCCTGCTGACCCCTGGACGCTTGCTGACCCCTGGACGCCTGATGACCCCTGGATGTCTGCTGACCCCTGGACGCCTGCTGACCCCTGGACGCTTGCTGACCCCTGGACGCCTGATGACCCCTGGACGCCTGCTGACCCCTGGACGCCTGCTGACCCCTGGACGCCTGCTGACCCCTGGATGTCTGCTGACCCCTGGATGCCTGCTGAACCCTGGATGCCTGCTGACCCCTGGACGCC
The DNA here is from genome assembly GCA_023566465.1 of Cottus gobio. Lineage (NCBI taxonomy): Eukaryota > Metazoa > Chordata > Actinopteri > Perciformes > Cottidae > Cottus > Cottus gobio. The sequence goes on along the minus strand of CM042223.1, from coordinate 26,641,003 downwards.
TGCTGACCCCTGTCATGTTTCCTTTCTGCACAGACAAGCTGCAACCAGTGAGGCCCAGTAGAGATGATTGAACAATGACAATGTGCATTTAAAATTTGGGGCAAGCTGTTTTTTCAGAAGGCAACATTTTGTTAAATGAATAAGATCTACACAGTCATGTCTGAGTTCTGTATATTTCCTTTATATGCACTGGATTAACTGGAGAAGCAGCTGCATAATGGTCATTTTGGGGATAATGTTTTATTTAAAGCTGTACACCAACCAATAACTTCACTTCCATGATGGGTCAAATGTGTGGAGAGTATGAGGTGTCACATGTAGTGAAACCCCCCAAAAAATGATCAGCTAACTTTGCCGCTGCCCTCAGACATGCCGTGTTACCGCTTAACGGTTTTGGTTCACCCTCAATCACCAGCTTGTTTACATCAGCAAGAAATGGTTTTAACGTTCAACTCTCTGCTCAGAGCTGGTGAACACAGGGGAACATTTCAACACTCAACTCTTGCTCAGTGCCCCTCGCTGACTTCATTCAATTCTGGAGGTTTCAGCGGCTGCTTGTCAACTCCTCAGACGACTAGGGAGTCACTTGACAAGTCACGGGACTACTAACCAAGTCCAACAAGTCAGTCAGTCTTCTTCACATGGAACACAAATAAGCCGTCTCCTGGGTGAAAGTCCTGTGTTTGCAAAGACGACACGCAGAATTTGTAGAGTCGTCATTGTTAATGTTGATCTGCATATATTATTCACTGGAGTGATGTCGTGAGACGGCATCGGCGTCAGGTGCCACCCGGCAAACTCAGTCCATGTGAATAGGATAATGGTCTATTATAAATAATAGCAAGTTGCTTATAAACAGACATAAAGCAAAGCTGCTGAGTAGAGATGTTCTATTTTATTTTGTCTCTTAAGTTGTGAATTCATTAATACACTCAATGATATGTAAACAAAAAAAAGGCAAGATCACGTCTGCATGTAAATGAGCTCCAGTAGAAAGAAATGGAACACGCTGCTCTCCTTGTAGGATGAAGAGGGTTAGGGTCAGCGTCAAAGCTTTTAGAGAACCGCCATCAGTTCTTTCATCATTTACATCTCATGAGAACAAAGCCCCGTGCACCTCTCTGCGCCAGAGCGCCGCTCTACTTCGGACAATGCACGACCAAAAAGCAACCGCGTTTTAGCATTCATCCGTCCATGCTGCCATGCTGGCAGGTTCCTATGCCAGCGGGGCAGCATGGGTGGATGTAAGGGAACAGATGGAGGATACAGAGAAGATGGGGGGATGGCAGACAAGAGAGGTGGAGGAGGAGGAGGAGGAGGAGGAGGAGGAGGAGGAGGAGGAGGAGAGGGATGATAAATGTAAAGGACAGGCGCCCACATGAAAGAGTGAAGCCATACAGCCTGAGTAGAAATGAAAGAGAGAAGGGCAGTGAAGAGGGTGGAGGAGAGACTGCTAAGTGAATGTTGCTTCATGGACTGCTCTCTAATCTTCTTTAAAAAGGTCTAATTACAGCAGAAGCAGCCACATGTTGTAACCATACAGTCCATCTATATGTATATATATATATATATATATACACCTAAATACATGTCTGTTAAACACAGCCTATATTCTGGTTCAGGGTGGGTGCACTCCCTGAGGTCCATCTTATTAAAGGGATGTCCTCTATTCATATTTATATTCTTTCATCGGGTGTTTATATCATACTGTAGCTTCCCAGCAATGCTCCTCATTAATTCAAACATGCATTTCAAAATGTTGGTTGAAGTACATATTTTTTTAGCGTCACATTTCTACTTCCAGTCTAGAAGTCACACGACAACACAGATGCTTTTGTCGATGGAGTCTCGTGGCTTTCAGGACAGCGATATGACGGCTTCATATATTCTTTCCCTTCGGAAAGGGTCTGATGGCATGTATTGATAATAATGCACCACAAAATTATACTTTACTGTTACTGTTTATTGTTTGCTTTAAGTAAAACTAATATTTTACATTTTGTGTTGTTTTTGTGTGGATTTAATGATATTTTTCACTTAACTTAGATTATAAAACATTTGTATCCTTCCAAAAAGAAAAATCAATGAGTGACGAGTGATTGTGAAGTATTACACTTGACCCAAGTCATTATAAAATGCTTTACAATGTGTTATTGTTATCAAGCAAAATTCATATGTATTCATAACTATGTATGAGCAGATTATAAGCATGCTTGTAATGCATTGTAGACACGGAAAGTGTCAAAGAAAGTGTCGCCAGAATTGTCTTTCTTTTGATTGAAATTACTGTTAAGCAACCGGCAACACGTCATCTGAATGAATGGAGGGCCATAAGGTGACACGTCAGTCTGTTAAACAGGCCGACATGGAGCTGATCATTAAGACTATTGGTATTATCCATGCTATTGAGAAAGTGCCAATAACGTCTGTTTTAATAGGGAGCCACATTTTACAGCATGTGTTCCTCTTCATGGGTTTGAATGAACAGCCCGTCCTTCATGGTTTGCGGCGGCTCATTCAAAATACAGCAGGCCTCCACTTGGCTGTCCACAACGAGCCTCTCATCTCTGCTGGAGGCCTCTCGATGCTGAAAGTGGATCTGATCCACCTTTGTGTTTTTGCCTTTGGATCGGGCCTCTTGTGGGACCGTGGATCTAAACAGGAAACCCCGGCCCTCCCATGCTACAGTGGCGCTGACAATGCACTCCATTGAAGCCCATGGAGGCAGCCAGTGGAGGAGGGGAGAGGTAATAAGAGAGATGCACTGGAGTGTGACGTCTCAACACACAGAGAGGAAAAGGATCTTTGTATCCTCGTTGAAGATGAGCTTCACGAAGAGGCAGCGGAGTAGTGGTGGGGTTCGCTTGTCACAAAACTCCACTTTCTCTATTCAGGATTCAAGAGCAGAGCTTTGAAAATGTGAAGGAAGAGGTCTCTAACGAGTCCCCGAGAAACTTCAGGAGTCCTTGAGGGGGTTGAGATGAGTCCCCAGCCCCGTTTTAACTTGACTGAAAGGCAAATCGCCAAGTATGAACCCAATTAGATCAATTCGAAAAATCGAGGACTCACCATATGACAACTGTTTTGACCCCTTTTCATCCGGGGCTATCATCAAGTCGCACAATAGTGCAAGGCTTTTGTTTTTGACCACTATATTTGCAAAACATCAGCATGTTAACATCGCCATCGTCAGCACGTTAGCATGCCAATGTTGGCATTTAGCTCAAAGCAGCCCTGTGCCTGATCATAGCCTCCTCCATGGTTGCATCAGATCGTCAACTGCAGCAAAGTGGAGAAAGAGGCGGACCCGAAGCCTGGAGGCGTCAGATTTACAAAGTTGGAATCCGAACGTTCCCTAAAAGTCATCACTTGAAACTCGGGTAGGTCACAAAGGAGAAACTAGCACGAGTATGCGAGATCGATGTTGGCAGTACATCATTTCAAAGGGGGATATCTACTGGAACATGTTCACATGCTTACATTTTGAATGTTCAAACACGTTTTAGTGCGTTTCAACCTAATTGCATTGCTAGGCAACACCTCGGGTCAGCTGATGTCATTCACATACACTGCAGGTGGAAATAAACTGGGATACATTAGGAGCGTTTACAACTGTGAAAAGGTCAGTGTGTTGTATAGCTGTGACATCATAGAGAAATCCTGACGGCTTGTTTAAAGGCACAGCGTCTGAATACAGATGTGTGTGTGTTTCTACATGGATTGAGTGCTTTAATACACATTCACAGTATTTATGTAGCACCTAGACCTGCTATATAAGGTCTTACAATATGGCCCAGGTTGATGTTGAAAAAACAGTGAAATCATCCACCAATTGTGTAAGTACCTTGTGGGCTCATCAAATACATGTAAATAAAGGCTGAATTGAACATTTCTAATGGTATAAAGGACTTCAAGGCTTCATAACATCGCATCCAGTGGTGTACAAGGTTAAGTACTAACAAGTCCCCCTGACGTCTCCGCCTGCACACAAGCAGTGAAACCAGACCCTGCACCCTCAGGTGTCACTTGACTCCCGGACCACCTGCCTGCTCCGCCACGACTGGAAACCCAGGCAGGAAGTGAAACTTAACTGCAATTTCAAGGTGTGATTTTGAAACCGGATTCAAATCAGTCCATCAATAAATACTCATCATTCTTCAAATGGAGAGACGCCATGCAGAGCGCACTCAAAAGGTTGTTCTCAAGATCGTGTTTGAAGACGTGGACATATTGCGAAGCCTTCTGCTCCTTTGGAAGGCTGGTCCAAAGCCAGGAAGCATCTAAATAACTCAGCAAACGTGCTGTATTAGCAGAAGGAAGAAGATTACTCTAACACAGAGATAATTGGGGAAATGTGAGAAGACTTATGCTGCCGATCCAGATCTAAATCCACAGGGAGAGGAGCTAAACTCACTATAGACACACTCTCCATCCACTTGTATTTAGATCACTGACATGATGTCACATATCTGACTGTGTCAGGCGACACCTTCTGCTTCTGCTGAGTGAAGTCAATGCAGAATTGTCTTAAAACTCTCATTCTCACTACTGACCACCAGGGGGCGACTTCTCTGGTTGTATAGAAGGCGGGCTTACTGTGATTGACAGGTTACTTTACCAGAGATGTATACGACGTAATCTAAGAAATAACCAAACTCAAGGCTTCATAACATCAGTACACAAACCAATGGGTGACAGGGGCGACTGTGGCTCAGTGGTTAGCAACTCTGTTTTTTCCGATCAAAGGGTCGATGGTTCAAACCCCGGCTCAGCCAGTCCATGTCGTTGTGTCCTTGAGCAAGACACTTAACCCTCATTGCTCACCGTTGCTGTGTCTACGGTCTACTGTATATCATGTAAGTCACTTTGGATGAAAGCGTCAGCTAAATGAAAATGTAATGCAATGTAATGACGTCACCATGACTACGTCCACTTCTTATATGGCCGGTGTGCTAAAATGTCAAGATGTGTTCACATCAAGAAGCACAGAGAGCTCGAGCTGCAGATGGCAAGAACTAAGTGCTTCCTCAAATGTTGCAGAATTACAAAGAAAAACAAACTATTAGGATTTTCAGAATTGTTATTATAGAACAATTCTGATGGCCGTGGAGCATCTTGAGGAGATCCTGAGTGGAAAGTTCAAAAAGACTGCATGGCTCAACCGCAATGTTGTATAAAACGTCTTATGAACATGTAAAGACATGTATTTTACTATATTCACTTACTTTTTGGACTCGAATGAAAGATTAAATATCTTGAAAAACGAATTTTCAAATTTATTGTAAAAGTGTTTTTTTAAAAACACATTTTTTGAATGATTGAATGTGTTATACATTTTACTTAAAAAAAAACTTTAACGCAAATTTTAAGGATGATCTTAATGCTATTTAAATTAATATATTGGTCTCTCTGTATCATTCATTGAGTACATTTCTGCAATGATTTTCAATCAAAACAAAAGGGAAAAAGTTTTAGCCGTGGGGTTTTAAAGAAGTAAAACAGGGTCAACTGAAAGGTGCTATTGCATTATGGGAAATATCTGACCCATACTAGAAAGTAAAGGTCAGGTTATCTCAGCCTCTGCTGCTTTAATTCTGTTAAACTCTTGTGGGCTTCCCAACCTACAGAACTACCAAACCAGGAGTTCCCCTTCAAGGTCTGAAACAAGACGGCATGTCACAGGAAACAAGGAGCTCACTGGATGGAGACAAACCCTGACTAGATCAGTATATACGGCCACAGTACCTGATCTACGTTTGTAGGAGAGCAACATCAAAGATGCAATAAAAGGGATTGCCATGTTGCTTCACTTTTAATGGACGTATAGGTGAAGGAAAGAGAAGCTGCTAGACTCCTTTTCCCCACATGAGCCATGGCAATGCAACAAGGAGAGGAGAGGAGGAAACAAGAGAAGGAGAGGAGAGAAGAGAGGAGAAGAGAAGAGGAAACAAGAGAGGGAGAGGAGAGAAGAGAGGAGAGGAGGGAACAAGAGAAGGAAGGAAAGAAGAGAGGAGAGGAAATGAGGGAACAAGAAAAGGGAGGAGAGAGGAGAGAATGTTACACAAAAGGGATGAGAGGAGAGGAGGAAACAAAAAAGGGGAGGAGAGAAAAGAGGAAAGAAAGGGGAGGAAACATTGAAAGAAAAAAGAGGAGAGAGGAGGAAAACAGAAAGGGGAGGAGAGAAGAGGGGAAAGCAAGAAAGTAGAAAAACAAATAGAGTGGAGGGAGAGGTGGAAAATGGAAAGGGAGGGTTAAGAGAGGAGATGAGAGGAAAAAAGAGGAGAAAAGAGAGGAGGATACATGAAAGGGGAGAGGAGAGGTGAGGAAAGGGAAGGAGAATAGAGGAGAGGAGGAAACAAAAAAGGAGAACAGAGAAGAGGAGGGGGGAAATCAATGAGGGGGAGATGAGGCCACGAGAAAGAAGAATAGAAAAGAGGAGACAAGAAGAAATGAGGAGAGAAGGAAACCAAAAAGGAACGAGAGGAGTGGAGGAAATAAAAAAAAGGAATCATAGAGGAGGAGAGGATGGGAGAGGAGTAAAGAGGCCAGCCGGGCCACACCTATGTACTCTGGGTCGAACAAGAGCAACACCTCTCTCCACATTACCCGGATCCTCCACTTTCCCCTCAAGCGGCGTCGCCGGATCGGCTCACAGTATCCACCGCACCACTAACCGGCCGGTCCCAGTAGCGACGTCTCGCAAGACCAGTAAAACCATGAAGCCACCACATGTGAGCAAACATGGGGGAGAAAAAAAAATCACAACTGACTGACTAGACAGCGCAGAGTGGTGTTCACTGAATCAGCTGTGTGTGTGTGTGTGTGTGTGTGTGTGTGTGTGTGTGTGTGTGCGTATATGTCTGAGGGGCACACTGAGAGAGAGAGAGAGAGAGAGAGAGAGAGAGGTAGAGAGAGGTAGAGAGAGAGAGAGAGAGAGAGAGAGAGAGATAGAGAGAGAGAGAATTGCTAGCTTTCTGTGGCATCGAGTTGCTGTTCTGATCTCAGGCATTCATGCAAAAGAGCGCGCGCATGTTTGCGTGTACAAGAGAGAGAGACATGGATAGAGAGAGAGAAATAAAGAGAGAGAGACATGGAGAGAGCATCGTTGACCATTAGATCATGCAAATATGAGTCAAATGTTTCACCCCAGGCAAACGCAGGGTAAGAACGAGGCGCGCCTGGAAGACATGCACGCTGCACACACAGCAGCGTGCATGTGCGCTATCACACGACCAGAGCCCGCGCGGCGTTATTACCTGTTAACCCACGGACGTGTAAAGTATCGCCTGAGTCAGAGGGGCACGGGAAGACAGAAAACAGGCGACTTACTTGTTGGAAATCTCTCCCGCATGGGCTTCCGGTGATGTGTGAAACGCTGCCTGGTTTGAATTGGTTTGTGTCCCGTCCTGTGCTGAGCGCTGATTTAAAAGAAAAGAAAAGAAAAGAAGGGTTTTTGAGGAGGTGAAATCCACGGACCAGCTGAGAGGCTGCGGACCGAGCGAGGCCGAGCGAGAGCGACTGAGCGGAGAGGCAGAGGCGAGGAGAGTTGTCTCCAGCACCACACCGCTTTGAACAGCTCCCGCTGACGTCACTCCCTCACTACGACGGCACGCCCACTTCCCTTGCGACTGCCTCCGGAGAGCGGGAGAGGAGAGGGCGGGGTCATATCGTAAGAGAAGAGAACACATTCATCATTAGGCTACTAGGTCATTTCTGAAGTAATAATATGTGCATCACTGGTTGTAAAAGGTTACTGGTTCTGCACCATTGTCTTGCTTTCTCTCTGTTGTGCCTCGTGTCTTGATGTGTCTGTGTGTCTGTGTGTGTCTCTCTGTGTGTGTGTGTGAGTGTGGAACCCTCAGTGAGCCCATTGCATCAAACTGTGCACTGATGGCCACACAACCATCTAACACACCAACGTAGAAAACAAGAGGTCCTGCTAATTATGACACTGCGGTGATATTCACAATTACACATTATCCGGCATTGTGTTATTTCCTATGGAAAAAAATGGGAAAAAAATGTAATAACTCACAACAAGATGGGAAATGACGCTGGTCAAGCGTAAAGGGGTCAGATGACTCCCCCCCTCCCAGCTGTCAGAGGACCAAGGAGCTCACACTGTCATTAACTGCCTGAAGACATTTTCGTGAAAAAAAACTAAAGAGGGATTTCACAGAGAAGCAGACAGGAGGGTCCACAACATGTGTTTGAAGGATAAATCAGGATGTCAAAGTGATTCAGCAGAGAAAACCGGTTATAAAGACAGAAGCTTCAGATCAGAGTCAAAGTGAACCACCTCCTCACCTGGAGATCCAGACAGAAGACGATGAAATGAAGGAACAAGTCTGTTTCTATGAAGCCGGTAGATTTGTATTCACTGTGACAATCATTAAAAAGCAAAAGCAGCATGTGGAGACATTCAGTATACTTTCAGCTAGCTAGTGTAGCATCGAGGTACGATGGCGCAGCAGAGGATGTTCTTCCTGAGGCAGCTGAGGAAATTCAACCTGCCAAAGACAATGATGGTGTGGTGGTACAGGGCGCCACCACCAGGTGGTGCCATAGTTAAACCTGGCCGCGAACTAAAAATGTCTCTCTCTCTCCCCGTACAGTCAGACGGAAGCTGGCCAGCCGGGAGGGGGGACGTCCGCAGCTGTAGCGTATTAGGTCATCATGGCACAGTTAAAGGGGCTCTCCTCCCGGAGGGCCAGCGTCGGGTGATTCCTTCTGCATGCCTTGCCTTGCCCGTCATATCCGTGCTTCGTCCCGAGCTACGCCACAAGCTACATCCCGAGCTACGCTAACAGACTCACGCCGAGCTACGCCACGAGCTACATCCCGAGCTACCAGCCTCACGCCGAGTTACGCCACAAGCTACATCCCGAGCTACGCTACCAGCCTCACGCCGAGCTACGCCACGAGCTACATCCCGAGCCACGCTACAAGCCTCACGCCGAGCTAATGGCTGAGTACTCCCTGTGTTTTTCCCTGGTTTCCTGCGCACTGTAAATAAACTCACCTTGTGTTCTCACCTCAACCCCGTCGTTCATCGTTTGCTTTTGGGTCCAGACGCGCATCCTGACAGAATCACCCGACCACAGCATGGACCCAGCAAACCCGGCCTCCGTTCAGGAAACCCGCAGCGCGCATGTGGCCCGCGTCGGAGGGCACGGGCTGATTTTAGACCGGATTATAGAGAGACTGGATAGGCTGAAGCGGCAGATGGACCAGCAGGCCGCGACACCAGCGCCGCCCAGCGCCCCGACCGTACCGGTTGACACGGCACCGCCGGCACCCCATGCGGGGCCTGGGGTTCTCTTCCCGGTGGAGATGGGGCTCCTAGCTGCATCCCGCGTCTCCCGCCTGGAGTCGACCGGGAGCGCGCTCAGCCCTCCGGCCATTCCCCCTCCACCCACCCTGGCCTGGCCGACCTGTGGACGCCCGGAGGCGTCCGTAGGGGGGAGGGTGCGGTCCACGGGCCCGGTCGGCGTTCCGGCCGACTCCAGCCCCCCGGTCTGGTGGGTGGCTCCTCCAAGGTCCGGGACGTCCGGCGCCGGGGGCGAGGTCCTCAGCACCTGGTGGATTGGGATGGGCTCGAGGAACGTGCCGGGCCTCCCCGTCGGCGGTCCGACCGCACCGCTGCCAGCTCCGGTCCCAGCATTCCCGACCACGCCACTGTCAGCCCCTGTCCCGAGTTCCCCGACTGTGCCGCTGTCAGCCCCTGTCCCGAGTTCCCCGACTGTGCCGCTGTCAGCCCCTGTCCCGAGTTCCCCGACTGTGCCGCTGTCAGCCCCTGTCCCGAGTTCCCCGACTGTGCCGCTGTCAGCCCCTGTCCCGAGTTCCCCGACTGTGCCGCTGTCAGCCCCTGTCCCGAGTTCCCCGACTGTGCCGCTGTCAGCCCCTGTCCCCGTTTCCCCGACCCCACCGTGGAGGTTCCCGGCCCGGTGGGTGGCTCAGCCGACCCTAGTTCCCTTGAGTCCCGTCGGCGGTCCGGCCGACACCTGTCCCGCTAGCCTCGTCGGCGGTCCGGCCGACACCTGTCCCTCTAGCCTCGTCGGCGGACCGGCTGACACCTGTCCCTCTAGTCCCGTCGGCGGTCCGGCCGACACCTGTCCCTCTAGTTCCGTCGGCGGTCCGGCCGACACATGTCCCTCGAGTCCCGCTAAGTCCCGTCCCGAGCCCAGCCCAGTCAGGTCCCGTCCCGAGCCCAGGCCCTTCAGGTCCCGTCCCGAGCCCAGGCCCTTCAGGTCCCGTCCCGAGCCCAGGCCCTTCAGGTCCCGTCCCGAGCCCAGTCCAGTCCGTCCCCCTGAGTCCCCGCCTGGTGGCCGTCCCCCGGCCCGTCCCCCTGAGTCCTTGCACGGTGGCCGTTCTCCGGCTCGTACCCCTCTGTCACTGTTCCCTGTGTTCCAGGTTCCTCCCCTCAGGCCAGTTCCCGCCAGGGGTTTCGGCCCTCCGGCCGTTCCCCCTCCACCCACCCTTGCCTGGCAGTTCCAGGGACGCCAGGAGGCGTCCATTGAGGGGGGGTACTGTGGTGGTACAGGGCGCCACCACCAGGTGGTGCCATAGTTAAACCTGGCCGCGAACTAAAAATGTCTCTCTCTCTCCCCGTCAGACGGAAGCTGGCCAGCCGGGAGGGGGGACGTCCGCAGCTGTAGCGTATTAGGTCATCATGGCACAGTTAAAGGGGCTCTCCTCCCGGAGGGCCAGCGTCGGGTGATTCCTTCTGCATGCCTTGCCTTGCCCGTCATATCCGTGCTTCGTCCCGAGCTACGCCACAAGCTACATCCCGAGCTACGCTAACAGACTCACGCCGAGCTACGCCACAAGCTACATCCCGAGCTACCAGCCTCACGCCGAGCTACGCCACAAGCTACATCCCGAGCTACGCTACCAGCCTCACGCCGAGCTACGCCACGAGCTACATCCCGAGCCACGCTACAAGCCTCACGCCGAGCTAATGGCTGAGTACTCCCTGTGTTTTTCCCTGGTTTCCTGCGCACTGTAAATAAACTCACCTTGTGTTCTCACCTCAACCCCGTCGTTCATCGTTTGCTTTTGGGTCCAGACGCGCATCCTGACAGATGGTGCACTTCTACACTGCCATCATCGAGTCCATCCTCTGTTCCTCCATCACCGTCTGGTACGCTGCAGCCACTGCCAAGGACAAGGCCAGGCTGCAACGCATCATTCGCTCTGCCAAGAGGGTGATTGGCTGCAATCTGCCGTCCCTCCAGGACTTGTTTGCTTCAAGGACCCTGAAGCGGGTGATGAAGATTGTAGCTGATCCCTCTCACCCTGGACACAAACTGTTGGTGTCCCTCCCCTCTGGCAGGAGGCTGCGGTCCATCAGGACCAAGACCTCACGCCACACCAACAGTTTCTTCCCGTCTGCAGTCGGGCTCATCAACAGAGCCCGGGTCCCCCACTGACTGACTCTGTCACCCCCAGACAACTTCCCACTGGACACTCCCCTGCACACACCCTCATGCCTTATATTTAAATACACTCAACACTTTAACACTACACTTGCCACTTTCACACAACACTTACACTCATGTACATTCCATGCACTTTATCTTATTTTTGGTATTTTGATATGCTGCTGTTTCAATGTAAATATTCATTCATCCATTCATCCTCATTTATTGCACTGCGTTAACTGTTAAATGTGTATTGTTAAATGTTAAATGTATGCACCTTCCCGCCAGGACAAATTCCTTATATGTGTAAGCATACATGGCAATAAATGGTTCTGGTTCTGGAACTCTCCCCACCCCAGTTTCGGCGAAAATTGCGACTGTGTTGCAGCCGACGCTAAATAAGTACAAGGTCTATTTGAATAATTTCAACAGCTATAAAAGACCCTTGTGAAAATAGATAATACGTTCATATATGTGTTAGTGGTATATTAGTTTATGAAAATACACAGAAAAGAAGAAAAAAAATGTTCGAAAGATTTCAACGTTAATATTTATTCTTTTAACAATATTCACAAAGGCTTTTCTTCATTGTATAACATAGCTCTATGTGTAAGGAATATCTGTGCAAAGTTTTGATTGAGTGAAGTAAAGTATTTTTAATAATTATTTTAGTTCAGACATTTCAAAAATCGCAACAACTCGGCTGCCACTGAAAGCCTCGTAACTTCTCCCAGCTCCCTTAAAGGCGTCTCAGGCCACTGCATCCGGTTCCCTCGTAGTCAGGCCTACCGGCACGTACCTCATTCAGCCATAAGTAAGTCAATTTAAAACATTTTTGCTGGACATTATTGTGCATATCTTTGCAATGCTTTGTCTGAGAGAGGAATGGTTGGTATTAACTTTGTAGGTGCTAAGGATTCCAAAACCGTTGAGCTTTAGCTTGTAGTATGCGTTTGTAATTGGCCTTTTTTTCAAAACTCGGGGTGCATTTTCAGCCACTTTGGGGGTCACTTTGAGTAACTTTGAGTCATATTTATGGTTTATGTTTCTTTATTCACATATTATATGCTTTTGACTATGAAGTTTAGCCTTTGCTGAATCTTTTGTATATTGACATCACATGGGTCTGATATTGATTATGGGTTCATATGATCACCTGAAAACATGACTAAAGCCCGGATTTAGGGGTTCTGCCCCCCGTTCGGTGTCCAATAGGTTAATTATGTGCCTACGTTCTCTGCTAATGTTAGCTCCGAGGGTTTTTATGTAGACACATAACGTTTTAGAAACGTTCATCTCCTTCCAACCACTCTAGTGTCACTATTACACGTTTCACCATGACTAGTTCCAAATCCAAAGCAGCCTGAACATGAAGAACATCTTAAACAATTGCATGAGATTGTATGGTTGTTCCTGCTCTTGATTCTATGAATGCTCAGTCTGTATTCAAGGGCAGGACACAGCAAACGATCAATTCACCAACATTACCAAACAGTGGCAGTCAAATCGGCCTTCCACAAACCAACGATGACGTTACAGTGATTTAATCAACTTCTTATGGACAGTCTGGTCCAGCTCAACCACAGCCTACTGTCAATGGTGTTCCTTGGAACTATTCAGAAATAATTTCCACGTGAGGTCCTTGAGCCATGTGGCGTACAATGTACACATTAGAGGGTGAAAATAGACTGTGCAGAAGTCTGCGTACCACCAATTAGATGCAACCACACTGACTTGTCTGGACCCGTCTGATCTGCCACAGTACCACAGGTAGTAGGGTTGCGATCTGCTGTGTGTGTGTGGCACACTTCCTCTGGTTGTATAGAAGTCTATGCTTCATGTGTTAAAGCTGCATTCTCTCTCCTGACCACCAGGGGGCGACTCCTCTGGTTGTATAGAAGTCTATATAAATGACTCTACTTCTCTCTTGATGTATTCCCTCAGTAAACATTGTAAACATGAGTTTATGTCTCAATCTCTAGTTTCAAGTCTTCTTCAATACAGCATGATGTTCATTTAGTAAGTTATGCTAATTTAGAGTCAAACAGACCATAAAGCAGGGGATGCTTTAGGGCGGGCTTAGTGTGATTCACTCTTCTGCATTCCAAATATGGTAACTTCCGGTCATCGGAAGCAATAAAGCAAAAATGGCGACGGACGTATTGCAAGAGGACAACGGCGAAATTGTCAAACTCTAAGCTTCACAACGACCATCATAAAAACAGTGGGTGACGTCACGATGACTACGTTCACTTCATAAATACATTCTGTGTTCCAACCTGAAAAAAAGCTCATATCCAAACCACAGAACACAGCCCTGTTGCTCTCTGATTGATCAACTGAAGAAGTGCAGTGCAGAATCAAGATGAGGGTTGCTCAGGGCGGCGAAGTGGGGGGTAGCAAACATCTTTCCATCCCAAAATTCTTTGAGTTACAACCCTGTGTTGCAGAGGCTGAAACAAAAATGAACATCAATACTGACTGCAGCAGGTACTGTGCATCAGTGGACTGATTAAACGCCTGAAGTATCAGATTTATCACTGCGCCCCCAAACCTTGAGCCCGGTACACATTCAGTACCAGGAGGTGCAGGAATTTATTTTCTACACAAGACCGACTGCAGCTCAGTCGCCAGGACAAATTAGTTTGCATATTGTTCTGCAAACAACTGATTGAATGTGGACATTTTTGCATTCATTCAGAATAAGAGGTAGTATATTGAGCCTTTGTTATTGCATTTTATTCGGTATTAATGCTACGTGGCATGATAATGACAATAACAAGCACGAAAGTTCACTACGGGGGGCGGGTCAGATGATTGGGGGATGGGTACAACAAACACAGGACTTTCACCATGTAGAAGGCTGTCCATGTGCTGTGTGAAACCAAAAGTAAACAATAACTTTACGCTTTTTTTCTTTAACAAGTTACACTTGTTACGTAACATAATGTAGCACAGCCTGCTAAATGGAGCTTAAGCGGTAGTTCAGGAAGGAAGACTTTCTTGACACCACGGGTCATTCATAAATGTCTCAGTCTTTTCTCACAGCGATCACACTATCAGCTGATCTGGGGGGCGTCAACTTTTAATCAATCAATGATGCGGTGCTGTGTCTCTAAGCCAATCATATCGTTGCTGTCAAACTTTAAAGGGGTTCTCTGCTCTGCTGTCCTCAGTTGTCATTTCAGCTCAAACAGATGCGACCCTCCTCCACCCCGTCACCTCCAGTCAGCAGGCAGCACCCCGTCAGGATGGGAGGCGAACAGCATCAAGGCACCCAGCCCTCCCGTGCACTCTGGGTCATAACACATGCTCCTCATTCTTCATCAGGTTGCAGCAACTCTCTTCTTCACCACCACCAGTGTCTGGACTCCAGGGGGATTCTGCCCGGTCAGAACTCAGCGTCACTGCCCCTTGTTTATCCTGGTTCAGGACAGAGTGCGATCGCCAAAGACTTTGCACTATTCCATTGTTATACCGTTGTAATAAATCTATTGTTTAATTCAGAACTAGTCTCTCCTGATTGAATTGAAGTTGTTGTATATTTACGGTTGTTGCACTTTGTTTATTTCTGTCAGTGTGTTACCAGGCTGACATTTTTGTTTACGTTGTTGCGTTACGTTGTCTTCATGTACTTTGTCTTTATGTACTTTGTCAGTTGTTGTGTTAATATGTTATTACTTATGTGATAAGACTGATAGGAAACAAAGGTATGAAAACATTTTTGGTTTCACAGATCAACTGAATCTCGTGGTTTGCAGAAACATACAATGCCAACATTTTCTGCCAACAAGTACACTGTAAATAAAATCCTAATTTTACAGGAAAGTTTTTACAGTAGTTTTTCTGTTTTTTAAAATTATATACAAAACTCTGTAAAATTACAGATATTATCTGTAAATCAACAACCCAACTTTTAATTTACGCATTATGCTAATAATAACAAATTACATTTTTTCTCATTTTTTTATAGAAAAATGTCTGTATTATTTATACAGTATTTTTACTGCTTTCTTAGATTACTTACAAATTCATGTAAAATAACAATAATTACCTGTAATTAAATATTTTAGCTCATTATATAAAGGTTTATGTTCATACTAACAATTTAATGATTTTCTTTGTAATCGTAAGGTAAATCATATTAGTTTTATATTAACGTGTACTTTTACATTCAAACTCTGTAATTCCGGATTTTAATTTAGCAAACTTTTTCCATTACATCAAACATAATGCAGTCTTTTTTTTTAAAGAGTACAAAGTAGTAGCAAGAATGATACATTTTTAGTCCTTTAGGAGGAGCAACTTAGGTTAATTGTGGCCTAGTGAGTAGAGAAGGTCCTATGGTAACCGCAGGGTTGGTGGTTTAATTCCCAGCTTTTATGTGTCTGGTCGGACTTTTCAAATCCTCCAGCCAGCAGAAGGTGTTTGATTGTAATGATTCAGGAAAATTCTGTAAAATAACAGTATTTCTCTGCATAATCTGGGGTATATAGGAAACTATTACATTCAATAATATGAATATGTATATTCTATAAATAATATATGAATATTCTACCAGCATTTTACTGCATCATACTATTTTTTTAATCTCGTAATATCGTACTAATATAATAATTAACACTATTTACTCATCCAGGTTGAGGATAGTGCATCTGCAGTGAACAGATGTAGGTTTAGGCAGAGCCAGGATGCCAGTGCCACCTCAATTTTTGATTCTGATATACAATATTACAGTTGGACTGGTCAAAAGTCCATTTCAAAATGTTGGTCCAACCACAGAAATGATTAGAGTGTAAAACATAGAGCAGGCATTGCTCTCAGACACTCTGAAGGGTGCTGTTGACAGATCTGCAGCAAGTACACAGTACAACAGTGGGGAAAGCCACACAAGATCGTTAAAACTTTTATTTTAAGCTTACCTGCAATTGCTATATTGATCTCTTGACTTTGAAAATATACTGTATATGTGATTACTTGTGTGTTTTTAAGGGGTAGTAATTGGTGGCGACCAACTGAATATTCCTTCACTCAGACCACTCTTTCCAAGATTGTGTAACGTGAGCTGTTCAGTGCAAAACCGTGGCGAGGTCCGCCTCACTCAGAGGTCATCCATACCATGATAACTGGACTTTAGGAACAACGGGAGTCCACGGTTTTTACTTTGAGGCTCATGCGTGTTGTAGAACTACAGTCGCCTTCATATAACGGAAAAACCCCAAAAGCAATCTCCATAGTCAGAGTTTGGCTTGTCTAGCTTGGGTCACTGTAGAAACATGGCGACATGGAGAACTCCACGAAGAGAACCCGCTCCTTGTGTTGATATGAAGGGCTCGTTCTCAGCTAATGAAAACACAAAGCTTCTTATTTTCAGCTGATTATACACCATCTGCTGAGAGATTTCTTGAAATGCTACACACTGGCCCTTTAAGGGAAGAAGAGTAAGTGTTTGGCCTTGGGCTACTGCGGACCAACCAATCATGACATTTTTTTTTCAATTCAAGTGACATTCAGCCACAATTTCATAACTGTGAAGGTTTGCAGATACTGTGAGATTGTGAAGGCCAGCAGAAGAACCGTGCAGCAGGCCTAACACCCAAAAGCCCCATTTGGGACATGGACTAAAATAAAGAAAGCTGTTCCAGGTTTTACTGCGTAACCCTGCTTCTTGGAGCTGGCCCCAGGGACCGCAGTACTGCTGTCAAATCAATGAAATCACACTAGAGGTGAAGAAGTATATGGGGCAGGTGACAGTTAATTCAAATGTTGAATTCACTTGTTCATTATGTCTTGTACAGTATGAAACGTGAAAACATACAGAACCAATGCAGTGGGCCACCATGGCTACCACTGTTTATTCTACAGTATAGTGAAAAGATTGGCATCAGTCTGTTCTTTCAAACATAGACATCTGGACTTTGATATCCGGACGACTGACCCAACCAATAGCAAATTACCCAGAGACTTCAATTTTAATAAAGCCCTCATCTGATAAGCTCTGCCGCTCAATGTTAAACCATCATTAGGCTTTCATGGTCATTCTGTGTTCATCTCCATGTGCATGACATTCCTGAAATACACAACCACAAAGACACACACGTCTCGTCTCATATGGTATACATAACTGATGGATGAGTTGTCCTGTTCAATGTAGAAAGCTGGTTTGTTCCACACTTATCATCCATCTCAAATTGGATTACAGAAGCCTCCCTGGCCTTCACCTACAAAATGTCTTTCAGAAAAAGCGAAAGTAGCAACCAAGAAGAGACTCAAAAAGAAACATAAATAAACAAAACAACAACAAGGAGACAAAAGACATCTACAAAGAGATACAACAGGGCCCCGTTCCTCGTACGTGGTTCAACTAAGTTGATCAAATGTCCTGTTATCCAGCTTAAATCAACCCGATGATTGACATCAGGCTAACTAGATTCCTCAAAGGCTGATCCGCGCTCAAACGGTCTCGTTAATTCGAACCAGACGTCAGTAATCAGGATGATTGCGCGTGCCCGTCCAACTTCAAAAGGGGGAAGCGTCGATCACCGAAACCATGATTATTTAACGGTGCAACGGCAAATAAACTCAAAAGAGGAGTCTCTTTTTTCTCCGCTGACGAGCAGGAGATGATCATGAACGTATATGAGGAATTCAAGACCATAACTTTGGCGAAATCTAGTTTACAGCGCCACCGCTGTGAGGGCTAGACAAGACGCAGGGCAAAATATCACACAGGTTAAATGTGTAAGTGTTGGGAAAATGTATCGGCTAATTTTAATATCTCATCACTCCAATCAATCAGATTATATTTATTTAAATGTGCCTGCTATATATATATATATATATGCTATGTACTCAGTCTGTGAGACTCTATGCTCGGCTGCTCGGCTGCTCGTGTGGTGTTCAATGTACGGCTCGAGAAGGTCAATAATCGATAGCGCTCGTACAGGAAGTCATGATGTGATAGTCATGATCGTAGAACTCTCTCCTATGAAACGCTAATCTAACTAATATCGCTCCTTCAACGGGATCTCTGATGAAGGAGCTGCCATTAGTTTCCGGGGGAGTGGCAAACTTATCCAGCTTACTGAAGTAAACCTGCGCTGGAGCAGGATCAAGTTTATGGATGTGTTGCTATGGTGATTTTTCCAAACTTGCTTCGTGGAACCGAAAAGCCTGGGTTATGTAATCTTATCCTGAAAATTATCCTGCTAACTCAGTAAGCCAGGTACGAGGAACGGGGCCCATAACAACAAAGAGATACAAAACAACCACAAAGAGACACAAACAACTGCAAAGAGACACAAAACAACTACAACGAGACACAAAACAACTACAAAGAGACACAAAATAACTATAAAGAGACACAAAGCAACTACAAAGAGACACCAAATAACTACAAAGAGACACAAAACAACTACAAAGAGACACCAAATAACTACAAAGAGAGACAAAACAACTACAAAGAGACACAAAACAACTACAAAGAGACACCAAATAACTACAAAGAGAGAAAAAACAACTACAAAGAGACACAAAACAACTACAAAGAGACACCAAATAACGACAAAGAGAGACAAAACAACTACAAAGAGACACAAAAAACTACAAAGAGACACCAAATAACGACAAAGAGAGACAAAACAACTACAAAGAGACACAAAAAACTACAAAGAGACGCCCTAAAGTCTGTGTTTCTTGTTCTTATGTAGGAGACGTGGTGGGGTGTTTTGCATGTCTGTGCCCAGAGGCCCATTGACTCATAATCCGCCCATGTTTGAAAAGAAAACACATTTGTCAACGTCAGAGGCAACCAATCCAATAAAGAAATCCCCTCCAAAAAGTTGTAAAAGTATAACAGAAAGAAACTCAAAAGGTGACCATAAAGAAACAAAAAATAGACACAAAAAGACTTCAAAGAGATGCAAAATAGCTGCAAAGAGTCAAAACAACAATGCAAAGGGACAAAACAACAACAAAGAGCCAACCAATCAATTAAAACAAATGTCTTTCAAAAGTATCAACCGGGAAGAAAAAAAACAATAACAAATAGACACAAAAAGACTAGAAAGACATACAAAATAGCTGCAAAGACTAGCAGCAGATCTACTGGTTTGCTTCGCCAGAACTCAGATAACCCATCTGGATGTGTGGCTCCCGCCTCACGGAGAGGCAGCTCAGTCTATGAATGAACAACATGGTAACATGGTGGTAGTCTGTGGAGCGGCCTCCGGCTGCTGGCTGATGGAAGATCTCGTCGGAGAGAAGAATGATACGGCGCTGAGCCCAGAGGAGCTGCAGACGTTAAATAGGACTGAAGGATAGCTGTGACTGGATGACGTGACGGGCACATGGGGAGGACGGGGAGGCGGGACTGTGTTTAACTACTTTATTGTTAGAAGCAGAGACGGTGATTAACAGTAACGAGACAAGAGGGAATGGACATACAACCTGTTACCCGTGTTAGCTGCCTAAAGGATTCAAGTCAGACATTTTTCTTTGTGGATCTAGTGTGCACCTGGAAGTTCGTTAGCTGGTATTTGTCTCATTTATCATCAGCATGTGTTAGGTGTGAATGTGTGCTGCTGTCAATAACCCTGTGTCCGTGTGTGTGGATGTTTGGCTAATAGGCAGGAACAGAGCAGCAGAGGGGAGTTTGCTTCTTCTCCCAGGTTCTATACACCACGTTGATACTATATGGGTTTGGTACAGAGAGGTGACATCCAGCCTCTGGGTTTTAACATACAATGCCATATTATGGGATTCAATATGGCACGAAACCACACGTTGCTACAGTTGTCCTGTTTCCGTCAGATTAACAAAACAAAAATCAAACCAACCCTCTCTCATCCTGACTTGGAAAAAGTCACTGGCTGTAAAACACTTCTGGGTCTGAACCTGAACAAATATATTTTTTTAGGTTACGGAAGAGATTGTTGTTTGGGTTAAAATAGCTACAGAAGTGTCGTGACCGGAGTACGCAAGTTACATTGCAAAATCATCATTGTGGCTTCTAATTCACACGGGTCCCCTATGAACAGAGGCCGCCTGGTTGAAAGATCTGCTTGTTGGACCCATCCACCTCCCCTCCCGCCCCATTGTGTGCTTTAGCGGTCTTTATATGTCCTCGTTCATGATTACATGGATAACGTGCAAAATTATTTCGTTGGATATCTGCAAATTACGGCGCATTAGGGGCCAACTGAGAGTGAGTGAGGGGTCAGTGGAGGTATGAAACAGGCAATACAAGGTGTTTGGACAAAGTGTGTGTCACAAGAAGGCCTTGAGCATGCAGCCATAAAGGAGCACCCAAAGCATTATGCAGTTTGCCGTGTAGCAGAAGGAGATTAGCCGTGGACAGACACATTGATGCACACACCCAAACACACACACACACACACACACACACACACACACACACACACACACACACACACACACACACACACACACACACACACACACACACACACACACACACACACACACACACACACACACACACACACACACACACACACACACACACACACACACACAGGCTCATGATAGGTGTGCTAAGCTTGTAGCATCATACTCAAGAAGACTTGAAGCTGTAACTGCTGCCAAAGGTGCTTCAACAAAGTATTGAGCAAAGGCTGTGAATACTTATGTACATGTTATATTTTCCTTCTTTATTTTTAATAGATTTGCAACAATTTTGATCAAGCATTTTCACTTTGTTATTAAGGGGTGTTGTGTGTAGAATTTTGAGGGAAAAAAATAATTTATTCCATTTTGGAATAAGGCTGAAACATAACAAAATGTGGAAAAAGTGAAGCGCTGTGAATACTTTCCGGATGCACTGTAGCTTTTTAAAGACCAACAATTATGTTGTTTTCCAAAATCTAACAAAGGGCTTTTGTGGACTAAACCTATATTTCTTTTTTTAATGCAATGTCATTCCGAATGAAGTAGTTTAAAGCGACACAAAAAAACGGAAAAAGTTTGTCCACGAATGATGTATGAGACACTTGTCCATGCAGCATTTGGTGCTCAAAAGGTGGACACAGTGGTGTTTTATTTTTTTTGTACCACTGGATATGATTTTGGTGTGAGACTCAACAGAAACTGTAAAAGTTGGCCAACAACAACTACATGAAAATCAAGATCTGAGGGGAATTGCAGAGTCGGGTGATAATTCCTTGTGGATCCATCACTTTGAGAGACACCTGTTTGTCCCGGCTGTACAGAGAGACACCGGAGCCAATCAGAATCAACGCCTTTCCACCTACACTCGGCCTTTCGGTCTAAATTGTACATGTCATCTGATGACGGTGCTAGTACAAACTACTAAGCCCAAACTAGATTGTTTTCCTGTGGTTTGAGAGTGGATCCATTTATTGTTGCATTGCTGCCCTTTATAGGGGAGAAAGGCCAATGTCGTGGGTAGAAATGTCACGCCACAGGAAGAAGTGTCGCCACCACGGGGGGAAATGCTATCACCGCGGGAAGAGCTGTTCTCATCACAGGCGGAGACAGACACATGGGCAAAGCAGGTGAAAGCCGTGCACCGAGAGGTGGCAGCTCGGCCTAGAAACCTCACTGTCACTGGGTTGAGAGGAGTGGAACTGCAACCGGCTGAAACTGGAGGGGAAGATTGGAGGCAGAGGTCAGGAGCTGTACGTGAGCTTAACATCATAGTATGGGATATGCAGTTCAGTGTAAGGATTCAAATCTCGACATAACCTATTGGTATGTTGCATTTTTAAATTTCGCCGTCGCCATCTTGGATTACGTTGCCATGTTGTTGTTTTAACAACCAGTGAACGGAAGTTACCATATTTGGAATAAGGAGGACGTATACGGTCCTGGTAGAGACCTGTCAATTACAATAAGCCCGCCCTAAAGCATGCCCTGCTTCAAGCCCTGTTGAGAAAATAAATGCAGTGAGTAGTAGAGTCATTTTCTCATTGACTTCTATACAATCAGACTTATTTTTGCAACTAAAAGAGTCGCCCCTGCTGGTCAGTCGAGATAATGTACATTTTAGCATCAGCTTCAGTCTATTTAAATAAGTTTTAATGTCAACAACACCAGCACAGCTGGTTCAATGAAAGGACAAGTATGAGCGAATGGTCGCTGGCAAACACAACACATAAAGTATCTAAAGCCATGAATATGCAAAAAGAAACTGTCAAATAGAAAAAACGTTTTGTTTACTGAAGCTGGTTTCCTCACCAAAATAAAATCCAATAGAAGGTTTGTGTCTCAATAAAAAGGCTCCTCTGTCTCAGTGTGGCTCCTCTGTCAACAGAAGGCAATCATCTGTGTCAGTGTTTTATCAGCAGAAACAGGATTTTTAATTATGGCCCAGACTGTTTTGAGAATACAGTCATTCCAGAACATTACAGAACATGTTGCACATTTTGAATGTAAATCCATCACAATTATACAGCAGAGGATGATGTGTGTGTGTGTGTGTGTGTGTGTGTGTGTGTGTGTGTGTGTGTGTGTTTAATGGGTGTTCAGCATGAGAAACATCTGTGGCGCACAGAAGCAAACTGTGGGACAAGTTGAACTGTCCACCCAGTGTGTGAATTAACTGACACACACACACACACACACACACACACACACACACACACACACACACACACACACACACACACCCCCTGTCATTTAGGCAGGGGGGTGGACTCTTTCCAGGTTTTGCTTGGAACAGCCTTTTTAAAAGTATTTATATCTTCAAACTCCAGGACGCCTTGTCATTAGAAGGCCTCATATAGCAACGAGGCTGGTTCCACCCGTCACAGCTACACTCCCACTCCCCTTTTCTCTCCCCGCATCCCCATCTCTCATTGAGGCCAACACCTTTGTGGTTTATGTTATATTAAACAAGTGTGTTTTTTTTATTTGTTTGCTTTTAATTTATTTGCAGCCTCAATGTATAGTAGCAAACATCTGGCAGTGCCATCATAAATCTACTGTGCCTTAAAGCACACCATCATTCACCATCTAGTTCCCACTAAAACCAACTAAACTCCATAGTAGATTTTATAGATTTACGGTGCTTAAAACTGAATAAGATATTTTACGATTTAAACTATACATACAGTGCATCCGGAAAGTATTCTTTATTATTATTATTTTTTTTTTCCTCAACATTCTACACACAACACCCCATAATGAAAAAGTGAAAAAGTTTTTTTGTACATTTTTGCAAATCTATTAAAAATAAAGAACTAAAATATAACATGTACATAAGTTCTCACAGCATTTGCCTTGACACTCAACATTGAGCTCAGGTTCAGGTTGAATGGACATGACACACCTGTCTACATCAGGTCTACATCAGGTCTACATCAGGTCTACATCAGGTCTACATCAGGTCTATATCAGGTCTACATCAGGTCTACATCAGGTCTACATCAGGTCTACATCAGGTCTATATCAGGTCTATATCAGGTCTACATCAGGTCTACATCAGGTCTACATCAGGTCTACATCAGGTCTACATCAGGTCTACATCAGGTCTACATCAGGTCTATATCAGGTCTACATTAGGTCTACATCAGGTCTACATCAGGTCTACATCAGGTCTACATCAGGTCTACATTAGGTCTACATCAGGTCTACATCAGGTCTACATTAGGTCTACATCAGGTCTACATCAGGTCTACATCAGGTCTATATCAGGTCTACATCAGGTCTATATCAGGTCTACATCAGGTCTACATTAGGTCTACATCAGGTCTACATCAGGTCTACATCAGGTCTACATCAGGTCTACATCAGGTCTATATCAGGTCACACAGTTAACAGCATGTCAGAGAACAAGCCTTGAAGTCCAAGGAATTGTCTGTAGACCTCCGAGACAGAATTGTATGGAGGCTCAGATCTGGAGAAGGGTCCAGAAACATGTCTGCAGCATTGAAGGTCCCAATGAGCACAGCGGCCTCCAGCATCCGGGAATGGAAGAAGTTTGGAACCACCAGGACTCTTCCTTTGTCAAAAGTTTGACAAAAGTTTGTCAAAAGACACCTGAAGGGGCCCAGAGGGGCCCAGAGCCCTGACTTGAACCTGATTGAACATCTCTGGAGAGATCTGAAAATGTCTGAGCACCGACGCTGCCCATCCAACCAGATGGGACTTGAGAGGTTCTGCACAGAAGAACGGGAGAACCTGCCCAGAAATAGGTGCTAAGCTTGTAGCATCATACTCAAGAAGACTTGAAGCTGTAACTGCTGCCAAAGGTGCTTCAACAAAGTATTGAGCAGAGGCTGTGAATACTTATGTACATTTTATATATTCCTTCTTTATTTTTAATAGATTTGCAAAAATCTGTACCATTTCATTAATTGGAAATCCTGCTTGCTATGTTAAAAAGGTCTGTAAAAACTGAACTCTGAAAACTGAAAGAAGTACAAGTATTATGATGATGGTTCCATGGATCAGCTTTATACTTTTTATGTAATGATAATGCAGACTAAAAGATCTACATTTTATGTAATAGGTTTGTTTCATAACTGGCTTTGCTGAAATACATAAGTTAAAATAAATAAACTACGGTAAAATAAATTGACAGGTTTCACACGGGACAGGGAAAGTCTCGTGTTTCTTCATTTTAGGCAATTTGGAACACACACCATGACATACTGTTTCAAGGCTGAGTTATTTTTGTTATTAACATTATTACAAAAGTCAATAGGATTTTGGATTAAGAGTTTTCTCGTTTCTCTCTCTGGAATATTCCAGTGCCACCTTTTTTGGTGGGATACAAACATTTATTTCCCTGTGATGTTACCTAATCGTAAACAAGCATTGTTTACAATGTTAACCATGTGTTTCAAACTGCAGCCACAGTCTGGGGGGAAATACATTCTCCTCCAAATGTAATTGAATGCAGTTTAGTTGTTTTTGTCATTGTGTTACTGACAGTTTTGATTCATCCACTGGTTTATTGTCATAGTTTACTTCTAATGATTTACAAAATGAAACTGAAATTCTAAATGTATCAAGAATTAAGTAACGATGCGTGACTCATATCAGGGCAGTCTCTGTTTGACTAAACCACCCGGAGTGTAAATGCTTGGTAGCCGTAAAAAATAAATATATATATATATATTGAGGAAGGAGGAAGGTTTTGAGGAAGACATGGGTTGAGGTGAAGGAGTGCTGGGAGGAGCAGTAGTCAAGGGAGGAGGTAAAATTGGTGTGTAATTACTCTCTAACTCTCTTAAATAAGAGGGGAGGACATTGCTGCCAACTCCTCTGGTGCCTGAAGTCTGCAGAATCCTTCCTCCCCTCCTTTCCCTTTTATTCCTGCTCCCCTGCCCTCTCGCTGAAACCATTTCTCTGAGCCAACCACGATGCTCTTTGAATTTTGATATTTACTTTCACTTCTAAACCGGGCATTCAGGTACCACAAGAAACATGATGCCCCAGCTGGCTATGTGCCAAAGGTGAGAGGATTTGACATCTGAAATAAAACAAGGTCTCTTTATAAACAGGATGAGAAATTTAAGTGGGATTGATTGTTGTGTTTCACGCGTGTCAGTGGGAGAGAGCGTCCATGTTTCTTTGGCTGACTCGCAAATGGATGAATATTCTCTCTCCTTTTCACTCTGTTTTGGTTTCCACCAGCATCTGGTTGAAAATTGAGCAATCTCTTTAGCTGCAATAGACACAAGCTAGTAGCTTAACTTTTTTGAATTATTTTTATCGTCTGGTGCTCAACATGAAACAACAGCTTCCTAGGGCGGCAAACGTAGTTGATGAGAGTGAACAAAAACAATAGCTGAAGGACACTAAAAAGCTCTGCAGAGCTGTAGGGAAGTGTGGAACTAAAGATTCCTGTCACGGCGTGCATATAAAACCTACATTTGCTCGTGCAGCTTTAAAGTTGCAATGCTTCCATCTGCGGCAGTTAGCTTGGTAACATACCCGAGCTGAGCAGGCAGGAGATGCAGACATGCTTCTGTCAGACAGAGCGAGGCTTGGTTTGGTCCCAGAAGCAGAACATACCAGTGTCTGCATGTCCGTACCCACTGAACTGGGAAAGAAAAGACAGTACAAAGCACTAAGCTGGAGTGCTCACAACAAGGAGAGCAATACTTTCTCTCTCTCCCCAGACCCGTCGCCAGACCTCAGTCTTAAGGGGGGCATATGAAATGCATGGGAGGGCACACTTATTATTAGCCTACAGTACGTATACTTATAATAATCGTATACTATTCGCGCAGCACGTAATCATCACGTTAAACATAACCAACAGCAATATGACCAGATAGCCTATAGCCTACACCACATTACATAGAAGCAATTTTATGAATATCCATAAAACACTTGACTATACAACATATTAGATGTAACACCAGTAGCATCTCTCAAACATTGCATTTTAAAGCAGTCAACAGAGAGATATGCATTGCCATGACACACACACACACACACACACACACACACACACACACACACACACACACACACACACACACACACACACACACACACACACACACACACACACACACACACACACACACACACACACACACACACACACACACACACACTTTGAACCTACCGGTACTTTGAGTGGAGGCAGCGCTGTCCTCTCTCCAGTCCCTCCTGTCAGTACAGCGGGAGGCGGCGTTTCTCCGAGCAGAACCTCCTCATCAAAGTGTCCTTCCACTCGGACTTAAACTTGTGAGTGAGGTCCTTTTCAAAAGCAAGCTGAATCAGCTGGGCCTTGCGTTTGTGCAGCATACTGCGCCGATGCTCTGAGAAGACTAGCTTAGCTAGATAGCCTGGAGTGCACAGTTGAATGTGCTGAGGATGTTAGCTATTGTCCATTTTCCATCTTCGGGGGTAACCGGGGTGTCAGTCATTTTCTTCACCAGGAACTCACGAGCCACAGTATATTCAGATTCAACCACATCAGTTCCAGCTAATACCAGGAGAGGGGTTACCTTTGATGGATCCAGGAAATTATCCTCGGCCTCTGGGTTCAAAGCAGCCAGTGCGCCAATGAGCTCGCTACTGCGCTCTCCAAAACGCGCATTCATCTCTCCTTGCACAGCATCGATAACACTGTAAAACAATCTCATGAACTCAGTCTTTTCGTCTATGTCACTTTGTGGCTGACCAACTGTTTCTTCAACTGCAAATCCGCGGAGGTTCTTGTTAATTGTGCGTCTTCTCTTGCTTGGACCAGGGTCGGTCACCGGCACAGCCTTGGTGGCCGATGCTGGAGGAGCGCAGAGGTCCCACAGTGCAGAAAACTCGTTTTCTGTGCGCAGTGTCTTCACGCAGTCAGAAGCGCTTTTCACAAGTGTCACCGCAGTGAACAAATCCATATCTTCGGCCTGTAGTAGTCTGTTAGGCGGCTCAAAGAGTGACAACAGTTTCATAACAAGGTGCGCAATTAAAAGAAAACTGCGCTGCGTAATGGCACGAAGCAGCCCCGTAGCCTCAACGCGCACCTCCGCTCCAAGGCCTCGTGTGTTTTCCACCTCGGTCAGTAATGTGGATATGTCGTGAAAACTCTTCACCACAACTTTGACCGTTGCCAAGTGGCCAGTCCATCTCTGGTCCAAGAGACGTTTCAGGGTATCGCCTTTGTACAGAATAGCCACGGTTGGCTTCCTGATGAAGTTGTACAGCATGTTGCATACACCAAAAAAACCCTCGACAGCTGCTTCGCTGGACATCGCATGAATCACAACCAGATGAAGTTGGTGATTAAAGCAGTGAATATATGGTATGTTACGATCCAGCTTGTTTTGGAGCAATTTCTGCACACCACCATGCCTGCCAGACATGAGTGATGCGCCATCATAAACCTGACTCAGGATTTTGTCCGTGCTGAGTCCGGCGCTGGTGAGCTCATCAATGATGACACCTGTCAGAGCCTCTGCATCACCTTTCTCAGATGTGGCCATTACCAAGAGGCGCTCACACACACCATAGTTTTCGTCAACAAAACGCACAACTACAGATATATTTTCTTGGCCTAAAGGATCCCGTGTGCCATCCACTTTAATTGAATACCAGCTATCGCCGACTTGTCGCACTATCTCTTCTGTCACGAGTTTGCTCATCATTTCGATAATCTCGTTTTGTATCTGTGGGCTGGTATAGCGTGCATTCTGTGGGATTGTTTTTGTAATCCTTGTCAGTTCTGGATCTTTGCGCATGGTGTACTCAAAGAGAGACAAAAACAGCCCCATGGAGCTATTATCATCTAGCACACTGGCAAAACCAGAATTATCTCCACGTAACGGCAACTGATTCACCACTAAAAACTCCAGCATATCAATTACGGCTGACATGTAGTTTCTGTTGCGAGCCAGTTGCTCTGAATTTAAGAGAGTGGAAATCTCTTTTCCTGTCTCTCTACGTTTTTCTGAATCTCTCCACATTGCTTCACATGCTAAATGTTCTTTTGAAGCTGCATGCTTATTTAAGCCCTTGCCTGTTTCGATTGCATGTTTCCAATCATTGAATCCCTTAATGGAGAAGGACGTGTCCGATGATGCAGATTTGAATTTCCTGCAGGCATAACAAAATGCGGAGTCCTTTTCCACCGAGTACTCAAGCCAGGCCCTGTTCAAATACCAGCTAGAGGAAAATGATCGCTTTTTTGAACCAAACATTTTAACTGGATATTTCTTCAACACAACCTGTTTGGGTTTGTCTGTGCCGAGGTCACTCACACCCACTGATTCAACAGGCAGTTGTTGTGGCCCAAATGCTGCCCCAGTCGCGGTTGCACTTGACCTGCCAGGCCCAGGGTCGGGCTCCACGGAGCTAGCATCAGGCTCAGACTGTCGTCCAGGGTCTCCTTCTCCAACATCAGGCGTCGGTGTCGTTTCAATTGTGGCAGAGGAGACTGTTGGTGGGCTTTTCAACCACTTACGGATATCCATCTTCTTATATACTGTCTATGATCTGAAGCGAGTAAGCGAAAACTCATCCAGTTTTTAAAAATTCGCGGTAACTGTTGAGCGGGTACACTGATGTAGGCAACGTCACGTACGTAGCCTAACGTTCTTTTTAGTAAGGCCGTGATAGGATGTTGCAGTGTAGATTCCCATCAATCAAACAAAATCACACCATTGTTTCTTTATATATTAATGTTTTAATGATAACGAATGCAACATTAATGCAACACAAAATTAGCAACTATGATTATATAAAATTACTGTATTTTTTAAGAGATCTGTGCCTCAATTGGGGGGGCACAAGCATTTTTGGGGGCGGGCCCGGCCCCCTATGGCCCGCCCATAGCGACGGGTGTGTCTCTCCCCCTCATTCCTCGCCCTCTATGCTCTTCACACCCCCTCACACTGCAGTCTGCACACCTCCACAGTTCCTACTCCTGATCACTGTCTTTGAGTTCAGTCTCCAGCTGAGAGCTTCCAGTCTCAGAGCCTGATTGCAATTCCAAGGTGTTACTGCATAGCAGCACATGAAGATACGTGTGGCGCATAATAAACATTGGTTATTGTTTGTGGTCCATGAGGGGACATTTGACCGGATGATGTTTTTCATTCCGTCTGTCAGAATATTTTAGTAGTGACGGCGGACCACCAGCGTTGAGTGGACGAAAGGGAATACTCATTTTCATCATCCTCTTTTCGGTACAGTGTGCTGCTCTGTTTCCTCTGCTTCTGCAAGACTGGATATTTTAGCTACACAAATATGTATTGAAGGCAGTGCCTCTCAGGAGGCGGCAGAGATTCATTCTAATTGGTTTATTAAACTTGAACAGAGCCAAATGACTTCTGTGTGTATTTGCCTAAAGATTATTACTCAGAGCCCGGTGCGAAAAACCCAGAGGAAGAGTGTGTATTTAAAGAGCTACTGAATTAAGTCTTTCACCCTCAGGAGCCTGCAGCCACGCAACAAGGGGCGACTGTGGCTCAGTGGTTAGCAAGTCGGTCTTTCAATCAGAAGGTCGGTGGTTCGATCCCCGGCTCCGGCAGGCTGTGTCGTTGTGTCCTTGAGCAAGACACTTAACCCTCATTGCTCACCGTTGCTGTGTCTACGGTCTACTGTATAGCATGTAAGTCACTTTGGATAAAAGCGTCAGCTAAATGAAATGTAATGTAATGTAATGTAACAATCCTTCATTTTGAGTCATGGTGAGTAGAGGTTTTTGTTCATTGGTAATTGCAAGTCAAAGTTGAGTCACAAATTGCCATGACGATGAGCCTCTATCAAAGTACATGACAGTTCATTTTAGTCCATCTCTCACTTTGTGAGTCTTCCTGTTCAAGATGCAAATCTTTAAAATCAGCTCACAATCAGTGATTGGCAGCCGGCATAACTGAGTAATATGTTACAACAGCGTTGTTTTTTCAAGCCACAAGTAGGGCATTACATGGTACTCAGTTTTCTTCCTCTTTTGTGTGCCCACATATACAACATCAGAAAACCAGATTACATGAATAATACAGACATGGCAGGGCCTTGGGACCGCCCCTCATCAAAATACATAATCAAAAAAAAAAAAAGAACAATAAAAAGAACATAATAGACAAAAGAAATACTCAACAGGAACCAAAATCAGCGAATAATAATCATGTCTGGCAAGACATGTCAGGGGAGGTGGCACATAAACCAAACGAGAGGAGATACGCCTTCAGCTGTCTTCTGGCTAGCTAACCCTACTTCACAAAAGTAACTGTCATAGAGCTAAAATAGATACCGGCGCAGTTTAAATACCTCCAAACTGTACCTTTGATTTTAATTATATTTTATGGTTCAATAAAAAAAAAAAGTCTTTTAGTTTTCACCAATTTTAAAACCACACAGGAGCAGAGAGTCCGAAAAGCAGGCACGTCACAGGTGAACGAAGACAACGAAGATGAACTGACTGAATACATAAGGACAGGAGGGCGATGACGATGACGACGACCAACAGGTGCCACTCATCAGGGCGGGGCTTACAATCACAAGTTAAGCATCAGAAGTTTAACAATATTAGATGTAAGTGGAGAGAACCGCCTACAACAAAAACCCTGGGACCTACGACTGTATGATGCAATTTTAGTTTTAGGACTTTCGTGTTTTGGCGGAGGACTATACAACAGGCCTTCTTCAATCATCACACAATATTGGTAATGTATGTGGAATACTAGCAGAACCATTATTTCCCCTCACTCATTTCAATACACTTCACCAATTTACTAAAATTACAAACTGTGTACTTGTGACCCACAATGCGTAAGCTAAGTAAGACTGGCAACATCTTGCTACATGCAATCATTTGTGAAATGGACCTCTAATTAGTTTTTCATAGTTCAAAACTCAATACCAAAAAAGTCTTGCCAGATTCTGTCATATTCACAAATGTTGTATTCTAAATGAAACGAAAGAGATGAGAGACACACATTTTATCACACCGTTTAACCATTTAAATCTATATCTTTGTATTTATTTATATCTCAAATCCAACCGTTAATTCTGCCCCTAAAACCTCAAATGATGTGTGCTTACGTAAAGACCAACCTAGTTCAACCAATAAAATCATAAGAGCCATCCATCCATCAATCTGCAACTTTTAGCGACAAGGAAGGTGTGTGTGGAGCCACTGTCATCTATGGCTTTGTAATTTAAATTATTAAATTGTGTGCTACACTCTAAGCCCGCCCATGTGTTCGTGGTCCAATCAAATGCGAAGGAGGATTTAAATCCCTCTTATTACACCGCTCAAATATTCCATTTCATTGAGGACTGCTCACCGTGCATAACCTAAAGACGCTCGAGACATCAGCTCCTGTATGCAAGATTATCAACCAGTGAACATACTTAGATTTGATTCATATTTACAGGCTCTACTTCCTGTTTAAGTGTGGACAGGGCACTCTCCTCTGCAGCAGCCTGTGATTTAAGCTGATAAGCCTGGCTTATATTTTTTTACATGAAACCCCGGCTGGTGCAGCTTTAAGGAAGATGCGCCAGCAGCTCGTTGCAGTCATTACTGGTAATCATGTGTCCTTGGTACCGGCAGCGAGCAAAGACGGCCGTGTGTATCCGTAATGTGACCATTACGTTTATGGGTAATGATGTGAGGATGTGTAAAGGTGAAGCTGTCGGGCTTTCATCGTGATTCAAACCGGATGGACTTCCTGGCAATTAGTATGAGAATGCGCTGTTAAGTGGTCAGCTGAGCATCAACTCTTTTACTCTTCCTTTGTTTGGTACGTGGGCTCGTACAGTGAGCCACGTTAGATTCAGCGAAGGCTCATAACTTCAGATTACTGTGTAAATGACCAGCGTGAACACGATGACGTTCACGAGAACTGTAAATTAGCGTCATTAATAATACTATATCACGTGTCCTCTATTAAAGTCCTGCTTTCAGACATCCATAAAGGAAAGTCTGTCATTTTTAACAGCAGCAGAATTAAGAGGAAGCGGGACAAATAGGTAGTGCTGTTAATGCTGAGTCACCAGAGGGTCTGATGTCACTGAAGTAGAAATGCTTCCATGTGAATACGTCACCAACGCAAAGCCATCGATGTCCTAAAATGTTCATATTGATAATGTGGTGTTCCACAATAGCATCAATAGTCATTTTGAATACATTATGACACTGTTATGCTATTAGAATACGTTTATATTAGCCTAATTTGAACTGCAGAGTCAAACAGGACAATGTCACCGTATCCCGCTTTCCCCTGTAAATGATGGTAAAGTTAACCATGGTCATATGTCATATCTCAGTTTAGCATGCTAATATTTGCTCGTGAGCACTGAACACAAAGTAAAGGTGAGGCTGATTGGAATGTTTCATGTTTTGCAGGTATTTACTCATAAGTACAAGACAAAAAGACATTTTGACCCAATGATGGTTTGAAATGAAAAGTCAGATATTCACCAGTTTTATATTACACGTCATGACTATAGGTAGCACATTTATGGCCATCCAGTGTGATTGATTCAGTTTGGGGCTCCCATACAATGAGTTCAGATAGTACATTGTCGGATTTCTCCATTAATTACTATATTTGGTAATACTGTTATAACTTGCTTCTTTATCACAATTTTCCAGTGACTGAAATGTTCAAAGAGAGCATCTGAAGATTCAAACTACGAACCTGAATGTTACCATAAATGTTACAGTGTCCCAGCCATGTCATTACAGAACATGCAGCTCCTGCCCAGTCTATTTTCCCCGTACACAAACATGAAATCAGCCCGACCACATTCACAGGGCGAGCGGTTGGTTGGGGCTCGTCCTGAGCCAGGCCGGCTGCTGCTTGGCTTCAGGGCAGCAGGTCTGTCATTATGTGAGCAGAGCTTTTGGGTGTGTCTGAGAGGCAGCCAGCCAGAAACCGTAAACCAGGCCACAGCAGCAGAAACATCTGTCCTCCGGTCTCAGGGTGAGATCACACTGCCCCCTACTGGCTTCAACCAGTACTCCCATACTGTGCTCAGATCAAACACCAGCTCATACGTGTGCTGTTTACTGTAGTATTATCCAAACTGCAAAACTGAAAAGGGAAGAAAAAAATCCTAAACATAGAGATTTGTCAGGCATGGGCTGATTAGCACCTGCTTGGTGTTTAACATTAGTGTTGTAAACGTTAATGACATCTGTAGTGGCCACTTGTCTTTCGAATTAAAGCAAATAAACATAAATCAAAGAAAATAAACCAAAATCAAAAAGCCACTGATGCACCTTAGGCATGAAAATTACGCAGCTAAAAAGAATGCAGGGTCCATGCGGGAGTCCGATTTTACTGACATTTATTGAACTTAACAAACAAATAAACAAACAAAAGAACAAAGAAACCCCCCATGCAGCCGCTGTCGCTGTCGCTGGTAAAAAATCATATGCCTACCCAGGGTGCATCCCGGTCCTATACCTGGCTACACCTTTAAGTAAACCCCAGGTGATAACCCAATTAACTAACCAAAACCAATCAAAAGACTACAAATAATTAAACCCAAAAACTATCCTAATATATCAAAAGATCTAACCTAAATAAACAACTTAGAATTAAACTATAATACTTGTGAATAAAAAATAACTTATAAATCAATAAGTAGCTCCTACATTCCAGCCCCTAATTGGGCATACAATCACAATTATTTATATTTTCAAACGGAGCTATTCCTGCAACATGCATTCTAATGACATAAAATATGAAATTAGGAATATTATGTGCGCCATGCATTAACCTAAAGTGAGTCTTCTTGATGAACCTACAACAGAAAAATAAGAGAGAAAATAGAGGTAGAGAAAGATAAAAAAGGTAGAGAAAGCATTAGTCCCTGATGCTAAACTGCTGCTTCCAGTAGCAGACAGAGTTTTGTCACCGGCCTCTCCAGAATGCTGGTTCTTGTTTGAAGCCGCACAGTGCGCACCAGACCCTTTGCATCTGGTCTTGCATCCAAAACTTTTCCCATCATCCAAGATCCTCTTGGAGCTGTGGCGTCCGCAACAAGGACTATGTCTCCAATAGTGAGGCTTCTTCTTGGCCTTGTCCATTTTTGTCTTTCTTGCATCATCGGTAGGTACTCCGATATCCATCTCTTCCAGAAAAGTTCAGCCATGTACTGTATTTGCTTCCACCTTTTCCTGATGTATAGATCATTCTTATCAAACAGTCCTGGTGGCATGATTGGTTTGCCCTTTAAAATTAGAATGTGGTTTGGTGTGAGAGCTTCCAGGTCATCAGGGTCATCTGAGACTCTTGTGATGGGTCTATCATTTAGTATTGCCTCAACCTCACAGAAAATAGTCTGGAGTCCTTCATCATCCAGAGTTTGCTGTTGAAGAACTGAGGTGAGGACACGTTTCACTGAACGAATCAGGCGCTCCCAGATGCCGCCTTGATGGGAAGCTGCTGGAGTGTTAAAGTTTCATTTTATGCCATCCTGGATCAAAGACCTTTGAATTCTGCCATGATTGAAAACAGCAAGACTTTCCTTCAACTCTCGGTTGGCTCCAACAAAATTGGTGCCATTATCAGTCCTGATAGTGGAGACTGGACCTCGTCTGCAGATAAATCTCCGTACTGCGTTTAAACAGGAGTCTGTATCCAATGTGTATGCCACTTCCAAGTGGACTGCACGACTGGTAAGACAGGTGAAAAGTACTCCATATCTCTTAAAAAGACTTCTTCCTCTCTTAACATTGATTGGCCCAAAATAGTCAACTCCAACATTTGTAAAAGGAGCGTCGTCAGGCACCACTCTCTCTTCAGGCAAGTCTGCCATCTTCTGTTCACCAAGCTTTCCTCTGTTGCGTCTACAAACAACACAGTCAGATATGACCTTCCTAGCAGCAGAGTTTGCATTAATGATCCAGTACTTTTGCTGTAACCTGGACAACATGTGATTTCTTCCTGCATGTCCTAGCTGATGATGGATATTGCTCAAAATCAGCTTTGATACATGGAGGTCTTTGGACAAAATGACTGGATGTTTGGATTCCGCTGGCAATGCTGCTTTACTCAAACGCCCACCAACTCTGAGGATTTCATCATCCATGACTGGATCCAGTTTGTACAGTGGACTTTCTTTGGGGACGTTTTTAAAGCTACCCTTGAGTGAGGCAATTTCAGCTGCGAACTTGTGTCTTTGCACGTATTGAATGATTGACTTCTCTGCTTTTGAAAGATCTTCAGGAGTTAGACTTTGTCCTTTGAGTGTGGCTTTAAAGCTCTGAACTCTTCTTTCCACTTCATGTTCTTGAATATTCAGATCGTCTTTTCTGAGGCCTGCAGAAGCACAAAACTCCTTTCTCTTCTGTCCCAATAACACAAGAATCTCCTTGACCTTCAGAAACCAAGCGACAGATCTTTTTAGTCTAATCCAAGATGAAAAATAAGAGATCAGGTGGTTGGTGGCATTTTCCGAATCCTTGACGATAGCATTCACCATTAAGTCCCTTTTGACCTCTGGGTCATCTGCTGAAATCACATCCAGATCCACCTCCAATTTAGGCCACGCCTCTTTTGACTTGTACAGAAACTCCGGTCCATTTATCCATCTCCTGCTTTTCAGGAAATCCTCAGCTCTTAGTCCTCTTGATGCTTCATCTGCTGGATTCTCCTTAGAACCCACATATCTCCACTGATCCACATCTGCCGCGTCTCTGATAACAGCAGTTCTGTTCGCCACGAAAGTGTGGAATCGCCTGGTTTCACTAGAGATATATTTAAGAACTTTAGTGCTGTCAGTCCAAAAGACTGATTTCTCAAGTTTAAACTGCAACTCCTTCTGAAGCAATTTATCAATTCTAACAGCAAGAACTGCAGCTGTGAGTTCCAGTCGAGGAATTGTGGTCTGCTTTAGTGGAGCCACTCTGGCCTTTCCCAAGAGAAATGCAACATGTACCTTTTGATCTTTTTCCAATCTCACATAAGACACAGTTCCATATCCAACTTGACTGGCATCAGAAAAGTGTTGAAGTTGGGCTGTAGTAGGGTCGCTAACGTCTCTGGGTTTAATACAGCGATCCACTTTGAACTCTGACATTCTTTGGAGGTCCTCAAGCCAATTAGACCATTGCTCAGAGAAGGAGTGAGGAATAGCATCATCCCATCCCAAGTTTCTCTTACAAAGCTCCTGCAACAACAGTTTGGCTGGCATACTGAATGGGGATAGAAATCCCAAAGGGTCATAAAGTGAGCTGACTACTGACAATATTCCTCTCCTGGTCTGTGGCTGTTCTCGTAATGATGTCCTGAACTTGAACGTGTCAGTTTCAATGTTCCACTGTAGTCCTAGTGCTTGCTCCATTGGAAGTTGGTCTGTATCCAGATCCAGTTCCACCAATTCTTTTGGTCTTTTGTCTTCTGCGATTGACAGCAGCACTGCGCGGCTGTTGCTGATCCATCCTGAAAGATTGAATCCTCCTTTATGACAAAGAGCATTCAAATCCTTGATCATTTGCAGTGCCGCCTCCTCTGATGCCATGGATTTCAGGCAGTCATCAACATAAAAATTATTTTTGACTGTACTTATCACTTCTGGAGGGAAGTTTTGGACATTATCATCTGCAGTTCTCCTCAGAGCATAATTTGCACAACTTGGTGAGGATACAGCTCCAAACAGGTGTACTTTCATCCGATACTCCAGTGGAGACTCTGCAGTGTCACCATCAGGCCACCAGAGAAAGCGGAGAAAGTTGATGTGCTCATCTGAGACATGAACTTGATGAAACATGGCTTGGATGTCAGCCATTACTGCAATGGGCTCTTGCCTAAATCGGATAAGGACTCCAATAAGAGTGTTAGTAAGATCAGGGCCCTGCAAGAGCTGGCAGTTCAGTGATGTTCCTTCATAAGTTGCTCCACAATCAAAAACAACTCTCAGTTTTCCTTTTCTGGGATGATAGACTCCATGATGAGGGATGTACCACACCTTTCCATCACTTTGTTCTTGTTGATCAGCAGGTATCATCTCAGCATATCCTTGAGTTATCATGTTGTTTAAAAATGTGGCGTATTCATCCTTAAATGAACCATTCTTGTTCATTTTCCTTTTCAGGCTCCTTAGGCGCTGTTCTGCAACACAGCGATTGTTAGGCATGACAGAATTTTCCTGTCTAAAAGGTAAGTCAATACAGTAATGTTCTCCAGTTAATACTGTTGTGGTGTTCATAATATTCATGAACTTGACATCTTCTCTGGACATTTCAATCTGCTCCTCTGATGATCTCTCATTGAAATCATGGTTATACTGTTTAACCAGCATGTCTTGCAGATGTTCCACAGAGATTCGGTTGGCTGTTACAGCAGGGCAGCCACTCTTACTCCTACTGCTTCCGCCACGAAGTGGACCATTGATGACCCAGCCAACTCTAGTTCTGACCGCATAGGGTCCATCATCCTGGCTGTTTATCAGCTCCCAAGGCTCCATCACTTTTGATGCATCAGTTCCAATTAGTAGCTCAACATCTGCATCAATGTCATGGAGCTTAACATCCCCGAGATAGGACCATTGATCAAGATCCTCTTGCCGTGGGACATTGAGTGTAGAAACAGGCATAATCCTTTGAGTTAAAACTTCAGGTAACTCAATGAAATCATTTGTACTCATGCCAGACACTTGAAGACCTGACAGAATATGTGCACTTACAATCTTCCTTTGACCCATTGTTCTCAACAGAATATTTGTCCTTTTACCCTTCAAGTTCAATTTTCTTGCCAAGTTCTCAGTACAGAATGTGCCTGAACTCCCTGGATCCAAAAAAGCATACGTATGTACCACTTGGTTGTCCTTCTGGTTCTTGACTTTTACTGCAACAATAGAAAAGATGGCATTATCTTCACAACCAGCCCCAATATGGCCACAGGTCTGAGACATGGAAGTTGAAACACTTGGAGGGCTCATAGACTGTTGGGCTTGTTGTAAGGTTGTTCCTTTATCCTGCCGTTCTATATGCAGGACTCCTGGGTGCTTTTGGTGACACACATCGCAATCCAAGCGACTCCTGCAGTCTTTGCTGATGTGACCTACTTTTAGGCAACCAAAACAAATACCCCGTTCCTTGATAAAATTGATCTTGTCACGATGTCCCTTTATTTTAAATTGTGGGCACTTGTCCAATGAGTGAAAACTTTGTGAGCAAAACAGACAGTTGTGAATCGAGGAAGAATTGGTCTTGTTTTCTGTATACTGAGTGATGCATCCATCTTTAACTGCAGTAACATTGGTGGCAAAGCTGCTTCCCTTTTTGTCAGGTGACTGATGTTGGAAGCCTTCAAGTTGGTGGGTTGTGAGTCCTGAATGTTTCCAAAAAGTGGATCTGAGGCAATTCTGACCTGCTTTTCAATGAAGGCAACAAGATCATTAAACAGTGCCCTCCGGCCACTTCGGTCCTGCAGATCACAAGCAACATTTCTCCACCTTTCCCTTAACTTATAGGGAAGTTTCAAGATGATGCTCCTCATATTGGATGGTAGGTCCAGTTCCTTCATGTGCATCATTTGCTCTGTTAGATTTGAGCATCCTCGAAGAAACAGGGAGAATGATTTTAATGCTTTAAGATCTTCACTTTTCACAGGCGTCCAGCTGAGAAGCTTTTCCATATAGGCAGATGCAATTTTGTACTCATTTCCAAAGTGCTCCGCTAGAAGACTTTTCGCTCTGTGGTATCCTTGCTCTGAAGGTAAATGTTGACAACTGCACACCAGGTCTCTTGGCTGCCCCCTGGTGTATTGTTCGAGAAAGTGCAAACAGTCACTCCAATTTGTTGTCTTCTCTCAACTCCATTTTCAAAAGCTCTGATGAAAGACCTGTATTGAAGAGGGTCTCCATCAAACACAGGAATATTTCGTACAGGAAGGACAGAACACAGATTTTGCTGAACTAGCATTGCAGCTATGTCATTTTGTCTTTGCATAACATTTACAATGTCATTCTGGTAGTTCTCAGTTAGAGTTTGAAGTTGCACACTTCCTGCTTGCTTTACAGTTTGTGTGACTGGCATTTGTTTAGGTAGTTGAGTTATGGGATCAGACACAGGAAAAACCTGTTCTTTTTTATCTGGAATAAAAGTGTAGGCATGGGGATTTAATTGACTCGATTTTTGACAATTGTTCTTTTCAAAATAAGAGTCCATGCCGTCTGAACATTTTGAACCACACTGTGATGACTTGCTTTCCAAGACATGAAGCTTTGCATTTGTTGCTGCCAATTCCGTTTCAAGCTCCAATTGTTCCTTTTCTTTCCTCAATTGTTCCCGTTCTTTCCTCAATTGTTCCTCTTGAGCCTCTATTGAATGTTTCTTTGTTAGAGCAGCAACCCGCTCCATCAGGGCTGCCCTGTCGGCTTTAGCTTCAATGCGTGCAGATGATGAAGTGCGTGATATCTGGGAGTGTGTCCGCACAGAGTTTCTCTTTACACTTGACACGTTAGAAGCACTATCCTCAGGGTTTATATCATCTGCGACACGTTGGCCGTTGAGGGCGTCTTCATTTGGCTGCACATATAAACCGGTATATGGGTGACCCATTTCACACAGCCAACTTTTTACTTTATCAGTAAAATCATAGAACATTGTCATTTTTTCTTCGTGGTTCTTATTTTGTCTTGCCACTTCCTCTACTGGTAAAGGTAGTTTCACAAAAGATTCATGCATATCATTTGCGTCTTGATAACATTTAATAAATTTAAAAAGCTCAACGTTCACTGAAGTTGCATTTTTATTTGATTCCATTAACGCACGTATGTTCTCCAAACACCTTTTGGCTTGTTTACATTTTGAACTTCTCTTTTGCTGGCACATTTCCGTGTAGAAGCCCAAGCCTTTCGATGTTAATTTAATGTTTCTTTTTGCTGACGGCGATCCTACGTCCGTCGCCTCACACTCAGACATTTTTAACATTTTCCTCTAGAACTGCTTGTTGCAAATCGATCAGGCAAAGTGCAGCAAACACAGCACGGGTGCCCACTGGCCGATCAGACCCAATTCACCACACAAAGACACACTGAAGTCGGGTTTTTAATCCATGAAAGCCGCGGACGGTGGTGCGCCGGCACTGCGCACCGATCACGTGCAGCCACTCAGCTGTCAAACTTTTCACTCGAAACATGGATGTGAATACTGACTCTAAACTCCACTCGTTTAGCCGTTTTCCTATACAGCAGTCCAATCACATACCAGTTTCCTGTCGCTTGTTGATCTGGGCCAAAGCAGTTTCCCCGTCGATGTTCCAAAAGAGTGATGAATAAAACAATACTTGCTGTCGATCCATCCTACACAAAACGATCCATCCAATCCAAGTGTGAGGGATCCATCTCGTCGGTTAAACAGGCAGGATTTTTTACTTTATGTAGTGGCCATTTGTCTTTAGAATTAAAGCAAATAAACATAAATCAAAGAAAATAAACCAAAATCAAAAAGCCACTGATGCACCTTAGGCATGAAAATTACGCAGCTAAAAAGAATGCAGGGTCCATGCGGGAGTCCGATTTTACTGACATTTATTGAACTTAACAAACAAATAAACAAACAAAAGAACAAAGAAACCCCCCATGCAGCCGCTGTCGCTGTCGCTGTCGCTGGTAAAAAATCATATGCCTACCCAGGGTGCATCCCGGTCCTATACCTGGCTACACCTTTAAGTAAACCCCAGGTGATAACCCAATTAACTAACCAAAACCAATCAAAAGACTACAAATAATTAAACCCAAAAACTATCCTAATATATCAAAAGATCTAACCTAAATAAATAACTTAGAATTAAACTATAATACTTGTGAATAAAAAATAACTTATAAATCAATAAGTAGCTCCTACAACATCTTAACATACAGCTTGTGCTGTGCATACAAGAGGACACCGCAGACTCTATTTTTAGATCAAAGGTCAAGTGCACCATGGTGGAAATGGCAATTTATTTATAAAGCACATTTTATCACACATAAAGTGCTCCATACAAAATATATTTAAATGTTGAAGAAAAGCAGAAAGCCAAGTGAACAACACAGGTGCATTGAGCTGTTGACCAAGAAATATGTCCAGCATTATGGAGCCCAGTCTGTTCCAGCTAAGTAAGAAAAAACGGTCAGCGTAAATAATGTATCCATGTGCCAACACATGTGCTGCTCACAGACTGCAGCTAGAACTACACCCCATCCCAGGATGTAGCTTACAGATAACGTGCAGCTGCTGAGCATAACCAGAGCCCTGACACGCCAGTGTACAATGACAGCCAACCCCATAATGACAATGCCAAAAATGAATTATTATAGTATTTATTATTGATTTTACAGCTTCATGACATTTTGTGTTACATTACAAACATTTGTTCCAACAGTGTGTTATATGCCCTAACAATATGAAGTACCTGATTTGAAACAGGCCCTGTTTACATCTGGTCTAGTGATCCGATCAGATGAGGACACACCGACTCTGCAAGTGGTCCGAGGGACCGGATCACAGAGTGTCTTGCTGGTGGTTTACGTTCGGAAGTGGGCCTGGTAGGCCAGCAGGTACCCGTCGTTGTACATGTAGATCTGCTTGTTGGTGGGGTTGTAGCTCAGGCTGGCCACTCCTTTAGCCACCTTCTCCAGCGGCAGCGATAAGGAGTTGTCCTCTCTGCCCGTTGCTGTGTCGAAGGCGTAGAACACCTCTTCGTGGGATTCGTCCACGTACCTGGTGGCGTACAGCACCCCGCACGCCATGAACGCGTTGCTCACCGCCTTCTTGAACATTCTCGTCTCCCACGTCTGGGTGACATTGAGCGTCTCGGCATCACCGTCCCAAACCAGCCGGCTCACTACTAGATTACCGTGGTTACCGACGGTGGCATACAGGGCCCACAGTCCCGACTCATCTGCCTCTACGTCCACATCACTGTTGGCACGGCAGTCATAGTAACAGTATGGGAACGTGTTTTTGAAACCCACGCCGATGCCCGGAAGGGTCACCCGCTGGACGGCCTTGCGGTTCAAGTCGTAGCGGCAGACATCTGCAGAGTTGTAGCAGTGGTAGTACAGCGCCTCGCCGTAGAGGACGCCGCTGGGACCCTCGATGGTGTTGGCGTGAGTGTAGGACGGGGCCACGGTGAAGTCCACGTGGTGGGCGGCGGCCATGAAGTCTTCGTAGGTTTGGTATAGGCGCAGGATGTTGCCCCAGATGTGGCTGCTGGGCAGAGTCTGAACCCAGTAGCTGTTCTTCTGGCCCTCGCTGCCCGTCTGGGCCTGTTTGCCCCACGAACCGGAGATGAGGGTCTTACCATAGGGACTGACCTTAGTAATTACAGGATCGCCAATCTTAGAGATCAGGCCCTTGAGGCAGTACGTGCCCCTACCTGGAAACAGAGATATGAGAAGGTGAATGTACAGTCTGGAGCCCGTGTCTAAAATAAAACATGAGTCACTGGCAGAATTTGATCAATCCATTTCTTCCTGGGGCTAGCGTATATATATATATGTTTTACAACAGGACCGTATTAATAACCTGAATGCCAGTCAGCCTACCTGTTGAGAAATGTAGGAATATTTTCAGTTCATCATGAAACTGGTCAGACACACAGTCAAGTTAATTATTGGGAAATCCAAAAGGAAATCTGTGAAGTCTTTGACAAAATGATTTCTTTCCCAGCCCGGTGGATGCCACCTCATAGATTGAGAACTGAGTGGCAGGTACCTTTTAACAAATGTACCTTTAGTGTACAGATCATGTTCAGGTGGCATTTCTGACACATAACCAATCAATGCAACAATAGTTGGATTGTTCAGTTGTTTAGCAAAAAATGCCAAATCAATTGCAATTTGCATACATGTTATTAATTACTACTGCACTGCAGATTGTACAATGTCAATAGGCAACATATTTCTTTTTTCTGCTCAACACGTGCACACAGTATGCTTGCCTCTAAAGTCTGTGGGGATGGACTTGCAGGACTCAGCGTTGTTCTTTAGGTAGCGCAGTTTCTCTTTGACAGTCTTCATGTTAATCGTGTTCGACATCATCATTCTGTCTACATCTGTACGCAGTTTACCCATCTACACACACA
Organism: Cottus gobio; assembly: GCA_023566465.1. Lineage (NCBI taxonomy): Eukaryota > Metazoa > Chordata > Actinopteri > Perciformes > Cottidae > Cottus > Cottus gobio. The sequence goes on along the minus strand of CM042223.1, from coordinate 26,597,106 downwards.
TACACACACACACACACACACACACACACACACACACACACACACACACACACACACACACACACACACACACACACACACACACACACAACAAAATATCTTAAATCACTTGCAAAAGTAACAGAAAACTACACAACTAAAAAAAAGATCATATTCATCACAACAGCTTTTAGCTTTGAAAGACATTTCCAAACTATAACCTGTGTTAACCGATTCATTTTTCAAAAAATGTGTTTAGAATTTCAGATAATGTGCTTCTGGTTCAGCTGGTCAATAGATTACTACATTATTGAGTGCTTTCAGTACCAATTTTTTTTGTCTTGGCAATTGAAAATAACTGTACGATGTGTGCACAGTGACTTTACATATCATTTTAAAATATTTAAAATAATTTGGTTATATTTCTTCATATGATCTTATGTATTATCTTTATGTATCACTATATTTTAGTTGGGTTCTCAAAGTTTTTCCTTAGACTAACACAATGCAGCATTCCTATTGATATTGCACTTTTCTTTGCTGTATCATGTTGCTATTTACTGATGGAGCGTCGATGTTACTCATGTGGACCATTGACTATCTGTTCTGCGGTACCTCTTTGGAGAGTTTGGTGGTTTGGGCGTTATTTAGCTGGCTGTGGATGGCACCGATGTCTGTCTCCAGCTGGCTGAGCTCCTGGCCCAGCCGGAGCAGAGGCAAGTCCGAGTACAGGCCCTGGTCGTGCAGGTACTGGTGAGGCTGCAGCCGCTCCGTCACGTTCTGGATCACAGCCTGGATCTGAGGGAGCCGCCTGCTGGACAGCTCCACCTGCAGGGGCCCACAGACACTGTGAATACGCAGTAGTTTATTCTGAAATGTTCTTCTTTTCCTCATTTCCATCAGGTACTGTACCCCATGGATGGATTTCTGAACGGGCCTCTAGGGAAAAGGACTAGGGGCCCTGAGTGTCAGGGGCCCTCTGACCTTCAGCTACAAAATGGCCAAAAGAGAAAAATACAAACCAGGAAGAGACTCAAAACGACCACAAAGAAACATAAAGCGACTGCAAAGAGACACATAACAGTTACGAAGAAACACAAAACAACTAAAAAGAGGCACAAAACAAAACAACCACAGACACAAAATAACCTGAAAGAAACAAAACGACAAGAGACACAAAAGACACCAAAGAGACACCAAACAACTACGAAGAAGCATTCCAGTTTCACAAAGAGAAACAAAACCAGAGGAGCGCCTCATTATGTCCTCTTAGTAGTGAGGGGCAGAGCTTCAGAAATGTATGCAAATTAGCACATATGTAATAAGTTAATTCCTAATTTGCATACTTAAACGTAGCATTTCCACAGATTTCCTTTCCGCAGAAAATGAAAAACAATGTTGCACCTTCTCCTGCAGGCTGCTCAGAGACGCCTCACAGGACTGAAGCTGCTGCAGGGCGTCAGCGTAGCCCTCAGTGGGGAACGTCCACATGTCGGGGTTCACCCGGCAGGCACACGAGTTGTTCGTCCTCTGGCCCGACAGGCGCTGGGCCTGGACGTCACCCTGCAGCCACACACAGGGAATAAAGAATGCTGAGGCTGTGTACAGGAGGCCTACAGGGGCAGGACGGAGACTGCACTAGAACAAGCCACACATGCTAAACTCACCGATGAGAGCAGCAGCAGCAGCAGCAGCATGTTGACAGCTGGACAGATGTGAGTGATGGCCTGATGGACGGTGGGACTGAAGTGTCCTCTTCCTCTCGTCTCACAGCACGCCTGTTTTCCTGACTTGCTTCTCGTCACTGACCGGTCACCACGGAGACTGGAAACCACTCCTGGGGATGTGAAACTCACAGCCTGGGTTGTGGGTTTCTTCACAGCCGGAGCCTCCGTCTCAGAGCCAAAAGAACAGTCCATGCTGTCAACTCAGGACTTTCCCCTCTTCCCCCCTCAGTGGTTATCATTTCCCCTTTGCAAGGCCTGCAGTGTTGTGTTCAGTTTAAAAAACAATGATGTTGGCCTCAACAATAATCCCTGAACTCGATCATGCAGGGATGTATTTGATAATAGAAGCATATACGTGATTGAGGGATATGGCGTCAGGTAGCAGGTAGCGACTCCATTAAAATATTCTGCAAACCATCTCACCTGCTGTTGGATTCTTTCTTATGTATCTAATATTGCACATGTATGCACAAACATACATAAACACAGAGCAGGTAATTACATACATGTTTACCACAACTCAGAGCATATCCTGAAATGGCACCAGAGACCTTTCAGATCTGACAGGGTTGGCAGAAAGTTCAAATATAATATATACACACCTGGAGGACATTTAGGTTTTCCAGAAAATCCAATGATGTACTGGACGAAGCCGGGTCTCATTTTAAACCCCCACAGCATCACTCTGCTGATTCTGATGAAATACATGACGAGTGAAAGGGTTGAATGGCTAATGTCTCCTTAGTGGACAACAATAGCTGTTTTGAACACAAACTGGTCGATCCTTTGTCTCTGCGTGGAGGCCTTCTGCTCACAGTATTGGGCCCGGAGCCAATCAAAGAGAGTTATCCCCCAAGGTTCACTTGCACTGTTTTAACTCATTATACCAGCACACAGGGTTCACCTGGTCACCAGTTATCTCAGGGCTCATATAGAGACAGACTCTCACGCTCATTCACACCTATGTGGGCTATTTAGAGTCTAATGAACCTCAGCTGCATGGACTTTGGACTGTGCCGGAAGCCGGAGAACCCAGAGGGAACCCACACTGTCACGGGAGAACGTGCAAACTCCACACAGAAGGACCTCCTGGGATGGAACCCGGGCCCCTCTTGCTGTGGGGAGACCGTGCTAGACACTGCACCATCGTGCAGCCCTGGATAAATATTATATATGTTTATTCTTTTTTTATAATTCCTCATGCTGTTGGGGAACCCCGTAACTTCTTCAGTGCAGAACACTCACTTTCTGTTCCTGAATCCCGTTCCCGTGCCCAACAGTTACAGATATCTGTCACAGCATCCCGGGTAACGTCTGTGTTGTGATGAGACACTGATCCATACGTACTGTACGAAGGATGATGTCTCCCTATACTGGGGAAAATGCCTATACATCAAATTGTACCACTCAGTCAAACGGTCTGAATACTTACTTGCTCACACGTTATTTTTTCTATCAATATTCAAGGTTTTTTTCCCTATGACATATAACAAATCCTGTGTTGAGCAATCCTAACCACACAGAGGAAGTGATCACTCGCTGACAGAAACGTGACACGGGACACGCATTCCCAGTCACACAGGTCAGTGGGAGTGTTCACTGGTTAGAAGCTGCTGCTCCAGTCAGACTCTACTCAAACCAGTCTCTCTGATGACCATGAAGCTGGATGTGATCCTCCCGCTGTGTGCTCTGTTCGCCCTCAGCCAACAGGTAACCACAGCTCTTTAAACAATGCCCATTTCAAATACATTAATATTGGGTGTTTAGTATTTATTTCTAACGAGTCACGCTTTATATTCAGACACCTTCAAGTGAGTGTTTGTGTGACTTGACTTCGGAGAAGTTATTCCCTCATGACAAACTCGAGGCGGTGAAGGACGGAGCGTCGAAATGCAACAGCGACATCACCCCGCAGAAGGCAAGTAGCCTCCCTCTGCAGCTGTCAACGTATAACAATAAAGATTTGATTAAAAGCTGAGCTGCCCCGTCTGCAGGTGGCAGAGCTGGACATGCTGCTGCTGGGTCTGGAGCGACGGCTGCCCCAGCTGCAGGAGGACGTGTCCATCCTGGAGCGGGAGGACGACGGACAGCTGTACGGGGTCATCAGCCTGCAGGTGATAGAGAACGAGCTGATGCAGATCAAGCAGCTCGTAGCCCGGCTCAGGAGCACCACCCTGGGTCACCAGTACCTGACCGCCAACACCACTCAACAGGTAGACGGGTCAGCTGACTGTATCAGAAGTGGACGTAGGTTTTTGAAGCCTCGACTTCTGAGATTTGGCCATCGCCATTTTTGATATAAATATATACAGTAAACACATTCTTTTTAAAGACATATACTGATGCATAGCCCCTGTTGACTTTTAATGCATCACTGAGCTCATCAGGTTGTCATGAAACCCCTCAAACCTTCATACAGCTGACTAACAATGTTGACTATCATCTTGTTTTGTGAACAGCTACTCATACAAAAAGTGTTTCAAATGTCAATATTATACCAGTCTGCCAATGCAGCCAGGTCGGTTTTATTTTTTAAATATTGATAGTTTCTCTCATAGGTAATACTGCATTCAAGGGCGTTCATGTTTGTGAAAAAGAAAAGAAAAATCTGTTCTGCTGACTAGTTGGACAACCTGACAGCGGAGATGAAGGAGCTGGAGGCGTACGACACCATGCAGGTGGTCACCACACAACAAACCAACCAGCGTCTGAAGAGAGACCTGGACCTGTGCATCAATGGACATGACCGCCACACCGAACCCAGTAAACCTCCACATGGTATGTGCCAACATCTCGCTCAGCAGAGATTATTTGTTTCCTTTTTTATTTCTCTTCCACCTCCGTTGGAGGCCACCAGAAAATATTACTCTGGTTGTGTAGCAATTGCTTTTTTCCGGTATAGATCACTCATGATACATTTTGCAATTTAGCATCATCGGCCTGATTAGGCTTCCTGATCAAATGTCGCACCAATCACCACAATAAGGAAGTCATTATCAACCAGTGGCCACCTCGCTCAACCAGCCCCTATTTCGTGAGTTTCTTTCCCTCTTTCATTTAATATTTCCCCCAAGGTAACTGCCCCCACGGCCGATTTCTGAACATTACCGGACCGAGGGTGTATACAGCAGGAGAACCCGGCTCCCACAAGTATGGAGCCTGGGGTCGGGATCCCAAACCAGAGATGGGGAAGGAGAGCTGGCATTGGCTGGTAATGCTGACATCCAGCAACAGATACGGCCACTATGTCCGTCTCTACTCCAGCCTGAGCTCCCTCATTGTTGGAGCAAGCACACCAGGTAAAGAACTCTTGTTAAAGTTAGCCACGTAATTCCTTGTAGTTCAGTGAGCAATGGATACATCTAATGGACCAGAGCATGTAATGCAATACACGTCCGGGTGATGCAAAAACAAATGTGTGTTTATCACACCACGGAAAGGTGTGGCGGACCTGTGTGTGTGGCGGACAAGGGTTGAACCCAAATGCAGACAAAAGATTAACAACAATGAGTTTAATAAAGAAAAACAGACCAAAACAAAACTTACATGCCAGGAAAATGGTCCAAAGACTAAAAACGGGCAAAAAGACAAACAAAACAGGATTAGGTAAATACAACAACTACACTAGGAAAACAAACAGGAAACTTAGCCGACAAACAGACAACCAACAAACAAAAGACAGGACTATCAATTTATAGTTAGATAATTAGAAACTAATCAGACAACAAGACACAGGTGGGCAGCCACATGGCAAGGGAGACATGGGCCATCTCAGACTACAACATTTAAGATGATCTTAAGTACTTCATCCGTGTTCTCACAGTCTTTGTCAGGCAGGCAATTTAATAAACAACCTGATTCATAGTATTACTTTATTAACAAGGTTGGAATGTTAATGAAAGAAGGAATATGAAAGTGAGAGTACAAAGCTACTAAACTGTCTCTTTGTTCAGTTTCAAACATGCTGAATTAAATATGTCTCACATTAACTACGTCTCATATCCCTTTATGTTGTTATGGTTTATATGCACATTATAATCTGATCTGGTCATAAGAAATGTTGACAGTTTATGAAACAAATCAGTTTAAGTGTTGACTTGATAGTGTTTTATTGTCATGTGACAAAATAGTTTATTCAAAAGATGATAATCAGTTTGAGCACTTCACAGCAGTTTGATCACTTTACGACAGTTTTCAGCAACAGCAATGTAATGTTCATAGTCCGCCAGCAGGTTCAAAAATGTATTATTATTAAGTTATAGCAACGGTTATTAACATGATCTGCGTTTGTCTTCATGATCGTTTGTTCTTGTGAACGGCAGAATGGTGCGCCACTTTAAATGTGACCGCTGCAAGGCATTGTGGGGTAGCATTATCTCCTTTCCTTTTGTAAAGGCAGGTCCAGTGGTTCCTAAGCTAAAGGAGCTAAGTAAGGAAGCATTGAAGCTCCTTTCCTTTGCATTTAGAGAATTCAACCAGCACTTATCATGGCGGCCACGGTCATTTCACTCAGATAGGAAGGTTCCTAACCAAAAGGACTATACGACTGCAGCCTAATACAACACAAGTGATCCATGGACAAAAGGAGGGAAACCACAAAGACAGGAAGTCAAACAAACATGGGACACGGCGGGTCGTCAAAATAAAACAGGGATCACATTTGTGCAGTTAATGTATAGATGAGATGTTGCATAGGGAATATGGGAATAGGGTATGTGCACCAGAGACGTCCACCAGCTCATAGCCCTATGCTAACTTAAATGGGCATTAAATAATTAGCTCTTCCAGACAAATGTTATTTGACCAAAGGGATCGAATTCAGAATTTCACAGGGGTTGTGAAGTGACATAAGTCCAAGTTTAAGACGCATGCCGCACACTCTCAAGAGCATCCCACATGACAGGAAAACTGCTGGCTAGCAAACTGTAGGCGTGTTTTTTTTTTGTTCAAAATTGATTTGGTTTGTGGGATTTATTGATAGAAAGAAAAATCTAGAATTCAACCATTCTTATCCATTACAAATGTAAGGCACTCAAAATGCTATTGATTGATTTATTTAATATTGAACAAATTATAACAATACTTACTTATGATCACGGTTCAGATAATGGATGGATGGATGGACGGACTTATGATCACATTCACTCTTTCCCCTCTTGCTTTTCTTCTTCCTCTTCTCCCACCGTATGATCTCTATTTTTCTTCTTCTTCCAGTTACTGTCATGATCCACTCCAGTAACCCAACCACCAACACCATCCAGGGTCCAAATGTTGTGCTGTACGGAGAGGCCTTGTACTACAACTGTTACAACTACGACAGTGTTTGTCGATTCAACCTCACCTCCAAAACTGTTACCAATCTCCAACTACCCAAAGGCACCAGGTTTGCTGCTCGACTTTGTCTCAAAAATGATCGAAGTGTAAAATGATGAACATGTGAGCATAACATTAAGAGAAATACTGATACATTGTTTTCCAAATGAAACACCACTTCTGTTTTTCTTTCCCAGGTTTAACTCAAAGGGTAACTTCGGCCACCTGGATGAAGCCTACCTGTACACCGACTTGGACCTGGCGACAGACGAGTCGGGCGTCTGGGTGATCTACACCACCACACAAGACTTTGGCAACCTGGTGCTGTCCAAGGTGGAGGACGGCGAACCGCTGCGACTCGGCCAAACCTGGCGCACCTCGGTCTACAAGCAGGGCGTGACGAACACCTTCATGGCCTGTGGCGTGCTCTATGCGACACGATACGTCAACAAGGAAGTGGAGCAGATCTTCTATTCATTTGACACCGCAACGGGGGAGGAGAGCTTCAACGTTGACGTCTTCATCAACAAGATGTCTGCCAACATTCAGTCCCTGAACTACAGCCCAGTGGACCAGATGCTACACGCCTATTGTGACTCCTTTCTGGTCTCCTATAAGGTTTTGTTTGAGTAAATTGATAATACTGACGTTTTCCATTAAAACAAATGATCTAAATAATGGCTGCCGTACTAGTGACCGGCATGGACAAATAAAGGCGACTCCATAATTCACCTTGTTCTTTGCCTTAACCAGGGCGCTTCCGCATTGCGTCAGTTTTTAATCTTACTTCCATTTTACAGCCAAAGGGTGACTACTTTGACTTAGAGTGGCCAGCTTTACTTGCCAAAAGAATTGTTTATAATCTTTAGAATTATTACGTATTTGGATTCGCAATATGATCAGGTAATCAAAAAAATAATATTTACAATGATTGTTGTATCTGTGAGAAGCTGCCGGCTGGATGGCATGTCGACCACAGGGTATTAAAACATAATCATACATGTAGTCAAGAAACACACATTTGGTCTGCTAGCTAGCTCGCTAGACAGACAGGTTGGTTTAATTTACTCTCAAGATAAAATAACAATTACACATTTTAACCCTCTGTGGACTGTGGTGGCAAAACAATTTCATAGTGCTGAGTGAGTCCTACAATACTGAAATAAGGAATTTTGTGATATGAAAATGAGTCTTCTGAGTATTTTATTATCTGTGTAGAGGTTCAACACAGACTGCAGTGCAACATTTGTTAATTTAGAGATATACAGTTAGGTCCATAAATATTTGGACATTGACACATTTTTCATTATTTTGGCTCTGTACACCACAACAATGGAGTTGTAATGAAAAAATCAAGATGTGCTTTAAGTGCAGACTTTCAGCTTTAATTTGAGGGTATTTACATCCAAATCAGGTGAACGGTGTAGGAATTACAACAAATTCAAATGTGGCCACCCTCTTTTTAAGGGACCAAAAGTAATTGGACAATTGGCTGATCAGCTGTTTCAAGGTCAGGTGTGTGTAATTCCCTCGATATTTCATTTACAAGGAGTAGATAAAAGGGTCTTGGGTTCATTTCAGGTGTGGTATTTGTGTTTGGAATCTGTTGCGGTCAACTTTCAATATTAAGTCCAAAGAGCTGTCACTATCAGTGAAGCAAGCCATCATTAGGCTGAAAAATCAAAACAAAACCATCAGAGAGATAGCAGACACATTAGGTGTGGCCAAATCAACTGTTTGGTACATTCTTAAGAAGAAAGAACGCACTGGTGAGCTCAGTAACACCAAAAGACCTGGAAGACCACAGAAGACAACTGTGGTGGATGACAGAAGAATCATTTCCCTGGTGAAGAAAAACCCCTTCACAACAGTTGGCCAGATCAAGAACACTCTCCAGGAGGTAGGTGTATCTGTGTCAAAGTCGAAAATCAAGTGAAGACTTCACCAGAGTAAATACAGAGGGTTCACCACAAGATGTAAACCATTGGTGAGCCTCAAAAACAGGAAGACCAGATTAGAGTTTGCCAAAAAACATCTAAAAGAGCCTGTACAGTTCTGGAAGAACATCCTATGGACAGATGAGACGAAGATAAACTTGTACCAGAATGATGGGAAGAGAAGAGTATGGAGAAGGAAAGGAACTGCTCATGATCCAAAGCATACCACCTCATCAGTGAAGCATGGTGGAGGTAGTGTTATGGCGTGGGCATGTATGGCTGCCAATGGAACTGGTTCCCTCGTATTTATTGATGATGTGACTGCTGACAAAAGCAGCAGGATGAATTCAGAAGTGTTTCGGGCAATATTATCTGCTCATATTCAGCCAAATGCTTCAGAACTCATTGGACGGCGCTTCACAGTGCAGATGGACAATGACCCGAAGCATACTGCGAAAGCAACCAAGGAGTTTTTTAAGGCAAAGAAGTGGAATGTTCTGCAATGGCCAAGTCAATCACCTGACCTGAATCCAATTGAGCATGCATTTCACTTGCTGAAGACAAAACTGAAGGGAAAATGCCCCAAGAACCAGCAGGAACTGAAGACGGTTGCAGTAGAGGCCTGGCAGAGCATCACCAGGGACGAAACCCAGCGTCTGGTGATGTCTATGGAATCCAGACTTCAGGCTGTCATTGACTGCAAAGGATTTTCAACAAAGTATTAAAAGTGACAATTAGATTTATGATTATATTAATTTGTCCAATTACTTTTGGTCCCTTAAAAAGAGGGTGGCCACATTTGAATTTGTTGTAATTCCTACACCGTTCACCTGATTTGGATGTAAATACCCTCAAATTAAAGCTGAAAGTCTGCAATTAAAGCACATCTTGATTTTTTCATTTCAACTCCATTGTTGTGGTGTACAGAGCCAAAATAATGAAAAATGTGTCAATGTCCAAATATTTATGGACCTAACTGTACATATATATCGATATACAGCTGCTTACCATATATTGAAAATGCATTTAAACATGACTGAAAATGATCAGACACCCAACTTTACAACATTATGACATAAAGTCTTTATTTCATACTTGTTACTTTATCAGTACATGGACAGAGACAGCTTACTTTTTTATATTTGTATATAATATATTGAAATTTTACATTACACATCTGAATGACAGCAAAGTAGGTAAGAGTCCTTCTACTGTTGTGAATAGAAACAAGCTCACAGGGAAGACTCCCGTAATATGAAACAACCAAACGAGAAAAAAAACTACTTATTGCTCAATACAAATCAATCATAATGGCATTATGAAGAAGAAGAGTAATAGTAGTACACATGAACCAATATATCAAGATGAGGTTACACCCTATTGTTGCCTATACAAAAAGAGAAACTCCAAGAGGAGAGGAACAGAAATATGTAATAAGTTCTTCACAAGTGTTAAGAGTGTTCGCTCGGGGTAACCTGCTCTATAAATAAAAAGTATCTACAAGTGCAAGGAGGACCAAGGTCTACACAAACTGATCGAGGGCCAGCTCACACACATCTCTACCGAACTCTACTGTTCATAGACCTGGAGGAGGAGCAGGAAGGAGCTGGGTTTTCATGTCCAGGATAACAGGGCAAACCACAGCGGGGGTTCTGAGAGGCGTGGGTTGACAATACTGTACAACACTTGAAAGAAGGACAAAATACATCCAGGAGCCCCCCGGGCAGTTTGGGTCCAAGTCGTGTGGGAGGAAGCCTAAGTGTATACGGCAGGAAATAGAGCAGTGAAGAGAGAAGACGCTGAGAACATATAAGCCGCTACGTGCACACTTCAGTGGTCATGAAATACACCCTTGAGGTTCCGAGAGGAGAAACTGAGGTGTCCATCTGGCTGTCTGATATCGGCTCACAATTTCTCTTTATTTCAACAATAATCTCTCTAGCTTCATTAAAAATCACATTCATTCTTCTTTTAACATTCATCCACTCACTATTTTTTTCAGGTCAGAATCTCTCTCCATGTTTTGGTTACAATACCTTGCTTTAAAATAAAAATAAAGAGTCTTGTCTGCTGGTCTCTAGGGCCCCCTGGTGCTCAGAAACACAACTAACACTACCGACGTTTTAAAAAGTGACTTCAGCTGATAGCCCTTTAGGGTGCGAATGGGTTTGCCTGTGAGAGCCGGGGCACCTTGTGATTGTTTTAGGGGTTAGGTTTTTTTGTTTTTGTTTTACGGTGGCTGGGGGTTGCCCTACATTCCGAGCTTGGCGCCCAAATGGCTCCAAAAAAGCCCCGCCCCTTACAGGCCACCTCAGGGAAGCGCACACCTCAGCAATTGGAAGCTACGCCCCTTCTGACGGGGGACCAAAGGTTTGTGTTTGTGAAACTGGAAACAAGAGAAGGTGAATGTGGTCCATGAAGACTGTACATTACTAAGCCAAAGAAACAGGGGTACCCTTTCTCTGATCACTATTGTCAGGGCGGTCCAGTATCACAGCAAAACACAGCACACAGCTTCACTAGTCTAAAACTATACTCATATACATGTTCTATACTATGATGGTGAGATTATGGTTAAGCATCAAAACACTGACCGATTAAATATGGATTCCTTCTTGTGTGTGTATTTATGTTGGCTTAGTTCCTTTACAAAGCACGGCCCACGCAACTTTAAGAAAGGTGTGTGTGTGTGTGTGTGTTGGGGGAGGGGCAGCGTAGCTTTGGTATATCCATGGAGAGGGGCTGGGCGCTGTAAAGGAAGGCTACTGCTAGTTCTTGGGAGGTGACCCAGGAAAAGAGCTCGTTGGGTCGGCTTGGCCCTGCCACGGTTCCCCCTGGTCTAGTTTGGTTTGGGTCAGTGTGATTGTCACGTTAGAGACCGTAAAGAGACGACTACGGCCAGAACTGGAGTTTCTGACTGATGATGGAGGATTCATCCATGGCTCCATATAAGGTGCTATTTTAGATACTACTGCCCTAAGATAACGTTCACATTCACATGCATATACATGTTAATAAATACTTAATCTAGTTTATATTCATGTGGTTAAATGTGAGAGGACACACAGTTTAAGGCTGCACTCAGCAACATTGCACTAATGTGGCTCCAAACGTTGTTTAGATAAGCCGCCTTACTCCCGGCTAGCAGAAAAGATAGCTAGCAGCTAGCGACCTGAGACGCATCCACTTAGTCATTTTTCCCTTTCGAACTCTCGGAGTAGTTTACACGTTGGAGATGAAATCTCACCGAGTGCAGCTTTAAATCCGTGTGGTGTGCTCTAGCTTTGCTCTAAGATTAAAGCTAACAAATCCTCTAAGCACTACCGGTGCACTCGGCCACAGTAGACTGTGTTCTGTTGTCGGTCAACTTCTGGACGCGCATCCTCACCGGTCTCCTCATGGAGAGAAATAACCAGCTCTTCCCTCACAAAACACAGAGAGTTTTCCTGTCCTTGTCCATACAACAACAACAGAAAAAAACAGCACACAAAAAACACTGATGCATAACACTTTTTCATTACGGTCCACATACACGTTTTTCCTTGCTTCATATCTTGAACTTTCACTTTCTCTCACACATTTCCAAATGGCATTATTAACAGCAGCTCATAATGTATATAGCTGTGTGGACTGGTGACAGACAGGGTTACTTCCTTTTTGTGAGGGGGTGGATTTGGGGTGGGGGTTGCAGGCAAAGAATGAGGAGACAATTAGCAAACACAAGAATGACACTCCAAGAACAAAAACGGTTGCCTAAATCTTTAAGTGCTGGGCGGCGGGGCTTGGACTGAGGTGCTATTTCAAGGTGTGGTCGGGGATGTCAGTAGCAACACGTATGGTATCTTACAGCGAAGGGAGGAAGACGACAGACGGAGGGATCTGGAGGAGATGGATGAAGACAGAGAGCGCTCGCCCCACCTTTTTGAACTTTCCTTCCTGTTGCTGCTTTGCTCTATGTATTACGTCTGACTTCACAACTTCACATTCTCCACATCCTTTCCGTCTTGATCTTTCTCTCTCCATCCATTTAGCCCCCCCCCCGCCCTCTCTCTCTCTCTCTCTCTCTCTCTCTCTCTCTCTCGATGGCTGGCCGACCCTTCAGCAAGACACCTCCATGGTGTGGGTGATGGTGCCGACTCCCTCGGTGCTGTCGGAGTGGGTGCAGGCCCGAGAGCGGGACCCGTCTATGGAGCCGGCGCTGGTCAGGGAGGCCGTCCTGGAACGAGCCAGGCGGGTCATGCTGGCGGAGGGCACTGGGAGGAGGGGGAGGGGGAGGCGTGGGGGAAAAGCAAAAGCATTACATTTTGTGAAAAAAAAAAATTAATATTGTGGAGATGTTAAGAGTACATGCTAATGCGGACAACTGTTTGTCGCTGGTGAGAACGGGCAGCTGACCGGCAGCGCTGATGGTTGGCGTCGTTCAAGAAGCTGTCAGTGAGTGACAGACACACACGCACCATGCACTTTGTGTTATATGAAGCTCAGCTCTCCTAGTAGAGCTCTGTTGTTATTGTTTTTGCTTTTAATTAATTACACGTATTAGAGTGTGTTGTTAACTGCTGTCTCAAGGGTCAGGAATGATGGGTCGAGCTCTTTGTGTTCATCCAGTGTCTCAACATGTTACGCTCGAGTCTTCCCCAAATCAGAATGAGTCGTGTTTCTGGCCGACCGTTAAATCCACGTCCAACATTAACATTCCCCCGAGCTCTGTTTTTGGTCTCCACCACCTCCTGAGAAAAATGTCAGGCTGTTCAGCGGCTGAAGGCTCATCATGCGTTTAGACAATATTATTTGTGTATGGATAATGTCAATGTTTTTCAAACCTGCTCCTTTATGTTTTAATGCATACATTGGAGGCAAGGTCTCCCAGATACATTTCACACTTTTCTATTGTCAGACATCTATATACCTCAGTGTCGTACATGCATTTTTAAATCTAATTTAGTTTTTGCAATTCAATGAATATGCCACTGAAATTGTTTTCTGTCTCGCAAGCTTTTATGACTTTTATGATTGTTCTTCCTATTGTATGTATTTTGCATCCAAATAATTGTGCAAATAAATAAAGCTAACTACACAGGACAAATACCGGCAATGGTTTGAAAATATATATATAGTTTTGTATCACTCCTGTATCAGTCCAAGTCTGGGAGAGTTTTGTTTGTTTCTTGTACAAATGTCGAGCTCTTTGTAACATATGCAACCAAAGCCCCGCGGCCAGAGCCCTAGAGGACAATTTGAAGTTTCAAAAGCACACAAAGCACTCCAAAGTTTCATATTTATACTTTGCCTAGTTGAGGTTTCTTCCCTTTTCCCTATATGAGTTTTTCCTGATCCGATGTGGCGTCCTGGGACAGAGGATGTTGTACTGATTGTAAAGCCCTCTAAGGCAAATTAGTCATTTGTGATTTTGGACTATAAAAATTGAATTGGTTCAGTCTCAGCAGTTTAGCGCATACTCTGCATAACCCAGAGGACAATCTGAGTGTGTGTTCAGTCAGCGTTTCATGTAGTCTTGATTAGATTCAGTTCTCATTTGATTACATAAACCAGAGGTCGTCATTTAAAGACAGTCATTTGTTACAAGCGTAGTCCAAAAGGCTGTGCTCAAAGCCAGCAGAAGGCCATGCAAAGAGCAGCACTGGAGATGCAATGGCAAAGGAATGGGGAGAGGGAGAGAGGAAGTAAGGGCAGTATATTTTTCCATGGAAGGAAAAAATATCTTTGATAAAACAATGATGGTATAATGTACAGAAGTCCTGAGAGGAAGTAGGAAAAGACAGAGCATTTCTGATGATCCATTTATAAAGTCTGATCTAAATTGTTTTATTGTCCTGTGTTTATGACTTAAGAACTGGTGAAAAAACCGTTCTACGTTATTTATTTGTAATTTTCCAGACCTGCAAAACAGGTGGGAAAAGGTTCTCAATCATTTCATTTTTGAAAACAGGGGAAAACACAGTTTTGGCAGGTGAAATTACCTTTATTGTTGTTGTTGTTGTTGTTGTTGTAATGCTCATTCTGGCCACAAGAGGCTGAAGTGCACCACTGCCCCATGTTCTAAACAGGACTAAAAGCATTCATGTTTTCTTCCAAGTCAGCGTTATTTCTCCATGCACTCTAAACACGTGGTACATTTATAATATGTGTTAGCAAGTTATGTCAATTAAAACTCACTTGACAGAAAACATGAATGCTTTTCAGTCACATGGTGCTCTTCAGCCTCTTGTGGCCAGGCTGAGTAATACAATATTGACCTTCTTTCACCTGGCAATTGTTTTCACATGTTCTTAAAGTTATAAACTCGAGCGAGAAAACTATTTAAATCAGATTTAGAAAATGGAGCTCCATACTTTCTTTCCTCACTTTCCTCTCAGGGCTTCTCTATTAATGTCCCCTTTGATAAAACAAAAAAAAGTAAACGTAAACATTTCATAACAGCTCAAAATATTGTATTCATAACCAAATTAAATAAAAAATAAAATTTCAAAATGCCAATGTCATCCAACAGGGTAGGAGGTCAGAGGTGAAGGGGGAGGGGAAGTACCTGGCCCTCCACTCAACCTCCGATCCTTCACATAAGCGACTGAGAGAACGGGGCAAGGGAGACAGAGACAGATTAACACAGCTCATGTCCTTCTGCATGAAATACATAAGTCACACATTACTACCTTAGATGAAATTACTGCAAGGGCAAAGACACATGTGGTACACATATGGAGACACTGGTTCTGTTCTGCACACTTACTGTAGCCCATTCCCTGCAGGAAATACTTGAAGGCTTCGGTCAGCTTGCCAGGCTGGAAAACAAAAGTGTTTGATTTTACTGAAAAATGTCAAATACTGTCCGTCAGATTTCTTTTGTTTGTATTAAATTGAATTCGTTGACCGGGCAAGCTCATTAGTTTGTGTCACCTGTGTGAGCTGGGGGAGTCCACCAGAGTCAGCCATCTAGAGAGGAGAGAGCAGCAATTAACAAACAAGTAGAAACAAATGTACGCCTTCTTCCTTTGATCGCTTCTGTTCTGCTGGCAGCAAAAAAAATAAAAAATGCTACAAAACTACTTGCTTATGTTTGGGCAACAAAAATACTTGATTCACACAAGACGTGATCAGCAGTGTGGTCTCTAGCTGGACTCCTGTGAAACTTAGGTGTGATGCCTTGTTGTCGCAGAAACTCAAATGCAGCCGCTGCCTCCATGTGATCTACATCCATCTCACGGCAATAAGGAGACAGGAAGCTACTGGTCAACACAGGAAGTGCATCCACGGCCCTGCTGAGGGTTCATCGTCACATTAAGTCTCACAGGTTCAGCGAAAGACAAATTCATGAGCGTTTATATAACATATAGATATGCAGACTAAGGAGTTAATTGTGCTAACACTATATACAGTATATATATATTTTAAATTTGATAAGTTTGTATCTTAAAGTGTGACATGCTGAGTTAATTTCCAAACATAAATAATTAGCACACAACTATGGGTGTGGTTCAATAATTTACCCATTTGAAATATCTTTTCAGTTCTATATTTCTGGTTTATATATATGAATATATCAATATTTAATATAAAATGGTATACAATATAAAAAAGGTGTATTGCCCTTTCATTTCCTCTTTGTTTATTGACCTCATTATAGTATAAAATAAATCCCTCGCCCCCCTGCAGTGCTGTCTGAGAAACACTGGTCACTGCTTCTTTACATGACGCTGTAAAACTTTCACAATTTTCAAAGTTGAGCATCACATTGTGTATATGATGTTTATTATTTCTTTATTTTGTGAAGTAGCACTTCCAGGTGGAGAGGCTGTTGGTGAGATGAGGACACACAGATACCTTTAGGAAGGTGGTGTTGGTCGGGTCCAGCTTGGAGTTGCACTCCACCTTGAGGACAGAAAAACATCCGGTTGAGCTGAACTGGGTCAAAAAGATGCAGAAACAAAACACACTTGGAACTGTGTTTGTGCTGTATAGCTATGTCAGCCTGTGTGTGTGTGTGTGTGTGTGTGTGTGTGACCCAGATACTGCAGTGTGCTGCAGAGATGAGTCACTCCAGCCGGCTAGAAGCACAGCCGCAGTGCGCACACACACACACACACACACACACACACACACACACACACACACACACACACACACACACACACACACAGCCGGTGTCATACACACACAGAACATGTTTTTGCTCTGTGCTGCTTCCTGCTGTGTTTAATCTGTAATCCCTCGCACACGGATTCCCGAATTACATATTTTCGTGCCCAAACATATTAAATATGACCAACGGGAACCCGAGTCTTCGTGATGAAGAGCTGTTGAAGTAACGAGTTGCAGGGTCTTCTCAGATGAATGCAGCTCTCCATGTCTGTCCTAGAGCACAGCGCGTGAATAAAGGAATGTGTCATGGATCACAGCAGCCACACCTCAGATGGCCACGAGTGATTTCATTTATATTTTAGTTTGCAGAGAACTAATTGCTGCAGAAGCATAAATATCTGGGCCATTTCAGACGGGCAAGGCCATCTGGCCCCCGGAGAAAACACAGACACAAACCGTTGTATTTTCATCACTTTCGGGAAGATTGAATTGCCCTACTTTCACTTCCTGGAGCCTCATCCTAACTATAACCTGATAAAACTAAGTTATGAGGACGGGCACTGTGTGCCCAAAAGAACAGTGTGACTATAAACACATTGATGTCCTCACAGCAGCAGTAAAACAAACACACAAGTGTGTTTTCATCACATAGATTTACTCTAAGCATTAAACTGAACCTTATTATATATCATATTTATATTATAAGTGTTGCTTTCCTCATTCAATTATAAATTGATTATGCTGTAATTCTATGATGTTCATCTGACATGTATTGGACGTCTGTCCATCCCCCTCTGTTGCTCTCCTTGAGGTTTCTTCCTTTTTTCCTCCCTGTTAAAGTTTTTACTTTTCCAATGGAAGGGGTCAGGATAGAGGTCATAGCACAGAGTAACATTGGGATTTGTGATGTCGGCTATATAAATACAAGCTAGCTTAATCCTAACCCAAACCTTTAACCCCCACAGTGTGTAAACAGATTTATGTCTTCACAACATGAGTAGTATACACACACACACACGCACACACACACACACACACGCACGCACATGCACACGCACACGCACACACACGCACGCACATGCACACGCACACACACACACACGCACGCACATGCACACGCACACACTCACACACACACACACACACACACACACACACACACACACACACACACACACACACACACAGTCCCGGGTGCAAAGAGAGTGAACCAGGTCTCTGCTGGCTGCCCCGGTTCTGTTTTACTGAAAGAGGACAAACAGACTCTACCTGGATTTAAAGGCAGAGTACCAAACACCTACTGGGTGAGAACAGGGGGAGGAGGGGGAGAGCTTGCTGTTTATAGCTTCAGATGGACTAATACAAGTCCTCTCAGTAGGGAAGTGAAAGGAATGAGCTCCAGGTGGAGCAGAGGCGATGAGCGTTCAGAGTGTATGGATCCAGAAGAAGAGGCTGGACTCACCACTCCCTCCTCCGCTGGGGCGTTGTCTCCCACTACCAGCATGGCAGGACACCTTCAGGAACATTCAGAATGGTTAGGAGGTGACCTCATCCACTTTATCAGAATCGTGCTTATATGTTGAGTTTTAGGCCTTTGTTGTTGTTGTTTTAAAAAAAATCCATATTGACATTATTTTCCAATTGTTCTGCTGGTGAATCAATTATTGGTTTCGTATAGAATCCCACAAAACAGGGGGAAAAGGACGCATTAAAATCGTTTCGTTTTTTTGTCCAACAATCAAAAAACCCCAAATATTTTATTTACAGTGATATTAAGCAGCACATGTGACACAATATGAGGCGGGAAGGGAGGCACGGGAGAAACCAGGACTATGCGGAGCGTTTTCTAAACAACTACCACTTCTGTCCACAGGGACCGCCAGAATCAAAACAAAATAAAAGCTTAAAACATTCATATTAAATATTAACCTTAATCAGACCCAAGCCAACTGGATTATGGACGTGGTTGTATTATGACACTCACTTCAGGGTCTTTGCGTTGAGCACCGTGCCGCTGCGATTCATCTCCAGATCCCTCCGGCTAAAAGAGACAACGTGAGTGTTAAGAGAAAGTGTGTGTGTGTGTGTGTGTGTGTCTGAGTAGCAAACTGTCTCTCCACCTGTTGTACATGTTCCAGAACAGCTGCAGGTTGAACTGGTTGACAGTGTTGTTGATCTGTTGCCGGTAGCTCTGCACCAGCTCTGTGTTGTTCATCAGCTCCTCCTGCAGACAGACACATAAACCGGCTCAACGTCT
This sequence comes from Cottus gobio, assembly GCA_023566465.1. NCBI lineage: Eukaryota > Metazoa > Chordata > Actinopteri > Perciformes > Cottidae > Cottus > Cottus gobio. The sequence goes on along the minus strand of CM042223.1, from coordinate 26,577,796 downwards.
GCCCGTGACATAAATGCAGTTTTTCGATTTGAGAATTAGGAAAGTCATTTTTCCATGCTTTGTTTTTCATATTTCTAACAAGAACCAGAAAATAACGAAAACCAACTGAAAGAAAACCCGGATCCTGAGCTTACCTGGCTGAAGAGATGTGGCAGCACCGTGTCTGGCAGGGCGCTGGTCAGGCCTGACAGCTGTGGGGACACGCAGGGAGATGGTTGTTGGAAGGACATGAACAACAGCAGGTCTGGATGTGTGGTCTGTGCGCCCACTCAGAACACACTGCGCACACACTCATAGACCGTACCTTGGTGGCAGCCCAGTCAATCCAGCCTTTGCCGTTGGGGTCGATGTTGAGCAGAACCAAACCCTCCACCAGGTCAGGGAAGATCAGCTGAGAGCAGAACACATGGGAATATATTTAGTTACTTTAACCAAAACAGTGCTCAGAACACCCGAACCCTGAATGTTTAAGTCCAGTGTAGACGACTCCGGATGTGACTTACAGCAAACTTGGCCAGAATGTAAGCTCCAGCTCCGACTCCGATCCCAACGATGCTCTTAAACCTAAAAAGAAGTCCCATTAGAGTCATTGTTTTAAAGGCAATTAATAGTTAAAGGGTGAATAGTTTTAAAGGGTGTAGGCTACATGGATACAAGAAAGAAAGAGTGCTGTGATAGTCATGGTTGCCTATACGATGTTCCAGATTCATGGATTGTGCTCGAGCCAAGTGTTGTACTGTGGCTGGTACTCTGTGTTCAGGCTAAAATTACATTCTGTTGGTAGGACATGTCTTCACTCAATATTGAGCTCACTAGCTCATAAAGGTACAGTCGTTACTGCTTCCCTGACCCGCGGCTCAGCTGCTCAGCATTCTGAATTTACTAACACACATCTGAAAGCGTTGGTGGGAACAGGGAAGTTGAACACTTGGCAATGTGGCTTTGTTTGTAACACAAAGGGGACTGATATAGTGGATCGTTTGTTCCCAGCAACACAAACGTGTCTCATCTTTTCCAGCGTGCACGGCACAAAAAGGGACATTTCCTTGCAGATGGATCTTATAAAACATTGGCTGTGTCGGCTCTGTGATAAGATGTGGAATTTTAAAGCACCAACCCAAAGTGCTGTACCACAGTGGGCAGCATCCCAGCCAGCTGGTCCATAGTGGGGTACTGGTACCTGTGGAGAGAGAGTAGACAACTTTTGGTCATCATAGCTTCACATACTGTGATAGTCAGTCCAATAAAATAGTTTTCTTTTTACTGATAATCATAATGCATCAAATCATGGAGATAATCCCAAAAAGTAACGCTATCCGCAGCATTATGTATTCAGCAATAGCCCAATCCCCTGATCACCAACACATATTAAATTATGAATAATTATCCATGCATTAGTGGTTATCAAGTGTCTGGTCAAGTGAATGTGCATATCGTACCCCTGTGGCATCTGTGACGCTCCAATCTGCTGTCCCGGGGCGTCAACATGGCAAACCACAAAGTGCTTGGTGATCTCCTGCATGTCCTCATTGTTGAAGAAGGAGTTGAAGCACAGCTTGTCTGTGGGAGAGCGAGGGAGGAGTGGGCATGGGGTGAGGGAGAGAGAGATGCCAGGGAAGACAGCAGAGAGCGGGACGAGGAGGAGGAGAGGATGAAGGGATGAGAGCAGACAAATGTGATCAGGTTAGACATGAACCACGGTCCCTGAAGGTGACCATCTGTTCTACTGATGCTGTGCCAGAAGGAGACGGATCTGAGGTGTCATAGCACCTCCCCTTTAAATTAAAATACAAACGTGGTTGACATACACTTGGTTGCCTTTATATCAAAGTAAAAAATAAAATAATCAAGATGTGTATGTCCGAGAACAAGATTGGGAGCATTTCCATTGCCTCAACTTGTCGACGGCAGAGAAGGTTCGTAGCTAACGGAGCCAGCAGCGCTAACCTGTCAGCACGTTATCATCCTGTTAGCTTTGTTAGCGCTGTCAGTACCGTTAGCTTCTCCACGTGGAGGCAATAGATAAGCTCTGAATTGAGCATGTGAACGACAATCACATGCTCATGATCATTTTGAATAATAAATAATAAATATCTGAAAGTGTTGGTGTACAAAGGGAAGTTGAACATTTGGCGTAGCTAGGTTAACAGTGATAACCTCTGGGGGAACCGGAGGATGGGCGCTACCCTCCCACGCCGCCGCTGGCGGTCGGCACGACGTTATCAACAGTAACTGCAGTATGGGATATTCAGTATGGGATATTCATATATATATATGAATATATATATAGAGGCATCAGTTTAAATCAGAACCAGTTACAAGTTCTCTCCAGTCTAAATGAAGGGGCCATGATAATATTTTCTGGTCTTTCTGGTCTTTTCTAAAACAATATTTTGAGGGTGAATTCAATTTATCTCAACCTTAAAGCTCCATATCTACTAGTATGAATGCATAATGCATTCAGAAACGCTCCATGTATTATGGACATCAGGCTCTGCAGCTGGCCTACTTTCAGCCCGTGCCTGTCAGACTCTGCGAACACCGCTTCCTCCCGGGGGCCCTGGCAGCGCTGCGTTAATGAACGCATCAATTAGCAGGACAACGGGGTCGGAGCTGGAGAGCAGGGGGGTCTGGGAGCTGAGGGCCTGATCGCTGCCTCCAGCGCTCGCTCCGTGAGGACAGAGGTGAGAGGTTTTCTCATCCCTACGCGCTGATTCATCGGTCAGCGCTCGGCAGTCTGCACTCCCACCGACTCCATGACCTACTTCCTCCCTCTGCTCTTTCATTTCTCTCTCATCTCTTTTTTCAGACCTCTTTTTTTCTTTTTAAAACCTGCCTTTCTCTCTCACCTCTAATCTCTTCCTCGTCATGTCGTTCTCTATCTTGTACATCCCTCCTGTTCTTCTCTCCTCTTGTGTGTGGTTAATCTTTCTTTTTGCAGCTCTTTTCGGCCCTCGTTCTGTATGATTGTTCACCACAGATAACTGCTTTAGCTCGAAGAGCCTCGTGGTTCTACCACTGCAACAAGTGGTTTCATGCTCTGTGGTTCTCTTTAGTCTATTACTACAGATATTAGTTTTTTTCTCTTCGTCTGTTGCCACTGAACCATTATTTCTCTCTCCTTGTTTTCATCTCTTCTGCCTCTCTCTATACGTCCTGTACACCATCTTTCCAGGTATTCAATCATAGCGTCTGCATTACGGGCTGGCAGAGAGAGCCTTTTACAGGATGAGGATGTGCAGAAGTGTGCTCGCAGTTTGGCAACAGAAGTACGGAGAGAGTGTAGAAGTAATCTGTGATGTGGGCTGATAACCTTGTCACGCTATGTTAGAACATGAAGCACCAAGGACCTGCACAAGGGTCCAGTATTTAGCATCCTGACATAAACATGTGTTTGGTGGAAGAACCCAGCATGAAATGTTGCATCACGAGCTCCAAGTCGACGTCGCTCATGTCCATCAGACACCATGACTGAACTTGCCAGACTTTCTGATGGCCAGCGACAGTTTTATTTCAAGGTTTCAAAGTTCGCTGACTCGTCTGGATGACTGGTGAAGAAAAACAACAGTCACCAACACGCGCAGACATACTGTACTTCTGAGGACGTCACCTGCAACAAAGTCTATAGATAATGCCGTCAGAGGATCTGCACCATTACCTCTTGTTAGAGGTACATTTCAGGAACAAGAAAATGTTTTCAAACCAAAACTAGAACTGCTACTGTGTGTGTGTGTGTGTGTGTGTGTGTGTGTGTGTGTGTGTGTGTGTGTGTGTGTGTGTGTGTGAGTGTGTGTGTGTGTGTGTGTGTGTGTGTGTGTGTGTGTGTGTGTGTGTGTGTGTGTGTGTGTGTGTGTGTGTGAGTGTGTGTGTGTGCAGAGTGCAAACAGGAAGGAATTATGCAGCATAGAGGCTAATTATCAACTCTGATAAGTGCAGAAACACCTTGCTGAAACGCCTGCAACATCTGTCACACACACCCACACACACACACATTCTGCGTGGATACTCACGGTTCAGTCCCACATCGTGGTAGGTGAGGATCGCGGGCTTGTTCCCTTTCGGCGCCCCGCGGATCACCACATGCAGCATCCCGTAGGGGGTCTCGACATCGTGTTCCTGTGAAGCACACAACACACACTTTTGCTCACCTGGTGTTCACACGCACAGGTCGGAGGCTTTAGTGAGAACATTCAAGGCCTGAATCGCCTCGGGGGAAATATAAATGGCCGATCGCTTTGTTTGTGCGTCGTGATCATCATTTAACCTGCTTTTCAAATAAACTTCCCCCTCAACAGCCGATCTATGCGAGACTGTTCCTGTCACACACCGGGAGCTTCAAGTAGCGAAAAGAAAATGCTAACTCGCCAAATATTTCATGATGTTTTGCATCAAAACTCTACATATTGGCAGTGATGAATATTTGTGACAGTTGCATCCCTTTTCCAATAAAAGGTTTCAATAGATCGATGCAGGCAGAGGAGCAGCTAGCAGCTTCCTCCTGAGCCAGAGCTGTGTCTGTCAGTCGGTTGTTTAGCCCACAGCTACTGTGAGGTGTTGTAGTTCCCTCTGGTAAACAGTTACACATTGTTTATGTCCAGGGCTTTTATTTTGAAAGGTCAGAACAGAAGAACTGGAATGCTCTGAGCTTTTGTCAATGTTGAAAGGAGTGATAAAGTTTGCTATCTTGGTTCGGACTGTTGTTGTACACCATGGGGTCCGTTTGGAAAAGGTAAAGGGGCTACATTGTGATTGACAGGTCTCTACCAGAGCTGTATACAGCGTCTCTACGGCACTCCTCCACATCCAAATACGGCGATTCCCATTCATTGGCTGCAGAATAACCAAGATGGCGAAAGTCGTATTTCAAGATGGTGACGGCAAAATAGCCAAACGTGATCAGTCCACGTTACGATGATAACGTCCACTTCTTACATACAGTCTATGGATGGCACCACCTTCACAACACCTGACAATCATTTAAATCATTTATGAAGGATTTAATAGAAGAAGAAAAAGAATAACAATAATACAAAATCACAATGTCCTGGTTAAAGCATAAGGCCAGAGTCTTTTGTCCACTATGATGCTGCAGAACATAACAGCACAGATCACTGATGCTCTCTCGGCTCGCTGCATCCAGACCTCTCTTGTTATGACCCACATTTTGTCAGTATCCGCTGGTCAGAGCCAGCCAAACTCAAAATGGAGGTATAGGAGATATGTGTAAACATGAGCTGCGTAATGTAGGCACACACACACACACACACACACAAAACAGAGGGTGGTATTTTGTGATCATTATGCCTGGATTAGGCAGTACAATGGAAGCCTTTTGGTTTTTTTTGGTGCCGCTGACACTTATTGATTTATTCTGATAATTTGTCCCTGGCCCCGAGTGTGTGTATTACATCTTCAGATATTGAAACACAGAGGAACAGTTGACCGAAAAATCCTCCATCAACCTGCCGCTCTCGAGCAGCATCGGTCTCATGCTGTTGGTAACGTAACACGCCTTCACTGAGGACTGATATGAAGTGGCTCGCTTGTACGGCTTGTACAGAGACAAACAGCACTTAGGGATGCAGCCAACTGCCAAAAATCTCCCCTAAACAGCCGATAGTCACGCAGCCAGCAGTTATGAGTTAATCCAGCCGGATTATCTCGCTTTTATTTCAGCGTCAAACATCGGCATTAGCTGCAATCAGCGTTCTAATTTGAGGCAGTTACTGCAGCAGGAGACGCTTCACAAACACACGAGCCCCGGATGACCTTCAGACGTCCAGGGGAGGGGGAGGGGAGGAGGGCGGGGGGGTTACAGTGTCTCTCAGTGGACGTGAACACACAGCTTTCAAAATAACACACAGCTCTTTTTAATGCTCCACAGCGACGTGATCTTACACTCACAGCTTTTACTCGTCCAATTCAAGGTGGCCAAAATGGATGATGCTGCAGAGGATTCATCACTTCCTCGACACACACACACACACACACACACACAGGTGTTTACCCGCAGAGGCATGTGCATCGGTGCATTGCACAGCATCTGTGTTGGGGGAATCTAAAGTGTGTCAGTGGGCCAACGAGCGAGCCGCCGCTTGACACTGAGGCTGCAGTTTTTCCTCCTCGAGGCAGAAAAGATTCCACACAGTCATCGTTAACGCGGCTATTTTTTGTTGCTTGCACCAAAAACTGGGTTCAATAAAATATATTTGTATTTTTTGGCCAAGAAAAATACAAAATGTAAACATTTAGGGACATGTAGAAGCAGCTCAAAATCCGTCATGAGACTTTTATGTAGAGGCCAATAAACTGGTTCTGATGACACTAGATCCAAATCCAGTCAGTCGCACATGCACACACACTGTATGAACAAATCACACACACACACACACCCCTCCCTGCCACTCACCCCGTCCCAGCACTCAGGCATGGCTCTGCAGTGACTGCGCTCTCAGCCTAAGAAGAAGAAGAGGAGGAGGTGGAGGGTGCAGACGGGCAGACCAGGCCTCTCCTGTTTTAAGGGACTAGGTCCTGGTGGGTGCCGGGTGCTGGAGGCTGCGCTGTCTTTGTCTGCTTCGGCAGCACTCCCACCCAGACTCTTAAGCTCGGAGCTGCTGACCCCCCACCCTCCCCTTCCCCCGCCTCTTTCTCCTCACGCTCCATAGGCACAGAGACAGGGTGTAGGGCAGGCAGCAGATGATTGGCTCGCAGTTCTGCCTCCCCTGCTCGGGATTGGTCGGCTGTCCTGTCTGTCTCCAGTCTGAAAGTCTCTCTCTCATCAGCACCACTGCTCTCTAGATGTGATCTATTTCTGCTTCCTCCACTCGTTTCAGCTTCTTTGGGCAAAAACAAAACAGCTGCGGTTCATGAATTATCCGCGATGAGGACAAATCTTCAATATGAGCAGACCACTACAGGGAGTGTGCGGTCGGCCTGGACCTGCCATGTTACAGTATGCGGCGGTGAACCAGACTTATTGCAGCAGCCCGAGAGGCTTCAGAGCTAACATTCATTTCAGGGATCTGTGACTTGCATGGGGCCAAATAAATCCACACAAATTCTTAGCGCAGTGTTTTCGCTTTGATGAAGTTAAAGAAAAACTGTCTCGACACAGCTGAATTTCGAGAGGAAGGAGAGCAGAAAGGTTCCAAATGGATTAAGCTAATGTAGCTTGTTAGCTGTATTACACAATCCGTTTCTCTTAAAACCATTTAAAAGCAACCTATTTTTAGGCGATTGCATTCCCAAAATAAAAAGGGTGTATCTCTACAACCACTATAGGGCTATTTGAATAATGTTGGTGTTATAATAAAATGCTTCACATGTGAGATTTTGTTCAGATGTGTACATTTCAGTCTATATGTTACTGGTTAATAGTAAATGAAGATGACACAGCAGAAAAGAAAAAAAATTCAGGATAATTATTTCTTTGGAATGATGCAGCTGTAAGGTCTAAACCTCCCAAATCATAGCTCAATATGATGCAGCTGTATGGTCTAAACCTCCCAAATCATAGCTCAATATGATGCAGCTGTATGGTCTAAACCTCCCAAATCATAGCTCAATATGATGCAGCTGTATGGTCTAAACCTCCCAAATCATAGCTCAATATGATGCAGCTGTATGGTCTAAACCTCCCAAATCATAGCTCAATATGTGCACATTCTCTTTGCAAAGGTTGACTTTGATAAAGTGAAGCAGAAGAAAGTTAGAGAGGTTTTAGTACAGAGAGGCCTCATCGGGGCCCATTTTAATTTTCTCATGTACCAAACCATATTTTTCACTTATATATTACTCAATACATCCAACTATACCAGTTTGGGGCTTTTATTTAAAACAACCTATGATTTACAGTTGTAAATAACAATTGCTCAGTCTGCCCCCATTGGTTTTAAGCATTGTATTGTATATTCTGTCTGTTAGCCTACGTTTAGCCGTATATCAGAGTCACGATATGTTTTGAGCAGGTTATTGTATCTGTTGTCTGGCTTTCTTTTGTCTCGTCTGCAACTCATTTTGCCAATTTAAGCTGTAGTTGGTAATATTGAGAAACTAGATAATTGACAGATGAAAACAGTACGCTAGATTTAAATAGTTATCCAACCTAAAAACACAGATCAGTGTTGCCTTTCTTTTCAGAGAAAATTAGCTAGCAGCACATTAGCTCCAAAAGCTGCTAAATCTAAAGCCAGGCACCGATTATCATTATCAACAACCAACAACAACACAGCTGTGAGTACCTCACAGTTGTCGAGCAGAGTACACCTGGTGCCGTTTAATATTCCAGCTTGTGTTTTTTATCACTTTTGATTGGATACATTTAGATGCGTATACAAGACGGGTCATCAAAAATATAATAAATCTCTATTTTCTATTTTATTTTAAATGTGCTGCCTTGTGGGAACCTGAAACAATATAACATGCCGTTATTCTTACACATGTAAACTCTACAAAAACAGTCCAAGAATAACTTAGATGGATTTTCTTTTTTTATCCTTTTGAACGCAAATACTGCCAAATCTGGTCAAAATGTCAAAATGAAGTAAATAAAAAGTCAATGTGAACAAATTTCTCAGGGCCTCGGGGGATGAACCATTGACATTCAGAAGTATATATGTTTACAATACTGTTTGCACTGTTATACTGTTTTTATCTGCCATATTTATATTTATATTCCACTGATAATTCTGTTTATATTTATACCGTTCATTCTGTTCATCCCGCCATATCTGCCATATTTATACTTTTTATATAGTCTATATTTGCCACTGCCTGTTTATATCTTTTAATTACTTATTTTATATTTCATGTTTAAACGCTATTTCAATTCTCTGTAAGAAAATCAAAGTTAAAAAGACAGTTTGCAGAATCAAACCATTAAATTATAGCCATTTTGATTAAATGTTTATGAATAAATTGGTCAAAGTACAATGCTGAGCAACTTTTTGCTCTTTCTCTCTCTCTCTCTCTCTATACAAAGTGGGGATTTTAGATAATTTATTCTTTCATTTGGACAGAATTCGACATCTTCATTCTTCACATATGGCATTATTGATAATAAAGTTGACTTGACTTGATCTCCACTTGAAAGAAAACACAGCGGAGGTTTGCTGATGGGTGAGAAGCGTACGTGCACGTTCACATCACTGTGATGTGTCACATGCTGACCGTCCTCACAGTGCAGACCAGAGGCCGTCCGTCCTTCAGCGATGCAGCCCTTTGTCCTGCCGCTTCAACTTTCTCTCCCCCCTTTTCTCTCCCAATCTATCCCCCTATCTCGTTGACAGAACAGTGAGTGTGCTGACTCAACTTGAAACAGCCCTCTTTGCTCTGAATTTGTCACCCCCTTTCCTCCACAGAGGAGATTAACACTCTCCCTGCTGACTCTGCATTACTCCGTCGACTTTAAACATACAGTCTGTGCACACGAGTATGATGAGTGATGGGAGGGACGACGTTAGAACTGATGTTGATGTCAGAGATAGTTCAGCCTGTTGGTGTAAATGTGAACGATCGTCATATTTACGTTTGAAGATGGACTTGTAATATATAAAAAATATTTCAGCAGGAGTTTCTTCTCTTTTTACCCGATAAAGCAGCTAAGTACTGAATAATAGCACTTTAATGTGGATATTTCCTATCTTGTTAACGGGTAACACTCCCTCAACTAGACACACACACACACACACACACACACACACACACACACACACATAGTGGCCTGTGACGTAACGACTAGTGTGAATCCATAAACAACATTAGTGGACTTTCTTACGAAAGCTTTCTTTACAAAACAAGCGTGACAACATCAAGGCAGCTTTTACTTTTGATTTCACACGGGACACGAACAGCAGTCTCCCGGATGAAAGTATTTGGTTGACTCATCCACCAAAACCCCAAACCCACTTTAAGTGGACTTATTCACCAGTTAAACTTGTTATTATACCACATAACTTTCACCAACGGTTGTAAAATTGTCCACATTCAACGTACAATTCCAACATTTCTTACCATGTGACTGGGCTGTTTTCCCCCCCTCACGTAGATCTTAATGTATTATGTATGTATACATAATCTAATTTCAAATGTAAGAAGCTTATGCTCATCAAATTTCATGATATTCATGTAGCTCAAGTGTTAAAAGAACAGTAGATGTTGTTCCAGCTGAACGTTAAATAACTAATTAACATGTTGTATTTGATTTAATTTGTACATGAGGAGAAATGTAAACATGACAAATTGTTGCTTTACGATGAGCAACGTGTCATAACTACTTATTGGAAACAACAGTCGGGCGCTGTGATAGACACACTAATGTCCACACTGGATCATTAAATACAGTTTGAATTCCTCACAGTTTCTTCTGATAATGCCTCTACGCGTGCAGTTCCCTGATCAAAGCACCATAACATATGAAACAATGTTTCTATTGATTACAGAACGAATGAACCTGGGGCAGAATTCTTCATCTCACGATCAGCCAGCGAGCAGAAGCAATACTGCTCCATCCAAACGCAGCAATGTGAGACCTTCAGGTGTCGGTTTAAGTGTGACTGAGAGGTGTTTGGTGAAAAAGCTCTCATCCCTCCTGACACCCAGCACATGTCTGACTAAAATAAACCAGCAGCGTTGTTACATGTGTAAAGCTCAACTCATTAAAAAGAAGAAAAAAACAGAAGACTTCTCAAACAGATGTTGTAATGGTTAAGTTTGTGAAAGTCAGCGTTCAGGTGCTCTAGCTAGCTGAGTCGAGTTTAAAACGGGTGCTAAGCGCGGTGAAACAGTACTACAACAGTATTTCATTTTGAAGTACTTGAAATACTTTTTTCGTCAGCCTCCTTTACTTCAGATCTTTGCAGTGTAATGTTTGGTACCTAGCATTAGCTAGCATAAGCTAGCATTAGCTCCTGTCGAAGGAACAGTTGGACAGGTTTCACACACGGTAGCAACGTTTTGCCAGCTATGTGCTAACTCACATGCTAACCTTTTGCATGAACACTAGAATTGATCATTATTAAAAAATAGTGCTCGATTCATATTTAATGCTCTCATGCTATGTACGTGTTAGGAGTAACTCAAATTGATGAAGTAAAGCTAAGTATGAGAGATATTAGCTTAGCCAGACTACATCGCCCACAGAATAAAGTAATGAAAGCAAAGCTGAGCTTGAGATGTCCGAGCTTGAAAATAGTGGTTTAGTTTATGGTCTTTTTATATCTATATATTATATCTATAGTATGGTATGGTTTAGTATGGTAGTTTTATATAGTACACTATCTATTGTATAGTTGAGCATTATTGTATAACATAGTGTTATTGTAAAATATAGTATTATGGTATAGTCTACTATAGTAAAGTATTATAGTGGAATAGTGTATTTTGGTATAGTATAGGACAATATGGTATTGTATTACGGTATAATATAGTATGGTATAGTATTATCGTATTATGTAGTATTATATGGCAAAGTATCATACATTATAGTATATTATGGTATGGTAGAGTGTAGTGTAGTTTATTTTATTCCTAACTAACAATTTTGCAACAAGAATACACATAAAAACAGATAAATGACAATAAGGCTGTTGTATCTCCTGCCCTTACTACTACAACTGCTCCATATCTTTCATTCATATCATTCATGCTGCTTAGTGATTCCTGGTTTCTTTTGTTACTCACCTCTCCGGTCCTTGTATGTCTTCCCCGCCCTGATTAGTTTAATCTGCCCCTCGTTAGCCCTGAACTCACCTGTTCTCACTTCCCCATCAGTCATTCACTTCATGTAACTGCTTCTTAGTTCTTTGTCAATTTACCGTGATGATTATATGTTGTTCTATTGCCTCTGTTCCTGTCAGCTATTCACCTGTAATCTGTCTGCTGGACGTTCTGAATTTATTAACCTGAGTAAATGACTTCATCCTGCGGCCCCCTCAACTCTCTATGGTTAGGTCCAAGCCCTGTTCTAGTTTCCCCTGCAAAGACATGCATTTAAAGGGGAAACAAATGATATTGACTGGAAAGATGAAGGCTAAAGCTTAAGCTTATCATAATACCATATTTACGTAACATACTCTAACAAACAAAGCTTGAGGCAATACAAAAAGCCAAACTGAAACAATAACAAAATAATACTTCAGTTTTATACGTGTTTACCAGTCCATTCATTTCAATTGTCAGAACCATTCCATAAGTTAACCACTCTGACAGATATACAGCTATTCTTTATGTGTGTCTTTACCCACGGCTTTTTAAACATACCTATTCCCCCTCAAGGCATGTAAATTAACAAATTTCACTGAGCATACTAATCCGATCGATTTACAATTCTTCTAGCTGTCTTTCGTAGCATGATAATTGGACTACAGTTTGTTTGTGTTGGCCATTGCATCCACGGTAGATATTACATTGCAGTAGATATTTGTTTTGAGACAGAGGTTAATTTCAAAGCTGAAATGTGGCGCATCTTGAAGCTCCAAAGTGTATGATGACTGGTCTCAAATCAGTACAAATGAACCTTTGAAAGCTGTTAATCTCAGGGTAGAAATCTCTGATTCGTTGCTATTAATCAGCCTTTGGATGCAGGCACAAGGACAACATGCAAAGTCTACACAGAGAGGCCTCAACTGGTGGCCCCACAGCGGAGCCACAGCTAATGTATCGCTTCCATCTTCAGATAGATATTATTACCGTTGCTATATTTAGCCATGTGAAATTACAGATATCTATCTTCCACCTCCCCTCCTTTCCTCGTCTCTGTTGACTTTGGCTATTTACCCGAGTGAGCGAGCACGAAGAGACGGCAAACAAAGCAATATGAGGGATGACAGACACAAAAGACGCACTGATAAGAGAAGGGAGGGAACAGAGAGGAGAGAAAGAGAGAGAAACACACACACACACACACACACACACACACACACACAGGCTCATACCTTCCAATCCCCCACCGGCATCAGCTGTTCACAGTTTTCCTGCACAGAGAGACAAGCAGAGATGGAAAACAGAGAGAAACAAATTAAAATAGGATAGAGGTAAGTGAGTCTGAACCCACACACACATCCTCACACACTGTTGGAGCTGAAGGCCAGCACTGGAGGTCCGTACCGACACAGAAAAACACTGATTCCCAGAAGCACCTTAGTGCAGCGTATCATATTCTACTGTCTCTCAACATACCGATGTGTGTGTTCTAAATAAATGGTAGCTTTACTTCCTTAATAGGAACAAAAAGACAAAAAGCCACAATTTAGGTCGTCAAATTGTACCATAGACTGTAAATATAGATGGACGTGCGGCACGTCTGTGTGTGACGCCATGTGACGCCAGAACCATCTTGAGGTTTTGGCATCACTTAGCCACCTAGCTGCTACTTTAGCACAACGGTAGCTGTTTGGCTAGAAAGAACTAACTATAATATCTCTCAAAATAAATGTATGTCACATGTTCTATTACACTGACTCTAGACAGCTATGGAAAGTTAAAGTTACATCTCCTTTCGCATACAGTTTCAAAGCGTCGGGCTCCGCCAGAAACCATCTTTAGAAAAAATGCATTTGACGTTGTCCAGGTCGCTAACGTGGAGGGGGCGGGACTTAGAGCGCTATACTGCAGCCAGCCACCAGGGATGTTTTGCTTCCCTTTTGGGGAGCTGTCATGTTGTCCATCTTCATATACAGTCTATGGTTTGACCTTATTCAAAGATACTTCAACAACTTAGCAGTGCACTGCTTAAGGTTGCAGTGGCCCTTTTAGAGCAGCATTTAAGGGCCAAATACACCCGGCATGTAGAGAGACAGCAAAGAGACATAAAGACACTTAGGTTAGGGTTACTGGGATCAGTAAAAAGTGAGTGAAGATGGTGATTGAAAAAAAAAATACAGGATGAGAGAGAGCACAGCAAAGCTTCCATGTGTTCCAAACACAATTAAATGTCAGCCAAAATACTTATTGGGATGCAAGTCATGATTTTCCCATGGAACTAAATTGCGCTCGTTTAAAGAGAAAATGTATTATTTCTTCGATTACGGTCGCAGTTTAAAACGGGTTTAAAGACATTAATATATTAATGTTGTAAATAGAAACAAAACAAAAAAATAACAAAATTACTTGGTTAGATTTTGTAAAAAAAAATAAAAAACATAATTTTCACATAATTACAAAGAAATTGAATAAAAAGAAACTTAAAAAAAAAGAATATTCGACACGCCCACCACCTAAACACTATGTTGACTCATTGGAACTTATTTGTAATGTGTCAAAAGCAAAAGTAATCCCCTTTAAATGTAATTCCCAGAGTTTTTGTTGCATGGAAACATTCATATAGGACACAGGGCTGTGCAGCGCTCACTTTTTGAGGAATCTGGTCTTGACTCTTCATTTGAGTAGAGATGTATTGACATAATACAGGTTTTTCATCCCTTATTACATCCACACTGCTGTGTTGAAAAATGACACATGCGTCAGAGCAACATCCTCATTTAACGTGTTTTTCATTTCATTTTTCAATACAACAGTGAAAGTTCACTGATCCCAACCTGTGTTATTTCAGGACATGCTCATTTAAAAACGTATTCCTGCTCTGCAGAACAGCAACATCTGGACATCTGGACCGAAGCAAATGAAGGACATGCACATGAGGTTAGACGCCAGTCGGAACCGATGTCACGCGCTTCATTGTTAAACATGCACACAGTATTATTCATAACATTATTTCTGGGGGAGAAAAACAAAAAAAAACATGACAGGATTAAAGATGACACACAGGAAGTGAACAGGAATAGTTGTGGATTAAAGTGAGTTGGGAGAGGGACATTTCAAGTTGTTAAGGAGAGGAGTGACAAAGTCAGGGACACACCTAAAGAGAAAGAAAGAGTCCCTGTGGAGCTCATGCAAATGCATCGTTGTTTTCAGGGGGAAGATGTTAGTGGTGACGGTACAGTGGTCGGACCAGCAGGTGGCACTCCTCTCTTTCTCATCATCCCCCTCCCCCCTCCTCCCCTTTGATCCAGTGTGCAGAAGCTGAGCTCAGAGAGAAGGGGCAGCACTGTAGATCTGGAGTGTGCGCTGTACGCGGCTGGATGACATTTCCAGGCTTGTATCTCTTTGGGAAAATGATTCTCTGAAGGACCTTTTCTCTGTTCAGGACTTGATTAAGTCTGAGTCCGGGGGCAACTAGTCTAGCACAAGTAGGGAAAACCTTTTTTTGGCCGATAGCCGGTGCAGATTGAGTCAAAAGGGTGCTAATAAATAAAGATGTCCAGAGGATGATGCTTTGTGGTGCTGTACTTGTTGCATTGGATCCCACCCCTTTTCCTGTTATGGCCCACTGTATTTCTGGTGGAGCAATGATTATGTTAATATTTGGTCAAAGGACTAGTGATGCTCTTCACACTATGTTAAAGTTGTTACATTATGTGCAATATGTTGGTGATCATGAGTAGGATAAGGAATATAAATCAAGGAGGTAAATGTATGTTTTATTATTGTAAATTATAGAAAGAAAGAGACCCGTGAATGTAACCAAGTACATAATTGAGTACTTCAGTAAAACTTGGAGGTATCTATACATGCTATGCTCCAGTTCTACTTGTACTACATTTAAGAGGGAAATACTATACGTCTTACTTTATTCAACAACTACAGTAACTATGCATATTACGATTTGATATAAAAAAATGCATATGGTCAGCCTGTACAATAGTTTATGCTGCATAAGGTAAGATGTACCTAACTTTTAATACTTTAAGCTTAATTAATGATTCAGCTTAGTTTTGAGTTTTTTACAGTTCCAGTTTGTTTTAACCCAAAGAGGCCATGTGTAAGATCTAATGCTCCAAACAGGGGAGTCAGCATTTCACCTGTACTGCTGTTTATACGACCTACATGTGTGGTCAAACTACCAAAACATACATGAACCAATGATGTATCAGCAATACCTTTGTGCAGCTCCACTTCCTGGTCCTCTCATGCTGGACGCTACAGAGGCCAGTACTCAGCCCTGCTAGCTGGTTAACGTCTCTGACATGACATCACACTCCTGTCATAATGTTTGATCTTTTTTTAATATGTTTCAAACTAAACTTCTGGCCACATCTTACACATTGCCCCTTTAAGAAAATAAAGTATTCTTCCTGACTACTATTTCCACTACTGCGAGTCACGTGTGTGCTATTACAACAGTAATAATGTTTTTTCAACATTTTCTGAACCACGGTGCAGACATGGCCTGTTAGGGTTCTGCTTGTGTGTTAGAGTCGGTGTGCGGGCAGGCAGAGGGTTCTGCTTGTCCTGGTGGTTCTGGTAGTTACCGGGAGGACCCCGCTGGTCCGACGGCGCGTCTGGCGGAGCCAGTGCCGCGCGATGACATGCCAACGCTGAGTGGGGCGGCTGGGGGGAGGGGGGTGGCTAAGGGGCGCGGGGCCGGCGGGGCACGCTAACCCGCCCGATGCCTCTTCTCCTTTATCCTGCTGTGTTGCGAAACAACAAACACAAGGTGGTTATTGGGTAACAGTCAACATGGAAACCACTTCAGGACTCAGAGCGCGTCGCTCTGCTTCTTTCCAGAGAGGTCAAGACCCGCAGCCTTCCTCTGAAAGGAAAACCTGACGGATTAAACGGTGCACGTGCCACTCTCTATACCAGGGATATGCTGCGTTCAGGTCACATGGGAATACTGTAAATGTTGAAGCTGATATGTTACTTTCAGGGCGGTAACCAGGATCTCACACATACTGAGGTCAGAAGTCCGAGCTCTCTCTTTTTCTTATGCGCAGTTTTCTGAAGTAAGTTTCCCAACGTGACAATCTAAGCTCCATAATGTAAGAAATAATATCTTTCTGGAGAAATACTGAGTCATTCATTATTTATTTGGTAGTTACATTTTTGGTAGTCCAATTTAAATGTATTAATGTAAAAATACTGTAATCTATGATGACATGTTAGAGCAAATGTAGGTAAAAAACATAATAATTATGGAGCAGGAGGAGGGGGATATTCAGCGAAAAGGATAGGATAAAAATGGATATTTTTTTAGATTAACATGGTAAATGTACATTAAAGAAATCTCCAGAATTTATACAACTTTTCGTAAGTAATATATTTGTGCAAAAAAGCCTTTATAATTTGTTGCATATTTACTCGTAAATTAACCAATTCAATATTCGAGAACATCCAAGCTTTTTTCTCATTAATCTGGCTCTGTGATTGTTATTTTAAATCTACAATGGCCCTCATACACCATATAGAATGGTACATCAGGTTCCTAAAACCCCCAAATTACCCATAAAAACCCAGGAGGACATGACCTCACTGTCCTCAATGGTAGCTACGGCCAAGAAACATCTTTCCATTTATTAGTGGTAACCTGTCTTCTTCTTCACAGCCTTGAATGGTGCATATGTTGGCGTATTACCACCTCCAACTGGCAGGCAGCGAAATGGCAAGAAACCAACAGTATGTGTGCCTTATACAAGTGGTGAAAAAACTATGCAGGGATGAGTGGTCGTCCTATCACCACAAGGTAGTCGGTTCGATCCCTGGTCTCCCCGAAGTGTCCTTGAGCAAGACACTGCTCCCTGGGCGCCTCACAGCACTGCTCCTTCATTCTAAGGATGGGTTGCATGCAGAGACCAATTTCCCCAGGGGATCAATAAAGGATCATTTCTTTTCTTCTTTCTTTCTCCATCATCTCCATTATTTAACTTTAACTTTTCCATGGAACCACCTGAAGCTGTGTTATGTTTTTAAAAAAATCACCAAAATTAATGAT
This sequence comes from Cottus gobio, assembly GCA_023566465.1. Lineage (NCBI taxonomy): Eukaryota > Metazoa > Chordata > Actinopteri > Perciformes > Cottidae > Cottus > Cottus gobio. Next base: position 26,560,029 of record CM042223.1, on the reverse strand, counting down.
GTTCATGTGGTTATATACAGTACTGTCTAGAATACATGGACAACTCAAATGCATCACCATCAGTTTATTTTCTTGCTTTTTGCCCTGAGCATGAGAAAAAAAACTTCAAATCACATTCATCGAATACAAACTTGTGTCCCGCCTGTTGAACTGAATGCAGCATTAGCCCAACATGACTCACCAGCAGGTAATCACGGTGCAGACTTTAAATGGGAGAAAAGAGAGGCAGGAGATAAAACTGCTGTGTTTCCTCGCTGAAATCTTTTCTGACAGAACGGTGAAACGAATAATGATACATATTAGGCAAATCAGGCATTATCCAATGGTAACTTTTGGTTAATTTGCAACATGGCATTAAAACAAAACCAAAACCTGAGCAACCGTTTCATTTCTGACACACTGGCCATGTGAGTCATAGCTGACTCACATGGATTCCTCCAGCAGAAGCATGAGGCTTGTCAGGAGCAGAATTTATGGGTTGTTCAATATGCTGTTTTCATGTTCTTGGCAGCGACGATTTTTTTTTGTACACCTGTTTGCGACCCTTTAACAATAACACTGGCCTTAGCATAATTGGCCCTCCAGAGGCATACGTTTTGCCTTTTCATGTCCTTTTCTTTCCTCCATCAAGCTGATCTGGTTCCTCTCCACCATTTCCATCATCTGGAGTGGCTCTCAAACATTGGAGAGCCCCTGTTCAGCAGCCGTTTAACCTGTGACTTAAGTAATGAACAGTTGGCCTTTATGTAACCACCCTCTGCCGATCCTCTGCTGTTTCCCCCCTCTCTGCTCACCAGCGCTCTCTCTCAGCTTACAGGAGCTTTTATCTTTTCATCGTGTTGTTATCAAAGCGTCGCGGTCGGATGAAGATTATTCATTTCCTCCTCCGCCGCTACACAAGCACATTGTCTAATTACATTACATTACATTTCATTTAGCTGACGCTTTTATCCAAAGAGACTTACATGATATACAGTAGACCGTAGACACAGCAACGGTGAGCAATGAGGGTTAAGTGTCTTGCTCAAGGACACAACGACATGGACTGGCTGAGCCGGGGTTTGAACCACCGACCCTCTGATTGAAAGACTGACTTGCTAACCACTGAGCCACAGTCGCCCCGCAATTATTAATTATGAGCCAGAACGGCCAATGAGCACAAAACATCAACAGAGGACGGTAAATAAACCCGGTGGACTGACCATGTCTGAGTCCACGCCGCGCTGCTCCGGCAGCAGAGGCTTCTCCTCCGTGAACTGCTGCTCCTTCATCCCCGCCATCCTGGACAGCAAGCTGCAATAACCACAGCAACACACACACACACACACACACACACACACACACACACACACACACACACACACACACACACACACACACACACACATCTAAGGTTACACTATTATTTCATCATGCAGAATACAGTTTGACCTTAGAAAACTGCATTAATCTTCCTTTGCTTCTCTAGCAGTGTGTTGCATAATGATGGTAGTTCAGTTTCAATTGAATGGAATGAAACAGTCCTTTGAGAAGTAGTTTCACAAATCCACATTGTGAAGTGATGGACTCAGTTCGGTGATTGAATGATGTGCTGATAATCTGAGCAGCTGATAGATGAGAAACTGATTGGAAACGGAGATGGAATCAAGATGGGAATTCGATACTTGCCCTAATTTATTGGAAGAATTAGTGGGAAAAGAAAACAAACATTCACAGCTACAGTGCGGATCAGGTTTAGTGAGAAGTACAAACTTGACTAGAGGGAATCTTTTCCAAAACGAAAGGTGCTCTCTGGAGTTTTGTTGTAAATATACAATGTTTACATTGTTTTTGTCTTTGAGGTGTAATCAATGTCTTGAATGTATTTCATTCCTCATTAAACCTTTGCAAACACAATGTTTGGAGCATTTTGAACCCTGTCCCTGGTCTAACCATGTTCATATCTTCTTCTTCTATGTGCCTTCGGTGACGCATTGCTGTACTTGTGGCCGCCATACGCCTTACGCAATGAGTAAAGAAGGAAGTCCGGCTACGTGATACACAGAGTGACAAATTACAACGGGTGGGGGTGATGCATGGTTCAAACAGGACCCTCACCCAGGTGACCGGTGTTTGTGTCCCATGTGAAACAGAAACTCACCATTGACTTATACGTTCTGTACGTAGCTTGTGTAATACAGCCTCTCTTACAAATTGACTTACGTTGTTACGTGACATTATGTCACATTATGGGATGTTACTTAACATTACATTATGTAACCTTCAGTAATGTTACCTTGTAAAATAGCCTATACTGAACTACATCATGCAGGTTATGTAACGTTACATAATGTTACTATTTTGCCCACGTAACAAATCCTACTTAACTACGTTACATAAGTTACGTAATGTTACTATGTTGCATACGTAAAATAACGGTTTCTACGTGGCTTCTGTAACGTTGCCTACGTAACTACGTAACAAGCATACTAATTTTTACACAACCATGACAATTCCCTAAAGCTAACCAAGTAGTTTTGTTGTTCAAATTTAATGAACATGTCCACAGTGAGTACTGAAGTTAACTTTGTAGAGGCAGTGTATACATGTAATTAGTGTAAAATGAAACATGGAAAACTGACACGCGCTAGAGTGACGCTAGAGTGGTGTACAGGGTGCAATGGTTTGACACGCTCGAGGGTTGGTATATGATGAGTAGGCAGTGAGATTGTGTGCTCTATACTCATTAGCACCACTAGAGGTAAAAAAGCTCCACTGGGTACCATAATTGCCCTGGAATTTGTCCATCGTGTGTCTGGACTTTCAGCAGAGTGAGTCAAACAGCACAGTGTAGGGTTCCTGTTCTCCTGACGAGAGGCTGATCCGCCTCACAAGGAGGGCCTGATGCCGGACAAACATGTCACGCTCTACATACTGTGCCAACAAACCACTTCACTCTCCACTACACACTAAAAATTCATCCCAGTGAGGTGAAATCCAAAATGGAGATTGACCAAACATCTTGTTTTTCTCCAAACGCTCTAAGTACAATAGCTACAAAAACACAATTTAGTGATGTTCTGCTTTAGTTTGCTAGCTAACAAAGACTCCAAAGTGGATTTCACATAGATGCTTATTGACCGAGATTACTAGAAAAGTGGAGCTTGGAAGTGCACAGACTACTGCCCCAAAGATAATAAGAGGACGGAGGCTGTAATAGGGTCTAATTAAACTGGCATTTTATGTTTGAGGGCACACACACACAAAGCCATAATATACAGGGCACAAATACATTGTGAAACATCAGCACACACAGAGAGTGGCGTTAGTACAATAACACTGCTCCAGTACATGATCACAGCAGTCCACCAACGCTGGAGCGCAGCAGAACACATCACTTTAAATATAGTTTCTATTGACACCACATCACCGAAATGAAAGTGGCAGATTGGTCAGATTTACAGTTGTTGGTGTTTTGCAAATGTAATAACACCGGATGTAGCTGATGATGTAACTGACCCCAATCTGTCAGTGTTTACAACGTCTTCAACATTTCAACACACATCACCGCTCTGTCTCGTTCCACCCTTTTCTCTCTCTCTAACCTCAAATGCCCTCTGCTGTTGTCTCTCTCCTCTCTCCTGGCAGTCATTCAGTACAATCTGTGTTTTTATCTGACACCCTAAAAGAGACGAAGGCCAGATGCCAGCGAGAGGCACTCCCAGCCGCTTATGAAGTGTGTGTGTGTGTGTGTGTGTGTGTGTGTGTGTGTGTGTGTGTGTGTGTGTGTGTGTGTGTGTGTGTGTGTGTGTGTGTGTGTGTGTGTGTGTGTGTGCGTGTGTGTGTGTGCGTGTGTGTGTGTGTGTGCGTGTGTGCGTGTGTGTGTGACCCCAGAGTGTCGAAGCCCCTACTTACAAATGAAAACCCACTCGAAGAAATTATCCGCATCACCCCAGAACGGATTTTTAAAGAAAAGCTCCACCTGTCGAAGCTAGTGACTAATGTGTGCCACTGGCCACTGGCTACAGGGTACAAGGTGACTGAGTGAGCACAGCCTTTGGTGAAATGAGCTGCATCATTTCACAATGGTGCAAATACCTCCATAGTAGACAACAGAGGTGGGACCAATCATTGTTGTGCGAGTCACAAATAAGTCTCAAGTCCTTGCTCAAGTCTTGAGTCAGGTCGATCCCCGGCTCCGGCAGTCTGTGTCCTTGTGTCCTTGAGCAAGACACTTAACCCTTAGTTGCTCACCGGGCGCTTCACGAGGGCTGCCCACTGCTCCTTAATACTAAGGATGGGTTAAAATGCAGAGAATACATTTCCCCACTGTGGGACTAATAAGGGATTATTATAAAAGGTCCCAGGTCAATATTGACAAGTCTGGATCAAGTACCAGGTCAACACTGACAGGTCAACACGAACAAGAGCTTTGTTCATCCAAGGCTTTTTAAGGTTATGAGCATTTTGTGCCCATTTGGGAGCACAAGACGGGTGGGGTAAACATCTTTGAATTCCAAATATTGACCTAATATTACAAAGACAAACAAAAATAAACGGTAACACTTTATAATAACTGCACACTATGACGCATTATATAATACTTCATTTACAAATGGTGAATCCATCCTTTATAAAGTGTGGAACAATGCTTTATAAATGATGAATTAAGTGTTTACTCATACTTAACTAATGCTTCGTAGCATGCAGTTATTATAAAGTGTTACCGGGGTTGGTTGAACGTGTCTGTGGAGACAAGCACAGAAATGAATCAGGAACTAATGGAACACATCAACCAGATCGCCAACAAACATAGCACACATTCAGACCGTGTTTTTCTCCTTCCCCTCTCCTTAACCTCCTCCCATTGCTCTCTCCCTCCCGTTGTGACCAGTTTATTAAACTGGTCGAGTGTGACCTCTCTGAGGCCTCTGGAGTGGGTCCACGAGGATATGAGAACAGAGACAAAACAACACCACCTCTCTTCCTCCTGCTCCCTCACTCTACAGCTGCAGGTCTGCTGTTATCTTCGGAGAGTCAACACATCGCAAATCTTCTTACAAAATAACAAATGTTTATTTCAAGGAAATGTTTAATTATTCTGTATTTCGGATTTAAATTACAAACAATTTACAATTTGCAAACAATCCATTTACATTTTCCGGTTAGACGGAAAATAACAAGTTTACAAATTGACCGAACTGAATTCACTCAGCCTGTGTTATTACCGCATAAAGCATCCCGAGTGGAAATGATGCCCTTGGCTGAATATAGTTTAGTCTATGGACAAAACCCCGCACACTCGTATCAAATGAGAGTGCACTTTTGTGACTGACTGACGTAGTGGAGCCTCCAGACTGTCGCAGAAATCTACCCAACATTCATCAGACAGTCTGTGAACTCTCAAAAGCTGGATATGAAAAACAGGAACAGTCACAGCCAGAATGGCTGTAGAGAGAGAGAGAGAAAAGAGAGCGCCACCTACACACACAAACTTCATTCAGAGATAATCCAAAGGAAATGCTGCTCAAAATAACTGAAAAAACAAGGATCCTAAAGGATTACATCCTTATCCTTATTTCACCTACAAAAATCCTGTTTTCTTCCCTCCTTTGATTTCTTACATAACCCCTTTATAATATATGCTTTATAATTTGGCCTCCAGAACCATCTGTATCCATCATGCTGGATTTTCTCTACATTTGCATTACTTTGGGAACATTTTCTCCCCTGAGGCTTGTGTTTATTGATCCAGCAACTGAAAACTCTACAGACATCCCAGATCTGAGGACCACCTCGACACCAAGTCTTGTGATGTCCTATTGTACACAAAGAATATAATCTGTGACAAAATCATCTTGTAGTGCTCCTCATGTCATTAACAAGATTCCTCGACGCCAGAAGGAAAGCCTGTGCGTCTCTAACACAGCTGTCAATCACTGCTCGTGGAGCTTGTGACGTCCAAACCAACAATCAAACCAGGCAGCACTCATCAATACGCTGGTTTTGGCTCCATTGTTTTCAACACGACGGCCGGGTCCCAATCGTTCTCATTTTACAGCTGAACAGTAACGAAAACATGTTTCTGAAAAAATGACATATGCAACGCAATAACAGAATGTTGATTTATATTTGATCGCTGCCTCCTTTGACAGTTTGATCGGAGTTCACAAGCTTCACGTTAGAAAATCCTCGGCTCTGATTGTTTTTATCAGGATCCTGATATTTTCCCAGATTATGTCTTGTATACGACTGCCAAATATGACAAAAACTATATTTCTGTATTATAGTTACCACCTGGCCGTGTACAGTGAGTCTCTCAGAGCTTGTGTTTCACTGATATTGGATGTTGGATGGAGTTGATGAGAACAGAATTAGCAATGATGTAAAACTAAAACAAAGAGCTAAAAGAGGCTAAAAAGCTCAATGCACAGTTGGGCGGCAATTCTCTGTGGATTCGAACGGTCCTTCTCACATGATTTGTAATAATTTAATACATTGCTAACATAAAAAACAGTAGAGTTTTAAATTTGGGAGAATAAATGTGTTATTCTTCTCCCACTCGCTCTGTCTCTGCTTCTTTTTGTTTCTCTGCTCTCCCAAGTTTGTCACTAATGTTTGACAGTTTACTTTTTTCCAAACTCTTATCCCTATGCAACCTCTTCTCGGTCTTCCAGCATCTTAAAATGTCTTCTCGCTGTTTTTTTATATTTATTTTGTGTCCTCTCTCTCTCTCACTCTCTCTCTCTCTGTCTCTCTCTCTGTCTCTCTCTCACCCCATCTTCTATCCTCATTCCACCCTGTCTCATCCCTCTCTTTCTCACCATTTCTATTCACTCTGACATGCTTATGTCAGACAGCTGCTTGTGAAATCAATTACCATTGCATTACACGGCTATATTTGTCCTCGTGACGCCACTGCTGCCGGAGGAAAGATACCGCTGCAGTCTAGTTTGTCTAGTGCGTAACTTCTGCACTCTCTATGGTGAAGATCCTGTTGGTTCTTTTTACAAGATATTGATACATGTAGTTTAGAATGTGCATGTGATTGTGTGTTAGTTTCTACAAAGTGTGTGGCTTTGTGGGCCTTTAAATTCGGTCAATTTCATCGTTTAGTCTGTTCAACACTTTGTTCTGCAGCAAAAAGTCTCAACAATTTAAAAGCATTTATAGTCCATGCCAATATTAAGATTGGAAGATTATAAACCATTGATGCAACACACTCTGGACTTCAACCTACCATTCAAAGTGCTTTAGTACATCATGTCATTCACTCATTCACACACTGATGGCAGGGGCTACCATGCAAAGTGCCATTCATACCCATTCTTGATGGGGCACATCGACATGGACCATCCATCCTCTGATTGAAGGACGACTCGCTCTAGCACTGAGCCACAGTCGCCTACTGTCCAGGTGAAAGAGTTAAGCTAGTTGTGAGATGGTGAATTGTTTCAGCCCAGTGTGAGATTCTGCAACTGAGGGTTTAGGCCCAGTGCCAACATTTAGCGCCAATGCAGGAAATGATGTGACCAATAGCGAGGTGTGGAGTTTCTGACATTCACACAGGAGACCGGAGTTTGCGTCGGGTCACAGATCTACAATTCATATTCACATTTGTATTAACCATAGGCATCATTTTGACCAAGCATTTCAGTTGCCAAGTAGACATTTCTTACATTTCCATGTGTCATCATTACACATTTTAGGCTTTTTGCTCGCCATTTTATGCCACGTTAACAATGTGAAATGGTTGAGGTTACGTTGAGGCCACGGAACTTCAGTAATGGACGCAGTTTAAAAAAAAAACTAGGGCTACATGTTTGAAATGTAATAATGCACATTGCTTCATGTCGACCTGGCCACATCAGGTATACACAGTTAACATATAGCATTTCTTACCGGAGGATCATGCGATCTGTTGCATGTGTGTCCATTAGAGAGGGTCCAAAGCTGATCTTGCAAAACTGAGCTGAGTGCATCGCCGAACCCCCGAGTGCTGCTCTGCGCCCTGAAACCGTGTCAGTTGACTCTTGGTGTTTTAGACGGCGTGTTGGCTAACGGCTAACATCGACGCTACGTGGTGGCTTGGTCAGTTTAATTTTTTTGTTTGGCAAGATTGAACGACGTATCTTATACAACGACTTCAAGCCCATTGTCTGCATACTTCCAAATACTTGTTTTGGAGTTTGAATAAAGTGTTTTATCAGCATGGAGGTTAAACGGGGGTTACACACCAACCGCGGGTTGTATTCATGCAATGCAGCAGTGGTCGTTGCCGACCACCTGGTGGAGAGTACACCAATCTGGTTATACATTTTCGCATCCTCTATAGATAGCTTAAATGTTGGCATATGTCATCCGATGAACTAAAGCCATGGGAGTTGAACAGTGAGGCATGTGGCCATCACAGTCCGCTCTCCACAGCGGAGGCCCGGACTTCAAAGCCTCTCTTCATCCCTCAACCAACTGTGTCCAGGCAGCCACAGTGTCAGTGGGTGAGGAGTTATTTACAGGCCTGTTTTCAATGTCCTCACTCATGAAGGAACGCTGCCAAAAGAAAAAGAGCTTTTTCACTCTGAACAAGTGGTCCTTTTTTCTAATTTGGGGAGAAAACAGTTTTCACTGCAGTTTGTTGAGGAGAACAAAATAGACCTGTCCTCTTCCCTCTTCTCTCACTCCTTCACTCCTTTCTTTTCGTTCTGCCTGGAAAGGGTTGCTATGACAACCATCCTCAGTCCCACTGAGTCTCGTTCACCTTCTCTTCACTGCCTTTTGGCTACAGTACACGGTTATTTTCCCACCATCTTAAGAGACGATATGTCAGGATTACATATCTTCTGTGTTCTCACGTGGGCTTTGGTCTGCGTTGTATTGCCACGTTTACAACAATCACATTTCATACTGGGCAGAGGCAGAGCTGGCATCATCAATGAATACTATCATTGCATTGTCGCCGTATTAAATCGGAGAACTGGCATTATCGGCCTCCCCTCCCTGCTCTCCTGGTTTAAATTACACATACTGTCCTCCTTGGGTCTCTATTGGCACATGCATCTTGCTAAATTACACCTCTCACAGTCCATAGTACAGTCCTCTCAACACTCCATAGTAACCCCCCTCCAGTCCACATTGGGTGATGAGACTCCATTTGTATTGTCTTTGCTTATTATTTATTATATTTGTGCTGTTCGGAGGAAGGAAGAACAGACTGAAGGAAGTGGCGCTTCACGGTGATCAGCATCAGGACTGGCGTGGTGAACAATCTGATGCTCATGCTTTAGATGACAGAACAATATCATATACTCCACCTTCATTGCTTCATGGTCAATGAAGGTTGTTGATCACTCTCACTCTCAAAATAAACTTGTGTGACTTTATCTCTGGAGCGCACACTTCTACTTTCTTTAAATGCCTCTTTCTGCAAGAATATATCATTTAAAAGACAAGTTCTACATTTAGATGTCTTTCTGCCATTTGTAACCTCATACACTGAATTTAACCACATGGCTGGGCCTATCCATTGGTAGGTCCTGGACAATGACATGCTTTTCTATGGCGATTGAGTTAAAGGGACCGTATAGGAATAAGGAAGTTGGTCTATTATCAAGACAAACATATAAGTAGAATTTAAAAACCGTGCTATCTCCCCACACATTCGGACCTCTTGATCACATCTGCATCTGCTACAAGGTATTTTATTTTTGTTTCTTTCTGTTGTACAAAACCATATCATTACTAAAATAAAAACATACATGTATAACATATATCTAATGTTAGGCAATGTTAGAAGAAGTAGGATACGCAAACCTCTTTTTAAGTAAATCTATGAAAACAAATAACGCCCAGTAAAGTCCTGCATTTACATTTTACTTAAAGTGAAAAGTGAAGGATAGGCATTATGCACGCAATGCATTATATTACAATTGTTCTGTTTTGCGAGTCGAATCTGTAACATTACCTGTAACGATACTTACTTATGTAGTACTACAATTTAACACATGTAGTATACAGCTGAGGGCTTTTGAAAGTTATTTTACGGAGCAATGACACTAGAATAGTAGCATTATTCAATATTTCCCCCTCTACACATCATAAATACATAGATGTTTTTAGCTAGGAGGCCCATGTATTCTCTTCCGGTGATTTGTTTACTCATGAACCACCGCAGCACAGGATGTTCTTTACTTGTTTGCACAGCTGCAATCAGGAAATACAATTAAAAACCTTTTGTGTTTTTTTTCTTGACTTAAACATTTAAATGCCACTTTGTGTTAAACTTCTCATTATCAACTTGTTTGGGGTCAGAGAGAAAAATCCGGCCATTTTAAAAGTACAGCACTCTTATTGTATTGCTCTCACTGGGTGTCTACTCAACCGTCAGACTCATTGTGAAGTTTCTGAAAGTTACTCAGGTTAAGATTCTTTTTCTTTCTCCTCATTTCACTAACCAGCATGAAGAGAATTGCCCTACCATATTGATTTTGAGGTCTGTGGGTGGGTGGAAAGGATATACAACTGAAGCCGACATGTGCAAATAATAAAAGATTGGATTTTACGAGTAAGATTCAACCTTTTAATGATAAACATTTTTGACATTCCGAATCATGAGAAAGCTGTAAACATCAACGCCACAGGTCACCCCAAAGACAAGAGACATTTCATATTTGTTTTTAGAAACCTAAATTTATTATTCAGTCGAATGTCCTTACTGAAATCATATAAGATTTCTTTTTTTTTTTTTTTTAAACTGAGCCCTGGAATCAGATTTTCTACCTGTATCTGGATAATCATCGGGTCAGTCGTAAACAATCAAAGCTGTAATCCTACCTTGCTGTTTTATTGTTAAATTAAAACAGAACAACAAGCATTACAATATAAAATCCCTTGTATAATTGGTTATTGACTGCCATCCCATGTTTCATAAAAGTTTAATGCTTTTTCCATATACATAAATCCTATAAAGACTGTCGTCTTACAAGCATTTCAATTTATTTTTTATTTTTTAAATTTTTATGTTTGAGTCAGTTATTAGAAAAGGTGTTATTTTGTTTGACTTCCAGTCTTGAATGTCACAACGAACAATGCTGCTATGTTGATCCCTCGAGGACTTTAAATTATGTTTTCTATATTTATTCTCTCAGGGCTCAATCGCAGAGCAACAGGTTTCTCTGAACACAGAGTGACCCCTTCATCCCTCAGGGCTCTGGTGAGCCGTTCTACACCTCCAAAACTAGCCAGTTCATAATAGACCTTTTTCGTGAAACAATAATGAAGCATTTTGTTAAAGGTTCAGTTTTTTTTAATTGTTTTCAAAAATCACACAATTATATCACACTCTGAGCATCCTTTAACACAGAGCCTCCCAGGTTACAATGAATATCATAATGCAGTCTTTTCAAGTCATTGGCAGTTTTTTGTACATAAACATCTACAAACAAAGTAATTACAAAGTAATAATTGTGCCAAAAGTATCAGACAATGAAGATTGGTTTACCATATGCATTGTGTGCTCGGCATGAGTTCTAACAATATTCAAATCTAATCTGTAAATATTTACAATAACCCGGTCCAACACATCTATTAACTGACTACTGATTACATGTTCCTCTATATACGACTCTAGTTTTCTCCAGTAATTGCCCATTTTCACTCCCCAGCCCAAAATTCCAAGGCGTCAAGCAAAGCTATAATCTTGTCTTTGTCTCTCCCCACCAGAGCTTCGTAGATCTTGCAGAGTTTCAAATCGAGGTGCCTCGTCATTTTGAGACTGCAAAGAACAGCCTTTGAAGCGCCATGGATCCTGCAATCACACACGTGAAGGCCTCGTTTGGAAAGACTCTGTTGAATGGTTGGAATAAAATGGTCAGTCCAAAGTCTTTTCATCAGAGCATCGTAATGCTTTTGCAGGAAAAACTCTGGTAGGTCTTGCAGGCATTCGTGTTGTATCTGACTCGGATGGTCCGTTTGACAGCTGTAACAGGTTTCGTTTCTAAAGTCGGACACAACCCTACCCAACAATCGAGCCGTTATGGTTTTCACCGTATTGAAGAAAATGTCAGTCAAATGGCCGTCCATCACATCCTTCTCCGGGTTGCTGCATGGTGATGATGTTGAAGACAGAGTCTCGGGTGAGGATGGCGGCGAACTTTGGCTATCCCACGCCGGAGATGATGGTGAGGATGGCGGCAAACTTTGGCTATCCCACGCCGGAGATGATGGAGGGGTTAGAGGACAGTACATGGTGTTTCAGAGTGTGGAGAGTGTCCTCGTTTTATGGAAACTGCAGAGAGGTTTTAGGGGGAGGAGTCGTCTTCAGTATTATCATACAATGATATTGTCACGGTATTTGAGGATGTACTGCTATCCCTTTGAGATGGAGAAGGAGTTGGGGCAAGCGTGGTTCATGCACTGTGTGTTCGGCTTGAGTTCGAACAATATTTGAAAAGGCTATATGTGAGGAATCCAACAGGTTAGTATATAATTTGACCTATTTTTCTCATCATCAGACCCACCTCTTCACACCACAGCCTGCTTGAATCAGCAGAGAATGAGTCAGAGAAAATAGACTAGCAGAGGCTAAAGGAAAAAGAGAGCCTTTTATCACAACTAGTTGCAAATACAATGTCTATACTTGCATACCATTTTTGAATTAATAGGCTACCATCCACACACTTCCCGTTTACTCAAAATCATCCACTTCAATGTACAACTACTATTTTAGATCTTACATCAGCTGCAATGCTCTCCTTATTTACCAGTGTTAGCTCTTTGTGGCTCCTTACTGAAATTCCCACTGCACTGCAGTTTCTGTTATCTTTCAAGTTGGACCCTGCAAAGGAATAAATAACACTAAAACTCTTTGTTGAGGCAGCGCTAAGTTCTCAACATGGACAAAATGCCATTTAAGTCTATTCATGGTGCGTGCACCTATTCCAGGATCCAAAAGCTCCCCTTGATCCAAGGTGCCTAGTGTAGAGCAACTGAAGTTACAATTATGCAGATCGGTTAGTGCTGTGTAGGTTTTGAACACTTTTTGGCAAGTTGTGCACATTGTAGCAAACACCAGATTAGGACCGGTTTAACACGTAGCAATGTACTCATCCTTCATACCCACATTAGGGTTAGTAGTACCGAAACAAAACACAAGTTCAACACCAAGCAACTAAATGAGCATACAGCAAAAAAAAATAAAAATAATCTTATTCCTTATATATAGTCTTATTCCTCTACTAACCAAAACTCACTGAACTACATGCCATAAAGAGAGCAAATGAACTTAATTGTATACAGCCATAACCATAAAACAGGGCTGTTTGTGTTATCAGTTAAACGCATCTGGCTCTCACACAAAGACCCCGGGGTGGGTGGGGGTAGAGGGAGAGAGGTAGAGAGATGATGTTCATTTACTTTTAGATATGGCGGTGGTAGCATCGTTTTGTGAAAGCACTTTTTTTATTTAATTCACATTAAACTCTGGGCTGGTTTAGCGATGGAAACACTTTTTTAAAAGTAAGACCTAGAGGGAGTGACTCCTTTGTGTAAAGTCATGCTATATATTCTCGAACTGTTGCTGAAAATAACGTATTTTAACTATTTTCCTGTGTATATAAGTAGATAGCAGGAGGTGATCTCTTTTCCTAATATGTGCTATTGTTAAAGTCAAAGACTTTTTTTATTTAATTCCTGTGAAACTCTGGGCTGGTTTTGTGTTTAGCGATAGAAACACTTTTTAAAAAGTAATGTGTAAAGTCATGCACTATATTCTCTAACTGTTGCTGAAACTAATCTATTTAAACCATTTTCCTAACAGGAGTTGCTCCCGCTGTTCTACAGGTGTCATGATCTTACAAATCCTGTTGAAAACCCTCTGAGATAGAGAGAAGATATTTATTTAGTTTTAGATATACAGGTGGAAACAATGGAGATCTCACAGGGCTTATTGTGATGGTCGCCTCTCCCTTAGGAAAGATCCTCAGCTGATTATAACCCTTGATATCCTCTGCCTGCGTTTATCCAGGTGTCCTGTGACACCGAGAACTGCGTGTGTCAGGATCCTACAAGTCCTGTTGGAGGTGATGTCAAAGACCCAGGGGTGGTTGTGGGCTCTTTTAAAAAGTAAGGTGATTGTGTAAACTCAACAAGGGTTGCGTCTCCTTCATTTGTTTATAGCTCCTGTGAGAGTTGTCTGTTATCAGTTAAATCTGTCTGGCTCTCACACAAAGACCCCGGGGTGGGTGGGTGGATCTTACAGGTCCTGTTGAAAACCCTGTGATATAGAGTGAGGAGGTTCATTTACTTTTAGACTTGCTGAGGGAAACATCGAATCAGGAAACCTTTTTTAAAAAAGTAAGACTTTTTACCTAAACTTTCTTTATTTAATTCACATTTTCCCGTGAAACTCTGGGCTGCTTTTGTGTTTAGCGATAGAAACACTTTTTAAAGGTAAGACCTAGAGGGTATGCTGGGGAGAGAGTCCTTATGATTGTGTAAAGTCATGCTATATATTCTCTGTGGTTCGCGCCAAGACCAACCCCATTCCAAAATACTCGACGCTCATTGGTTCACAGCTTAGTCCCGCCCCATTCCAAAATACTCGACGCTCATTGGTTCACAGCTTAGTCCCGCCCCATTCCAAAATACTCGACGCTCATTGGTTCACAGCTTAGTCCCGCCCCTCGATTCTCATTGGACGAGGGGGCGGGACTAAGACCCTGACCCCAGGTCAAAAGTTCAACCTGTCACTTTGACGAAAGGGGTAAACTATCTCTCTCTGTAGTGCTGTTAATGCTGAGTCACCAGAGGGTCTGATGTCACTGAAGTATAGAAGAAATGCTTCCATGTGAATACGTCACCACAGCATCGATGAACGGGTGAAACACTTACAATGTTCATAGTGATATTGTAGTGTTATCAATAGCCAAATTATATGCTGTTCTCAAATTCAAATCGCTGTGTCAAACACGATAATGTAAACATAATTGTCAAGCGCATTCATATAGGGGTTTATCAACTTAGTTGACCTCAGTTGATCAAGTTTCAAGTCTGGATCAATTGTAAACTGTACGAGAAGAAATGCAAGACAAATTGTGAAAACAGCAGTCACGAACAGAAATAAAGTGGATCTGTGAGAGGCGGGTCCTCTACAGTTGGTTCATTATAACGTTTCACTGGTAACAGGTTGCTGCTGCTGGAAACAATGCTAATGGGAGGAGATTTGTGGTAAACCAAAGAAAAGAGCTAAAAGCTCAAATACAAAAGAAAAACATTTACATCACACACATACACACACACACACATCACACACAACCTTCTGACCACGTGGTGCGGAGACAACAACCTCCTGCTCAACAACAGCAAGACCAAGGAGATTGTTGTTGACTTCCGGAAAGGCCACACTCATCACCCACCACTGACCATCAACGGTGTGGACATTGAGCGAGTCAGCAGCACCAAATTCCTGGGGGTGGACATCAGCGAGGACCTCTCCTGGACAGCCAACACGTCATCGCTGGCAAAGAAGGCACAGAGGCGTCTCTACTTCCTCCGCAAGCTGAGGAAAGCAGGAAGCCCCCCATCCATCATGTGCACCTTCTACCGTGGCACCATTGAGAGCATCCTGACCAGCAGCATCACTGTGTGGGGCGGAAGCTGCACAGACTACAACAGGAAAGCCCTGCAGCGCATAGTGAATGCAGCTGGACGGATCATTGGTGCCTCACTCCCCACCCTCCCCTCCCTGCAGGACATATATGACACCCGCCTCACCCGCAAAGTGACCATGATTGTGAGCGACTCCTGCCACCCCTCACACGGTCTCTTCAGCCTCCTGCCCTCCGGTAGGAGATACCGGAGCCTCCGGGCTCGCACCACCAGGCTGTCCAACAGCTTCATCCACCAGGCTGTCAGGAAGCTGAACTCTCTCCCCACCCTCCCACTCCGTCCTCTTTAGACACACATGTATAAATGCTGCTGAACTCTGTCTGTTGCTGACATACATAGTCATTCACAGTTCCAAATGTATGTTATTTATGTTGTTATAACTGCTTATATGTTTCTCTCTTTTTCTTAATTTGTTTTTGTCTTTTGTTATTTTTAAAACCTATTTGCACTTTATTATTATTATTATTCACTATTCACTTTATGTTGGACAGAAGAGAAACGTACTTTCGATCTTTTGTATGTTTGCACATGTAAATAATTGACATTAAAGCTGACTTTGACTTTGACTTGACTTTGATACAAACCAATGTATATATCAAAATATTGAATAGTGCAACATTCAATTGAAATATTTAGCTTTTTGTTCACAGTAGCTAGACTGTGTATATGTCTCTGCTGTATAAATGAATGAGACATTTGTCCGTTAGTATGAGGTAGGAAGGTTTGGAGACAGTTCGTGCTCCTACCGCCCAACGATGACTGGAGCTCATTAAGGGCATGCGAGGCCAGTAAAGAGGCTCAGAGAGCAGCTTCTCATGAGACAGGAAATCCATTGCACAGCCGTGTGGAGGGGAAGCGTCCGATCTAATGTACAATCACCGAATCGATACCTGGAAACTGGGACCGCCCAACGAGACAGGGGCTGCGAGAATGAGAGACAGCGGGAAGGCAGGGGGACAAATAAGACGCAAGGCCGCAAGGTTACCGACTCTGCTCAGGTGTAATAATTAGACATATGGCTGCCATAATTCAGAGAGGACAACTCATCTCCTCCTTCTCATCTTCACTGAGATCACACAGCTACCTGTCTGCTTCTGCTGGCTGATGAGGAGCTTTACAAGATGGAGCGACTGGCGAAGTACAAGCATCAAGGACACAAATACACAGAGTCCTTCAGATACTTCAGCCAGAAAATATAGAAAGAAAAGAAATGCTGTGAAGTCCACAGCAGATTTGAAGCTGGATTTCGACGACAGCTACAGCTTTTTACAAAGAGAAGAAAACATACAATACTGTAGTTAGAGGGGCAGTGTGCAGGATTATTGCAAATTAATGGCAGAAATTGAATATAATATGAATAACTTGTTTCCATGATTGTATAATCACCTGAAAACTAAGAATTGTGTTTTCATTAGCTTAAAATGAGCAGCGCTTCATAGCTACATGTCACGCCGCCATGTTTCTACAGTAGACCAGGAAGGACAAACCAAACACTGGCTCCAGAGAGAGCAGTTAGCATTACCTGCAGGCCACCGTAGTTCTCTGCCAGTCTTGGAAATGAAGGGGTGAGCGGAGGGGTATTCAGTTGGTTGCAATCGACAACCTCACCACTAGATGACCCTAAATACGTACACGCTGGCCCTGTCAGTGTAAAGCACAGTGGTTATGTTAGCGTATATATCTTGCTAGTCATGATAGCAGCACAGCTTCATGATCGTGTTGTTCTGTCACCACTTTGGTCGATGTACGTACCCCTCTAACGGACGGGGAAATGGGATATACTGGTATTGCCGATAACTGATATCAGTGGTTCTATAGGTTCCCATCTCTGAGGCTGTGTTCTTATGGGGTCCGGCCAACGTCCCCGACCTCTATAACGGTCCTGTCTACATTGCCGACCTCCAGAGGTCAGAATTGGCTTCCAGGCCACTGGCCCCTGAGTCTGTCCGTTGGTCCCGCTCCCCTCACCCTGCTCAGTGGTCTGGATCAGCTTGGAGGGACCCTCTGGCTTTTTCTTCCCCAGTGTTTCTTGTGTCTCTCTGCCCTGTGTTTCCAGTCCTCCCCTCCCTTTCTGTGGGCGTGGCTTCCTCTTTCTCTCTCTCCTGGTTCCCTGATTGCTGCCAAGCTGGTTCACCTGTTTACAGACACACACCTGCAATAGATCGACTTATCATGCCTCAGCTACCGTGGTGGTCAGGCCTCTGTACTTTAGTGCTTCAGGAAGAGTATGAGCAACAATCTGCTTGCATCATATTCTTTATAATGGCAGATGACAACACAAACAGAATAATATATTGTACCAATTAATACATATACTGTTTATAAATGTATTTATTTATTTTGGAAATAGGTAGCAGCAGTCTATCATCATCTATCTGCCATCTTATTTCCTCCCTGACGTCTTTCAGTCGTCAATGCTATTGAACTCAGTGGATGTGATTCCTGGGGGAGCTGCCTCCAGTCAGGCAGAGCGTGGACGTTAATCTGGAATGACATGCCCTGACATTCACGTCCACACAGCCTTCCGCCCATAGTCATCTGACCCGTTGTTTCCGTGTGGTGTGCACATCTTATGTTTCAATCCCAGAAGCTCAGCTCTCTGCACCGCTTTCAGAGAAATATATTACTTATTTATAGCTGCTGATCGCCTAGAAGAGTCTTCCGAGTGGCTACCCAGAGCAGAGATATATCTATGTCTGAGTGGAGGATTAAATATTCAATATCAGCTATCGGCTCCAGACTAAGCAGCACTTTCTCTTCTGGCACAAAAAGCAGCTTCTTTGTGAGCCGCCGTCAGATGAAAGCTTTGCGTCTGTAAAGTGTATCCATAAAGTCTGCTTCACAGTAAGAAGAGCAGCCTCGTTTTCACATTCCAGCTGTATTTTTGTCCATTCATACTGTGTTCGTAACAAACCTAGCACCCCTCTAAGGGTCCAGGTTTCTGCTGAGCCATGGTTTCAAGCAGTGAGGATGTGAGCAGCCTCTGTAATCTCCAGTTGTATTTGTCCTTTTACTTGGAGTATTTCGGTTTCTAAAGGACATTGAAATTCAATTAGAGATCATTTAAAAATCCCAGGTTAAGAGACAAGATTGCCAGATGCAGCCTCGGACTCTAAACTAAATCTCATTCATTTCTTGATCTTGTGAAAAGAAGGAAAGAAAACAGCTTTAATCATGATCTCATGTCAGGAGATGGAGTCAGTTTTCAAGCCAACATGAAATGGAAGTCTTTCAAGTGCAGAAAAACTGGACATTTAAACACATAACAAAAGCTCCAACTGCTGATGAAGATCATGTGGTATTATTTAAAGCTCCGGAACAGCGACTAAATGGAGCCTGTGAGAAGACACTGAGCCTCTAGTTGCTCCCCGGGTGCCTTTCAGCAGCAGTTACAGGGACCCTGGTGCTCGGAAACAGCTTTTTTCTTCCTTCAAAAGTTACATATTCTCACTTTCAGTTATTTTATATCATTGTAAATGTAATAAATAACAGTGTAGTACAGTTTATTGCAATGAATTATTTGTTTAGATACAAATTACTTTGATTTATATATTTGGTATTGGAAAAATATTGTGACATTATTTTACCCTTTTATCTCTTTTTTATATTAATTCTAAAAGTGTAAATACAACGTAAGAAACAGGTTACTTTGAAAAGTTGAATGTCTGGATACTTTTATCAGTACGAGCAGTGACGACGACCAGCATGTCGAGATGTATTTCATGCATAACTCAACTAAATCCTGCTCTGATGTAAAACCTCAAATATGTTCCCAGCTTTGAAGGAGTGTGATGGTTCGATGACGAGTGAGCAGGTGTGATTAAAGGGAAGTTTTATTGTTTTATAAAACAACTTGTGCTGATGCTGGAAACCAGCGCAACTGGCAGCAAAATAAAAGCTGAAACTATATTACAGTAGCTGTTATCTTCACCTGGATTCCTGCTGTAAATCAAGCTTCACTATCAGCCAAACGCGGAT
The DNA here is from genome assembly GCA_023566465.1 of Cottus gobio. Lineage (NCBI taxonomy): Eukaryota > Metazoa > Chordata > Actinopteri > Perciformes > Cottidae > Cottus > Cottus gobio. The sequence continues at coordinate 26,540,409 of CM042223.1, read as the reverse complement.
GGAAACATACATTGCATTCCTTAATGCATGACCCTTGGTTGGTAGTGAAGGATGAATGATAGCTGTCCTGTGGACTAGGCCCTTTAGTTACATTACATTTCATTTAGCTGACGCTTTTATCCAAAGCGACTTACATGATATACAGTAGACCGTAGACACAGCAACGGTGAGCAATTAGGGTTAAGTGTCTTGCTCAAGGACACAACGACGCAGACTGCCGGAGCCGGGGATCGAACCACCAACCCTCTGATTGAAAGACCGACTTGCTAACCACTGAGCCACAGTCGCCCCCTGAGCCACAGTCGCCCCCGATGGAAAATGAAGGAAGACAATAGTATTCTTCCAGCTTTGTGGCAACAGTTTTGGGAAGACCCTCTCCTGTTTCAACAGGAAAAAGCCCCCCTGTGCAAAAAGCCAGGTTCACAAATATTTTTTCCCCCAGTTGGAGTAGAACTTGACTAGAGCCCTATTCCACAACTCAGGGATGAACTGAACTCTTATTATACCTTACAAATGCTTACTGAGTTATAGCTCTGCCTTCTTATGGACTCGGCTTCGAGTTAAAAGAACTTCAAGCTGAAAAGGTTGAATGAAGCTCTCACCCGCCCAGTGTTTTAATGAACATGCATCACTGATCATTTGTGTTGTGCAGAGGTGTTGAAAGGTTAACCTCTCATCTACTGTCATGCTAAGGCCACTAGCCACAGCCAAACACAGCATCTTAGCCTTATTCACACACCAGGACTTATATTTATTTGGCTCAAGCTGAATGGCACAGTCGGGTCGTCCCCCAGCGTTAGTGAAAAATGCAACTCAATGTCCCTTCTGGTGGGAGTGTTTCTGTGGTCCGCCCACAGGGCTGCGGGGTGGATGCCAGCAGGGCAGACGGGCGGACAGTGTGTGGCTACCAGCAGCACACTGGGGGAGGGGGGAGTGTTTGCCGGACTCCTTCCTGAACCAAACAGGGAGCCAGATGTCAAGGAGCAAAAGCTTGGTGGAGCATGCTGAGGGGATGAATGGTTTCATGAGCGAGTGAGTGAGTTGCCTGTGTGACAACCTGAAAGATGTGTACTTGTAGCAGTTTTATTTCATTGTTTGTTTGTTAGAATGTGATGTAAGAAAAGATCGTTAGATAGTGATCTGAGATCGACTACTTTCGTCACCGTCCACATACCTCAGGGAATACGGGGACAAGTTGAGAGATGTGCATAGATATGTGTGATCTTGTGGTTTGTTTATAGTGCACTGGGTTATGTGAAAAAGGTTGTGTAAAAATAACAAATGTAAGAGGATAAATGATCTACGTGAGGGTCTTGATCTAAAGATCTGAGATTGATTACTCTAGTCTCCGCCCACATACCTTGGGGGAATTCGCGGTCTTTCCTCACTTCAGTAAAATACTGGCTGTGAGAAAGACCATATCACTCTCGTGATCATTTCTCCCCCTTTTCAGGTATGTTGTTACATTTTGTGAAATTAAGTTGTCGGTATGGATTAGGAATGTTTTTGAGAATGTTGTGTGTTTATTGCAGACTACTTTAGAGTTGAGTTTGACGTGACTGTTGGTATGTACGTATGTGCGTATGTGTCGAGTGTAGCCGCCATTTTGTGTGTATGTGTGTGCGTATATGTATATTAAATGAGTGTGTGTTTTGAAATTAACGATCGTAATGTTCTAAAATGTACTGTGGGTAAATTGAAATGTAAATTGTTTCCTGTGTTGATTATTGTTTTGTGTATAAACACTTCAGTAAAATACTGGCTGTGAGAAAGACCATATCATCACTCTCGTGATCATTTCTCCCCCTTTTCAGGGGTATAACACCTGCCTCCGCCCCCTTACTAAAACACCCCAGCCTGTCCAAATTCATCCACATCTCAAAATTCCTCTATTTAACACCTGATCCCTAAATAACAAGGGCCTCTTACTCAATGAATTCATAACTGACAATAATCTGGACTTTCTCTGTTTAACCAAAACATGGCAAAACCAACAGGACTACTTTTCATCAAACCAAACCACACCCCCTGGATATTCATACATAGATAAGCTTTAAAATTGTGGAACAGCCACAATTCTTCGAGAAGCCATCACTACTAGTGTAATAAGCATCCTGCCTCCCTCCTCATTTGAACACCTTGTCTTTAAACTGGTCCCAAACCCCTGGTTACTGCAGTCATTACCACCCCCCAAAACCTAACCCTGCTTTCCCCTCTGATCTGTCTATCGCTCCATCCATTCTGCTTCTCATTGACTTTAACATAAACGTCGACTCATTTGACTCCACAAACTCTACAGAACTCCTGCACATCTTTAACTTCAACATCACCCAACATGTCGACTTTCCCACCCATACTAAAGGACACACACTAGACCTGGTCTGTACCTCCGGCATTACCATCATCAATCTAACCAGCATTGACCTCACCATCTCTGACCACCTGGCTATCACCCTGGACATAGACATCCCCCCCCCATGTTAAACAGAGTCGCACCATAACATCAAGTCCATCAACCTCCCCTCGCTCTCCTCCTCCTTGGCTACTATCGTCTCTGCCTCTGCCCCTATTTCGACTGCCTCCCCCACTGCCCTGGTCAATCACTATAATGATGAACTCTCCTCCTGTCTTAAACCTCATCGCCCCCAAAAAATCCAAACTTGTCTTCTTCACCCACTCTGCCCCCTGATACACTGACCAACTTTGCCATCTCAAAGTGCAGGGCTGTCAACTGGAACGTCTTGCTAAAAAAAACTGGACTCACTGTTCACCTTGATGCCTTCAAACTCCACCAACTACAATATAAATATGTCCTCAACACCGCTCGCTCCTCTCACTACTCCTCCATCATCCAATCTGGCTCCAACAACCCTAAACCGCTTTTCTCCACCATCAACAAACTACTCAAGCCCATGGACACCATCTCCACCTCCTTCACCACCAGTAAATGTAACTCATTTATATCCTTCTTCAATGACAAAATCACCGCAATACACAACCAGCTGGCTGCCCCCTACACTACCACCACCCACAGCCCTCAACATGAAGTAGACCCTCCCCTACTTCCAAGCTACTCACTCTCCTCCTTCAGTTCAATCACTGAAATGGACCTCTCCTCCATAGTCTCCAGCATGAAGACCTCCCCCCCCCCCCCCCCCCCCACTACAGGCCCATCTCCAACCTCCCCTACCTGTTCAAAATCCTTGAGAGAGCTGTTGCATCACAACTCAAGTCCCACCTTAATCTCCATAATCTCTATGAACCCTTCCAATCCGGCTTTCGTTCAAAACACAGAACAGAAACCGCCCTACTGAAAATCACAAATGACATTCTTCTCTCTGCTGACTCTGGCTTCCTCACCATCCTCATTCTTCTTGACCTCAGCGCCGCCTTCGACACTATCAACCACTCCATCCTCCTCTCACGTCTCCAGTACTCCGTTGGTATAACTGGCACTGCCCTCTCCTGGTTCACCTCCTATCTTTTAGACCGACATCAATTAATTAGCATAAATAACTGTAAATCCTCCACCTCCCCAGTTACCCATGGTGTCCCCCAAGGTTCTGTGCTTGGTCCCGTCCTCTTCATCATCTACATCCTTCCCCTTGGACATATTATCTGTCACCATGGTCTCGATTTCCACTGCTACGCTGACGACACCCAACTCTATTTCTCCTCCAAGACCATCACCTCAGTCACCCACTCCACTCTCACCACCTGTCTCACTGAAATAAAATCCTGGATGCAACAGAACTTTCTCAAACTCAACTGCAATAAATCCGAATTACTCATCATCGGCCCAAACTCCCTTACCCGCTCAGCCCAGACCTTCTCTCTGAACATTGATGGCTCCATCATCACCCCCTCCATTCAGATCCGCAACCTCGGTATCATTCTTGACCCCACCCTTTCTTTCCTACCCCATGCCAACCACATCACCAAAACTGCCTTCTTTCGCCTCAGGAACATTGGACGCCTCCGACCCTCCCTATCCTCTGCCACCACCAAAATTCTCATCCATGCCCTCATAACCTCCAGACTTGATTACTGCAATAACATCCTCTACGGCTCTCCCAACAAAATTATCAACAAACTCCAATATGTTCAGAACTCTGCCGCCCGTCTGTTCACCTCCACCCAGTGCTATGAACATATCACCCCGGTCCTACGCAACCTCTATTGGCTCCTTGTCAAATATAGGATTGACTTTAAAATGTTGCTCACCACCTACAAAGCCCTAAACAATCTGGCCCCGCCCTACCTTTCAGACCTCCTCCCCCTTGACGTCCCAACAACAACGTGTTTTGTTTGCTCCATTGTCTTTCTAATTTTGTTTTGTTCTGTTTGTCTCTGCCTACGTAAAGTGTCTTTGAGTGTCCTGAAAAGCGCTATATCAAATTAAAATATTATTATTTTTTCACGTGACTCTATAGAAATATAGTTGGGGGGAGGAGGGCTGCTTTATTTGATTGTTGCAGTGCAGAGATACAGCAAACTAGGCTGTTGCTATTGAATAATAATTAGATAATTAGTATTATTGGATTGTTAGATTGGATTGGATAATTAAAAGGCCTAATTACCAGCTGCAACACTGTTATTGTTTTCACCTTGTGTGTGTGTGTGTGGTCCTGGAGACAACAGCTGTGACAGGAACTACCACACAGAAGGTTTGGAGTACTTTGCCAGATGTGTACATGTCTCTCTGTCTTTGGACAGATTATTTCAAGGCAATAGAATCACAATCATTTCAGATGCAGTCACAAAACTTTACAGGTGTGTTGTTGATATTACAAATGTGTTCAAAAATGGGTGTGGCCTGAGCAAAAGGAGGGCGAAGGGGCCATTGCTCACGGTAGTTTACTCCCATAATGCTAGATTAAAATGAAGGTTGCGTTCCGAGATGTCCGTGGTCCGAGCAAGGGCGCCCGAAGTAGGAGGGTCGGAAGTTGGGAAGTGGCCATTGGCCCCACCACTTTACGACCCTGGCCCAATTTGACATCACTGCTGGTGTGATCCCATCGTAAGACTGTATTTAAAGGAGATTTGTGATCTGAGACAAACTTTCACTTTCTGGAAAGTCAAATACTTCAATTTCAACATCACAGATGAAATTCCTTTCACCGAGAGGCAGAATTCCAAAAACGCTGCAAATAAAATCCAACCATCTGCATGGCCAGACACCAGTACTATACTACTGGTCACTGGACAGGTGAACCACAAACTGATCTCTCTCTGATTTCCATTAAACGTCCCTTTTAGTATTTACATCCCATTAGGCTGTTGATACAGTAGCTATGCTAACATCCGATTGAGTTTTCCTCCATCGTTATATCTCACAGACCCCGAGGAGGTATACAGAAACACAAAGCATTATTTTTAGTTTGATGGATTATGATCCTTGCCATGCTACTATTTCTGTTCAGTACAAAGAACCCACTAAGCAATGCAGTCAGTTAAGAGATGTCTATTTCAGTACCACTCTGTCTTCAGTGACATTTCCAATCTCTTTCCATTTGTTTAGCTGGTAGCAAGGTGCATACCGTTTTCTAATGAATAAACAACTTAACTTGCTCACAACCCGTCTTGAGGACATCCACATACAATATGAAATTGTTGCCCCCAGTGTGCCAACCTGCATTTGTATAGATATCCTCCATGAGTGACCACAGCAGAGACATTCAATCACCAATGTGTCAGCAGCAACGTTAACTCAGTGAGCGGATGGCCTTCACTCTGACACATCATATCCACTATGGCTCTGAACACCTTCGGACCATGGCAACGTTTTCTTCCGCAGGGATCAAGAAACACAGTGGCTGCACTAAAGAAAGAATTTGTCTTTTTTGACACGTTTACCAAGGTGATCACTTGCACCACAGATTTACTACTCGTTATTGCAGTTGCTGAGTTGAAGATGAACTACCGTAATTTCCGCCATATAAGCCGCTACTTTTTTTCACACACTTTGAGACTGAGGCTTTTACAACGATGCGGCTAATTGATGGATAAATGTGTTGGCGGCGGGACGCTACTAGCTTCCGGCGGCGGGAAGCTAACTAGCTTCCGGCGGCGAGGCGCTAACTAGCTTCCGGCGGCGGGAAGCACATTTAAACTCATCATATCAGACCAATGAAATTGCCGAACAGGTAACAGTGGACCAATGAAACTGTTTCGGCAAACTAACTCACACAATCCATTTTGCGCTTCGTGCGCGCACCGTAATCATGGAAAAGAAACGAAGAAATGCATATGATGCAGCTTTCAAGTTAAAAGCGATCCGTCTGGCTGTCGAAGAAGGAAATAGAGCTGCTGCACGTACGCTCGACATCAATGAATCGATGGTGAGACGCTGGAGACGGCAGCATGAAGAACTGACTCGTTGCAAAAAGACGACAAAAGCGCAAACGAAAGAGAGACCGAGTGCAACGAAGCAATTCTGAGGCTGTTTAATTCCGACACTGAAGAAGAGGACTTCAATGGTTTTAGTGCACAGGAGGACGATGGCGATAGCGATCAATGACTTTTGCTGGTAGGTTCCTATATTTTCGCCGAGAAAATGTGTGACGTAGTAATTACAGGCTGTTCGATTCCGATACTGAAGAAGATAACTTTAGTACTGTTCTGAAAAAAAGCATTTGCGGTATGTAGTTGTGGATGTTACCGGCATTTATTTAATAAAAAGTAAAAAAAAAACTTTCCTGTAACGTCTTGCCACGTTAGTTTCAACGCGGACACTTGCGGCTTATAGACAAGTGCGGTTTATGTATGTACAATTTCTTTCTTTTTTTTTAAATTAGCTGGTGCGGCCTATATATAGGTGCGCTCTATAGTCCGGAATTTACGGTATATTGCGTACACACTGACACTCCAGAACAAGTACGGGATATCTCGTGCATGCAGAGATGCGTGGAACATGCAGTTCCCTCCAGGGTGACTCAGACAATCACACCGGCTGGCATTTTAAAGGTGATGGGCGACACTAAGATAACACACACATTGAGAGAAAGAAATGTGTGTATGTGTGATGAAAGGGCTGTTATGCTCCATTTCTTTCTGGTTACAGTCATGTTCACCAATGAGGGTGCGATTTACCTAAAAATCCCAGAATCTTTTTGTTGTTGAGGATCTGAAAACTAGAGAGTTACAGGAGTGTTGGTCCAATGCTCGAGTGACAATGGTGTGTCGCCTTGGAAACAGGTTGGATGTAGGGCCTACAAGTAAAAGTGGGACTGAACATTGGACCTTAAAAATAATTTCAGATCAAATGTTACCATACACTTAATAAATTACAGAGAAAATCTGAATGAATGCAGCCACTTTTTTAACCAAGTAAATACAAAAATAAAAAAGCATTTGATCCTCTAGAAGAAAACTACACACGTCCCAAAATAATGTTAGACATCTGAAGCTCCCACGTCTATAGTACGGAGTACTGTGCATAGTAATAATGGTAGATGATTATCAACATAAACTCACAAGAGCGTTTGTATATTTCCAGAAAATTAATAATTTGACAAAGAAAACACAGAGGTCTTCTTCCTTTTTTCTATGTAGCTTCCAACAGTGTGTCACATCAGGTGTTGCTCAGTTGTCATGGCGATGGCTCAGTTTTATTTAAGGGACATGATAAGAGTTGGTCATATATGAATAATCCAGAAAAAGACAGATGGCCTTTATTTATTTTTTTGTTTAAAGGCTTGAATAAGTTACAGTTTATAAAAAGTGTTAAGCTTTATATATTTATATAAGCATTAAATTATGGGATAATTATTATAATTAAATTAGCATTTTACATACTATAACTGGTGAAAGGCATTAGGTGCTGTTTTTATTTTGTGGAGGGAAAAGGAGACACTGTACATGTTATAATGCGTTCATTGTTATTATTTTACACGCTCCTACCGTTATTCAAAACAGTGATATTAGCATTGTGATGGAGCCCCAAACAAACTAAACTGTATTCACTACGAATGGGAGTCAATGAGCTCTAAAGATTTGGCAAAGCTGATTTAAAGTTATCATTGTCTGTGGCTGTCTGGGTCTCATGTCTATCAGTAAAAGCGATGAGCAGACTGCTCTGGCTGGAACAGTCTCACTGGCACAGTGCGTCACCTGGAATAGGTTGGCACCGACAGCTGTTGAGGGAATCTTCCGTTTCACCGCCTGGCTTCACTCCCAGCCTGATTTCCCAGTAGCTGTTCCAGTATGTTACGATATTTGTCAGACGGACTACTCGTGCTGTTCATCAACCAGATGAAGATGAATTCTAGTTGGATCTGTGGGCTTTTGCCTCGCTGCTGCAGAATGAACATGTGAAACACGGGACTGACTGATTGACAGAATGGAACGGATGGACGGAAAATGCCAAAGATAAATCTACACAGGCTGGATAAAGGAGGGTATGTAGGTCGATACAGTGGCTTCACGTGTCCTACGTACATGGTCTGCAGGAGGCTCTGTGGAACCGTGCAGCCAGCCTTGGGAGGGAAGTTCCAAAACAATCCAGGCCCCATCTAGCAGTGGGTATAAAAATACAAGAGACAAGGTCTACTGTACTGGTGTTGGTGCATTGCAGGTGTAAAGGCAGTAACACGATTCACAGAATTAAGTCAGGAGACTCCATGCAATAAAACTACATCGAGCACACAGAAGGTATCATTAGGTAGTTGGCAGAGATGAATAGGATCCTGTGGAAATTGCCGGGGAGAGAAATGTGAAGGTTAACATTTAATAGAAGACTGTTGTGTGATTGATGCTAATCTAGCTATTAGATCTTGTAATCAATAACAAATCCAGTGCGAGGTCTTTAAAGCTGCATCAACTGACTGTTATAGTGTCCAGAAAGAAGTGCAACAACACAGACTGTAATTCACATGAATAATACTGTAGTCCCATTTCCCAAGAGACGCCAGGGAGCTAGCTAATTAGAGCAGAGATCCAGCAGAAGCATCGAGCAAAGAGGTAATAAAATCAGCATGCAAAACACGGTGATAACAACACTGCTTTTTTTTCCAGTGGCCCACTTGCAGTGCCAGCCTTCATTGTTGAAAATGCCACGGGTTGGGAGGTGGTGACAGTGAGGTATTTGGACTCCGAGGAGCAAGATGAGTTGTTCCAAAACAGAGAGAACTAGAAACACAGAGAAAGCCTCGCACAACAGAAAGCTCTGAAACTTCTTAATCAATATTAACCAGCCTAAACCAGTATTTATCAGCAACTGTATAAATCACAAAAATAAGGACAGTTGAAACCTCACAAATTTGATTTCCCAGTCGATGAATTTCAACTAGAACGCTGCCTGCAGTCGGCTTTCTGTCTCTGAAAGTTGAACGACCTTAAAATCCCAAATGGCGCCTGTGTTACTGTTTATTAGCATCTCTGTCCTACTTGTGTCATAAATACAGCACTGTCCAACTGCTATCACTTGAGGTGTTTTGTTTAATGTGCCGTTATCAACTGGTAATGCTAATAATAGCTGACCTGGCTGGAGCAAACCCCATTAAGTGTTCCAACTGGTTGTACTGGAACGCAGTCCACTCTGGTGTAACGTCGTACGCAGCTCCGAGATCCGATTTCCGAGGTGAATGGAATGCAGCAATAGTAGGAAGATATCTGCACTGATAACCCTTTTCCCTTCATTTTCAACCAGCTTGCATGCTGTTGGCGGTCACCTCTAGCTCCAGCTGCCTGTCTGTTAACACGTTTCAACAATCAGGAAATGCAGTCGTGCTGTTAAGCTTGCATTCCAGTCAGGGAAGTGAAGTTAGCTAACTAGCCCGTTAGCCTACATTGATGAGGTTAGCCAGATAGATGTTTGAGGGGGGGGTTTAGCTAGCTTCAGCTGTCCCTCATTGGCCCACTAAATGTGAATGATTGGTTATTTTTAATTTCAATTTTGTTTTGACTCTAATTCTTGTTTCCCACACAATTAGTAAGCTACTACCATCCAAAAACTCCAAAATCTTTTCTCCAAAAATGGGCTAACTGGAGCAGTGATGAGTTGCACAGTAAATCATGTAGGAACAGCAGCAGCACTGTAATGCTCTTTGTAAATCTATTTATAAAAGCAGAGCTGAGAAACAAACCCGCTCCCTTAAGGCAAGACAAGCTCGGCTTCAGTGGCTGTTTCATGTGCTGATAGAGCAGTGCAGCAGTGAAAAAAGCCAAAAGTTGTATGCCGTTAAAAAATAAGGAATGGGGGAGTTCACAAAAGAATTGGGGCAGATCTTAAGGACACTAAACTTGCATGAATCAGACAAAAAGACAGAACATGCAAATGCTGCTAAACGAAATAGCCTCTCTGTGCTGCTGTGCTATTTGCACATATTTAAATGAGGTCAAATTAGCCTCATTGGAATAACAGTCCAATTCACAAAAATCAGCGCTGATAGCCGACCACAGAGACATTATTAGCGTCTTCAGAGAGCTGGTGGTAGCTGAAACGCATTCATAAGGGGGTTCCACTCAAATTGTTTTAATACAAAATACAAAATAAATGTAATTGAATGACAGTTTTGTCAGGAAAATAAATAAAAAGAAAATTTAGTTTTTGAGAAGATAAGAAAGAAAACAGCAAAAATAAGTTTATTATATGAACAAATACCAAAAGTATTCTTCACTCTTCAAAACAACAGCCAAGTGCACCCAGATATAAAAACGTAAATGTGCTTACGCTGTAATATCATTAGCACATTATATTTTGTGAATGGGACATTGAGATGGGCTGATAGCGGTTTCGAGCAGGGGCGTCGTTAGGCCTGTTTTAGGGGGGCTGAAGCCCCCCTAAAATGTTCTTCAGCCCCCCCAAATCATTATTGGGATTTTTAATTTTTAATTTGTAAAAAAAAATGATTTTTTTAAAATTAAACTATTGTTTTACAGATGTTTGTTCACCCGTGTGAACAAACATGTGTTATTTACAACTGTAACATGCTACATATGTGAGTGCGTTTCTGGTTTGTATGTTTTCTCCCCCTTCAAATTACAATCCAATAGCCTCTCATCATACTTAACAATAAAAGCCCGGGCACTAGGACCTTGGGGAGTCTGCATCGCTGCTGCGCTGGCTTTCTCACTCTGCCAAGTAACGTGTCATCAAGACAGCAGCATTACAGCCAAGGAGTTCAGCTCATAGTAAATGATGCACGGAGTGACATTGTAAGTACAGGTAGTTACAGAATGTGGCTATCTGTAGTTGTTAATGATTGTTACCTGCTTAAATTTCTCTCTATTTGAGAAAAGTTCATATTTGTGTTGTCAAATTTCACAATGACCCTGAAATTCTGTCTCTTCTGTTATCTTATACTGAATGAATGCAAGTAAAGATACAGAGAAAAATCACACTCTTTCTGATTGAACCAATCTATGAACTGTCTGAAACAATGGATATCCGCAGCCCCAAATGAGCCCAAAAAAAATTTGCGCGCGCAAACATTCAGCATCCTTAGGGGCTAAGACCCCCCTTTCTTTCAATCCTAGAAACGCCCCTGGTTGCGAGTGAAGCTCAATTCATGGTGTGTTCCTTGTGAATTGGCCCCAGAACGACGATAAGAGGACCAAATAAAAACAGTGTGTCGCTAGTCCAGTTGGAAGCTTTTGAGTGGGATGCAACAAAACACCCCCTTAATCTTTCTGCTGATTATGGTTTGACCCAGCCAGGCCCTTTGAAAAAATACATACAATATTTGTGAGACTTACGAGGTTCATAAGTAGTAGTTTCAATAAGTTACAATTCACAAAAAGTACTTAAAACCTAGGCCCTTTTAAGTCTTACATGTTCTAGTCTTTATTTTGGCTCTCATGGTCTTCAGTCCTTCAGCAGCATTCATAATGCGGACAGATTCTGGACACTGCTAGCACAAGCCTGCACCAAATTCAATCAACTTTTATGACTGACACCCACTGTACTGTAGGTCCAGCCTTCAGAAACCACTATTTCATATAAATGCCCCTTTAGACTTAAGTCTGTGGCGTTTACTGCAAGTGAACAGACTTTTTATAAAAGCAACAACTGTAAATATAAGTATCAAGACGCTGTGCCGTTCAGCTCAAACACAAGATCTTTGTAGTTGTTTTTGTAGGTAACGGCCGGCTGCAGTGTAAATGGCCACTTTGTTTTTCTGCGGGGACGATACATTTAACCTGCCGACATGCTATTCCCTGCGATGATGGTGTGTGTGTGTGTGTGTGTGTGTGTGTGTGTGTGTGTGAGATGGGGAGGAGGTGAGGGTTGAAGTAAAGTATAGAGCACAAAGCAGCAGGGCTACACACACACATTGTGCCAAAACTCTCGTCCTCATTTTACCATCCTCCTCCTCTGACCACTAAACAGTTGCAGCATATTGAAGTTTAACTCCTAATTTCTTCAATAAATAAATACAAATATTCAGCTCACGTTAGCTTCACAAAGAGTTTTCTAGCCTTGATTCTTTGTATGTGTGTGTGTGTGTGGAGGGGGTGGGGAGACAAATACACAGTTTCACACACATTCTCAGACCAAAAAAAGACTCATGCTCCAGACGGATCAAGCCTTACTGTACCTGAGGTGGAGTTGAAATATTTTCCAGCCGGTACGGTCGGGTTTAGCTGTTCTCTGCTCTCTGTGTCCGTGTGTGTCCCTCCGGCTGCTTGGGATTGGAACAGTGGACGTCACTGTGTGTGTGTGTGTGTGTGTGTGTGTGTGTCTGTGGGTGCACTAAACAAAATGAGAGAGAGAGCGTCTCTGTCTCTGTCTCTACCTCCCTCTCCTTGCCGATGATAAACAGAGAGCACGTGGCTTCACCAATGATGCATCGGGATGTAAAAGAGTGATGAAGGGAGGGAGGGAAAACAAGGGGAAAAGTAGAGGAGAGGAGACAAGGGGGAAAGAGTCTGGCCGAGAAGGGTGTGTGTAGGTGTGTGTGTCAGTGTGTGTGTGTGTGTGCTGACAAATGTGAAAGAAAATATCCAAGTCTGACACAAATATCAGATTGCAGACATCCTCTCACACACACACACACACACACACACACACACACACAGCTCACAGGCAACCAGGGGAGCTTTGTTGTCTGGTTGAAGCTATTGTCACCATGTTTGGGCAACTGGGGCATGATGGGAACACTGATCACTGATAGCAGCATCATCTAGCACCTGACAGAAAGAACTTCAGCAGACGCCTTTGAATATAATATGTTTGACATGTATGACATGTTTATAAGAGAATATATTCTCGGCCTGTGAAGCAAAGTTGTTTGTACAAAGCTCCTAACATGTCGTCCTTCCAGATCAGCCCGCTTAACCGCCAGATGTTTGGTTGAGAGTTCTTCGGCAGCCCTGAATCCTGGCAATTAAGTTCCTATGCCACAAAACTTCGGTAACTACTTTGAGGGAAACGTATGTTTGTTTTCATATCTGCTTTTAACGGATCAAAATATGCATTAGATAAATCCTGAAGGCGCCTGAAGGATGTCGGGTGGTAGATGGGTCAGTAAACAACTTCACCCAGGAGACTGCTGTTTATGTCCAGTGTTTTGTTGTGTCCTTGTTTTCTTTTTCTTCAAATTTATAGTAATTTAAAGCATTTTACTAAACCCAACCGACTGTTATTGACGTTTGTTGTTTTATTTCAATTTACAAAGTGAACCACGTGTTTAAACCAGGACTGTGATCCGGGGGGAAAATCGAATATGTGGATGCGATGCAAGATTTCAGAACGATACTTCTTGGAGCTAGATTTGATTTAACATATTAACAAAAAGACTGGACGAACAACAGAAGACCCTCCAATGTACCTGTAATGAATCAAAGGGGAATCTGGGACTACCACCTGTTTAAGCCCGGTTCACAGATCTAGTACAATACATCTAGTGTTGCCTAAAGGCAGTTTCCCAAAGTCGAAAATGTGTTTCTAAATGCAAAAGAAACTGATCTGAAGAGTTCAATCGTGACGTATGAAAAACAAACTGATGCATTGGTGGGCCAGGAAAATGAGTCATCTTCAGGTTTGGTTGAATATCAGCGGGAGAGATTATTCCTGTCGTCTCTGGGATTCCTCTTTTCAATGACCATAAGCTCCAGGATTACTGATCTCCCAAACACAAAGTGCTGCTTGGCACAAAGTCACATCAATTGTTGGTGCTTATTTATACACTGACATTAAAATGTCCACAGTAACAAGCGTGAACTGGTGGTTAACAAAGTTCATGTCAGGTTGGGGGGTCTGGACCCAAGAGCAAACACGGACTAGGGAAGTGAGGTGAGAACACAAGGGGTTTTTATTTGCAGCACACTGGCACAGGGGAAAAATACAGGGAATACTCGCCGCTAGCTCGGGGAGCGGCTCGTGGCGTAGCTCGGCGTGAGGCTCCTGGCTTAGCTCGGCGTGAGGCTCCTGGCTTAGCTCGGCGTGAGGCTCCTGGCTTAGCTCGGCGTGAGGCTCCTGGCTTAGCTCGGCGTGAGGCTCCTGGCTTAGCTCGGCGTGAGGCTCCTGGCTTAGCTCGGCGTGAGGCGTAGCTCAACGTAAGGCTCGGGGCGTAGCTCGGCGTAAGGCTCGGGGCGTAGCTCGGCGTAAGGCTCGGGGCGTAGCAGTTCCTCGGCGCGGGGCAAACTCACCCCGCGATGTAGGCATGCTTAGTAATCCTCCGACACTGGCGTCCGGGAGGAGGCCAGCTTTAAACAGCGGCTTGATGAGGGAACGCGCTGCAGCTGCGAGGGTGGCTTGGCTGTTCTGCATCTGCCTGATTAGGGGAGAAAGAGGAAGAGAGGGGGAGACTTCCTGGCTGTGGCCAGAGTTCAAGCGGCACCCCCTGGTGGTGCTTCCAGGATCCTCACAGCACCCCCCCCCCCCTCAACGGACGCCTCCTGGCGTCCACGGAACTGCCAGACAAGGGTGGGTGGAGGGGGAACGGTCGGAGGGCCAAGGCCCCTGGCGGGAACTGGCTTGAAGGGAGGAACCTGGAACACAGGGAAAGGTAACAGGACAGAGAACAGGCCGGGGGACGGCCACCAGGCGGGGACTCAGGAGGACGGGCCGGGGAACGGCCACCGTGCGGGGACTCAGGAGGACGGGCCGGGGGCGGCCACCGTGCGGGGACTCAGGAGGACGGGCCGGGGGCGGCCACCGTGCGGGGACTCAGGAGGACGGGCCGGGGGCGGCCACCGTGCGGGGACTCAGGAGGACGGGCCGGGGGGCGGCCACCGTGCGGGGGCTCAGGAGGACGGGGCTTGGCTAGGCTGGGCTCGTGACGGGGTCTGACTAGGCTAGGCTCGGGACTGGGGCTTGACCGGGCTGGGCTCGTGATGGGGCTTGACCAGGCTGGGCTCGTGACGGGGCCTGACTAGGCTGGGCTCGTGATGGGACTTGACAGGGCTCGGGGAACAGGTGTCGGCCGGACCGCCGACGGGACTCGCAGGGTAGGAGCCGGGCCGGGGCGCCGACGGGACACGGGGAGCGGGAGTCGGCCGGGGCGCCGACGGGACACGGGGAGCGGGAGTCGGCCGGGGCGCCGACGGGACACGGGGAGCGGGAGTCGGCCGGGCGCCGACCGGGCAACACGGGGAGCGGGAGTCGGCCGGGGCGCCGACGGGACACGGGGAGCGGGAGTCGGCCGGGGCGCCGACGGGACACGGGGAGCGGGAGTCGGCCGGGGCGCCGACGGGACACGGGGAGCGGGAGTCGGCCGGGGCGCCGACGGGACACGGGGAGCGGGAGTCGGCCGGGGCGCCGACGGGACTCGAGGGACGGGAGTCGGCCGGGGCGCCGACGGGACTCGAGGGACGGGAGTCGGCCGGGGCGCCGACGGGACTCGAGGGACGGGAGTCGGCCGGGGCGCCGACGGGACTCGAGGGACAGGTGTCGGCCGGGCCACCAACCGGGCCGGGGTTCCCCGCGGCGCGGTCGGGGAAGCTGGGACCGGGGCGGGCAGCGGCACCGTCAGGGGAGCTGGGATCGGGGCTGACAGCGGCACCGTCGGGGAAGCTGGGACCGGGGCTGGCAGTGGCACAGTCGGGGGAATGGGGACCGGGGCTGGCAGTGGCACAGTCGGGGGAATGGGGACCGGGGCTGGCAGCGGCGCCGTCCGGGGAATGTGGACCGGGGCTGGCAGATCGTAGCAGACTAGCCGGGCTGCCGGCGAGTCCCAGGGAGCTGGAGCGGGCTGCTTCCCCGTGGCAGCAGCCCGGGCTGGGCGCCTCCTACGCCGTCGTCGAGGGCCCGAGGCTCTGGCCTCCGGGTCAAAACCCCTAGCCCGCTGGTGGCTACGCGGCCCACCAAGGGCCAGCCGGGTTCCCCTCCACTGGTCCTGGTGGGGGTCCTCGTACAGGGGGTCATCGTCCGAGTCCTCCTCCGGGTCGTAGGGACCCCACCCAAGAGCGTGGAGTTCTGCCAGGTACAGCCTTACCGGGCTGGAATTCCACATGGGATACGGCAAACCAGGAAGACAAAAGGGATTGCCGGCTGGGTCCGGAGCGGAGCCAGTTACTGGGTTGGGGGTGTCCGGGTTCGCTGGGTCCAGGTCTGGTGGTCGGAGGATTCTGTCAGGTTGGGGGGTCTGGACCCAAGAGCAAACACGGACTAGGGAAGTGAGGTGAGAACACAAGGGGTTTTTATTTGCAGCACACTGGCACAGGGGAAAAATACAGGGAATACTCAGCCGCTAGCTCGGGGAGCGGCTCGTGGCGTAGCTCAGCGTGAGGCTCCTGACGTAGCTCGGCGTGAGGCTCCTGGCTTAGCTCGGCGTGAGGCTCGTGGCGTAGCTCGGCGTGAGGCTCGTGGCGTAGCTCGGCGTGAGGCTCCTGGCTTAGCTCGGCGTGAGGCTCGGGGCGTAGCTCGGCGTGAGGCTCGGGGCGTAGCTCGGCGTGAGGCTCGGGGCGTAGCTCGGCGTGCGGCTCGGCGTAGCTCGGCGTGCGGCTCGGCGTAGCTCGGCGTGCGGCTCGGCGTAGCTCGGCGTGCGGCTCGGCGTAGCTCGGCGTGCGGCTCGGCGTAGCAGTTCCTCGGCGCGGGGCAAACTCACCCCGCGATGTAGGCATGCTTAGTAATCCTCCGACACTGGCGTCCGGGAGGAGGCCAGCTTTAAACAGCGGCTTGATGAGGGAACGCGCTGCAGCTGCGAGGGTGGCTTGGCTGTTCTGCATCTGCCTGATTAGGGGAGAAAGAGGAAGAGAGGGGGAGACTTCCTGGCTGTGGCCAGAGTTCAAGCGGCACCCCCTGGTGGTGCCTCCAGGATCCTCACAGTTCAACTTGTTTTTCTGTTTTTTTTCAAAAGGAAATTTCCTCTGCTGGGGAAATGTACACTTTTGAAACGTGTTGCCAGTGAGCAGACTATGGACGTATTATTGACGTATTATTATAGGGGCAGCACTACTTCTTCATCCTCTCATGTTGGACTGAGTGCAGACTGAACGCAACAATGACTCACTATCGTACGAATGATATTAGAGGACAGGATGGGCCGGGGCTAGCTGGATAGCATGCTCATTTCAGTAGATATCTCTGCCACACAACACAGGGACATCTTTGACTAGTCGGTAATGTTCATGTTCATCAATAATGTGTAAAAGTGTTTTAACTAACATTCTGGCCCAATCTTACACATTGCCCCTTTAAAGAGACAGTCTTCAATATATTTGTATTGCCTTCTCAAGATACAGAATTATATTTCCTTTGCCTCATTCGGGTGTTTTCACACAAGAAAGTGTCGCGTACACCGGACAAATCTGGATGACACTTCGTTGTGTTTTTGCTCAATTCTGTTCTGACAGCGCTCCGAGCCTCTGAAAGCCTGCCAGATGTGACATTGAGTTGACTGAAGTGAGTCGCTATGATTCACTTTTGATCATTTGCACCAATCAAATCCAAACTTTAAAACAAAAAGGCATTTAATTCTGATTATTAGGTGAGTGTAATCCCTCCCCATGTTTCCTTTTCCTCACTTACCTCCCATCCCTCGAAGTCCTTACTAATTGCTTATATTTGCTTGCCAATTTCTTTCCACTTGCTTCATAAACACAAGTTTACTTTTTTGGTCCAGAATCATATCTTGTTTTGTTTGTATTACCTCCAAGAGTGGCATGCCATGAATTTCAGTGATGTTAGTGTATTCCATATTGAAAATGAGACAATTAGGCCGTGAGCTGGCTGACGATGTTGGCTGCAAAGTGACGTAGAATAAACTGTGAGCATTTAGTTTTTTTTATATCCCTTTGAACAGTAGCTGGTGAATAGAATCAAACTGCATTAACTTGTGAATATCCTGCACATTGCAAGCCCACATGCAATTAGTAAAACAGGATTGATAAAGTGTTACAAATGCACGTGCTAAACCCTTTTTGCGTCCTTTTTGGTCCGTGAAGTTTTCAGCATTTTCCAGAATTGGGAAACTGAATCCTGTTTTGGTTTTCAATGGAGCCATCCATCCATCCATCCCACCATCCCCCCGCCTCCCCCTGCCTTGTACGTGTCTTCTCTCATGGACAGTGTGACCCACATACAGAAACGCAGCACAGTCTGACTAGACAGCAGCTTCAACCCTAATGAAGAGCTTTCCAAAGCACTCTGTTACCCAACATGTCTTGATCAAGTAGCATTTCACAACCACTCTGGGGTCGAAACTAATGAAATGCATTAGATTTAAATAGATGTATGACTCAACCCTTTATTGGATAAGCATATGCTGTGCCATGTTATTGGAGCTGTGTTCGTATCCTCGGCAGTAAGTCAGATACGTTCCCGGTGGGTGTTGGCCTCCGCCAGGGCTGCCCTTTATCACCGGTCCTGTTCGTGACTTTCACGGACAGGATATCTAGGCGCAGCCGTGGGGCGGAGAATGTCAGGTTCGGGGATCTCAGGATAGCCTCTCTGCTGTTTGCAGATGATGTGGTCCTGTTTGCCTCCTCGGACCATGACCTCCAGCATTCACTGGGGCGTTTTGCAGCCGAGTGTGAAGCGGCGGGGATGAGAGTCAGCACCACGAAATCTGAGGCCATGGTGCTCTGCCGGAAACCGGTGGATTGCTCCCTCCGGGTGGGGACAGAGTGCCTACCACAAGCGAAGGAGTTCAAGTATCTCGGGGTCTTGTTCACGAGTGAGGGTAAAATGGAGCGGGAGATCGACAGGCGTATCGGTGCGGCTGCAGCAGTAAAGCAGGCGTTGCACCGGGCCGTCTTGGTGAAGAAGGAGCTGAGCCGAAAGGCAAAGCTCTACGTCCCAACCCTCACCTATGGTCACGAGCTTTGGATCGTGTCCGAAAGAACGAGGTCGCGGATACAAGCGGCCGAAATGAGTTTCCTCCGTAGAGTGGCCGGGCTCAGCCTTAGAGATAGGGTGAGGAGCTCGGACATCAGGAGGGAGCTTGAAGTTGAGCCGCTACTCCTTCGTGTCGAAAGGAGTCAGCTGAGGTGGTTCGGGCATCTAATTAGGATGCCTCCAGGACGCCTCCCTTTAGAGGTTTTCCAGGCACATCCATCTGGTAGGAGGCCCCGGGGAAGACCCAGGACACGCTGGAGGGATTATATCTCCCAGCTGGCCTGGGAACGCCTCGGGATCCCCCAGAATGAGCTGGTAGATGTTGCGGGTGAGAGAGAAGTCTGGGTCAGCCTGCTTGACCTGCTGCCTCCGCGACCCGACCCCGGATAAGCGGTGGAAAATGGATGGATGGATGTTATTGGAGATTTAATCTGATTTAGAAAGAATGGTTTCAGGCATATATGTGTGTCTGTTTCCCAATGACACACACACACACACACACACACACACTCTGAGCATTGTGTGCAATAATTGCATGGCATCAACTTGAAGCTTGCAAAGAGATTGTATGTTGTGGAAATTAGCAAGTTTGCCTATTTTATGGTCACAGCCCTGGCCGGAGGATTCCACATTCAAGTTGTCTGTTCGTTCGTGCACCCTGACCTCAGAAACACGTTATCAGCAATACTACTGCTCGTTTTTGCAAGACCCACCCTGTGTCACGGCAGAGGCAGAGATGATTGGTTAACTAAATTGATACATTGACCTTGAGTAGTTAAGGTCAGTATAGACCAGGGGTGTCAAACTCATTTTACTGCGGGCCACTTCAACATCATGGTCGCCCTCAAAGGGCCGGTTGTAACTGTAACACTGTATAAATTTAACTACTACCGAACATATTGTTAACTGTCTTTGTATTGTTTATTCAAGTGTAAAAATATTGTACATGCATTTATACACATACATACATATATATATAAACCCACATTATTCTATCAAAGATCAAACTTAAAACAGAAGAAAATAACAAAGACAAAGATCAAACAATCGTTGTTATATTGTTCAAAGCTTTTTTGTCACAGTTGAGAAGGACATAACTAACCAATAAGAACATGCATGTGGTCTGGGGCAGTGGTTCTCAACTGGTCTGGCTGCTCCATCACCCCTGAATGAACCGAGATCCAAAGCAAGGAACATGTTCAACTTCTCAAATGGATTTAATGAAAAGATGGTGCAGTTTGAGCCTGAAATGGTACAGAATCTCACATGCCAACACAAAAAAACTAGTTTGAAATATTCCCTTTTACACTCAATTAAAAACCCCAAAGTGCATCTTAAGGACACAAAGTAATACAACACACATAATCATTTTATAACTTCAGCCTTTTTTAACAGACTCAGCAATGCTTTCATGCACAAACATAAAAAAGGTCCTGAAATAAGTAAACTTACTCAAGTAAAGTGTGTTGTGAACGCAGCACTGAGGAGTGTGAAGAGACGCACTCTGCTGCATTCAAAATTCCCTTCAAAATAAAATCACAGGATTTTTATATTGCCCATGCAAAGGTCCGCAACCCACTGAAAACGAGTCCGCGACGAACCGAAAACGGGTCCGCAACCCTCTGAAAACGGGTCCGCAACCCACTGAAAACGGGTCCGCGACCGACTGAAAACGGGTCCGCGACGAACCGGAAATGGATCCGCGACAGACTGAAAACGGGTCCACGGTGGTGATCATGCCTTCCAAGCCGTCGCGGGCCACATAAAATGACGTGGCGGGCCACATCTGGCCCGCGGGCCTTGAGTTTGACACATGTGGTATAGACCATCGGTCAGGGCACAAGACGTGGACAAATCAGGTTACCAGTACCTCGGCCAGCATGGACGCCTGACCAATCTTAACGATTGAATGCTGCCCAGGAGGGAATTTCTTCAAATTGGGCAAAAAAGCGTCCGTCTGGACTCATTAGGATTAGGTGGTCTAAGGTCACTGTGGCTTCACAAAACACATTGTTGGCCATAACTCAAGAATATTCATATGCTAATGATGCCAATTTTACACAAATGTCTAAGTGATGTTGTGGACAGACATGGATGTAAACTGCAACTTGAGGTATACAATCGCATAACGGGAATTTTGGTTACGGACTCAATTCTTTATTATTAGTTATCTCATCAATATGTTGAATTCCAGAGTTTATAAGTTAAATGACAAAGATGAATAGTGTTGCAGTAAATAATCAGTCCCTTCATTTAGTTGTGTCATGTTATCTATGAAGGATATATTTCAACACCATGACGCCGTTCAACACCTTCTCCATGTCCGTCAGGGCTCTGCTAGCGCCGCTGAACATTCAATTGACTTTCAGATCCTGCCCAGGACACTGGAGGAGTCCAGGACACTGGAGGACCTGATTGCCCTCACCATCCGACTGGATACTCGGTTGCGGCAACGTTGGAGAGAGCGGAACTACAGGCCCTCTTCACTGGTTCACCAGCCTCTAACCACTTCCGGTCGCAGGTCTCCAGTTCCTCCTCGCCGCCGTGGTCCAGACCACCAGCACTCATCTCTTCCGGTCTTTACCTGTCTTGGCGCTTATTGACTCCGGGGCGGAACAGAGCTTTTTGGACTCCTCCTATGAGTGAAGGCTCATGGGATTCCCTTGGAGAGGTTGGAATGCCCCCTTCTGGCAAACTCCCTGGATGGAAGCCCCCTGACCAGTATCACTCACCAGACTATTCCTATTCCCCTGCTCGTGTCAGGAAACCACAAGCACAAGATCAATCTGTACATCTTCCCAATGGCCCAGACACCTCTGGTTCTGGGTCATCCCTGGCATCGGGACCACAACCCACCGATTGACTGGGCAAGAAGTAGAATCATCGGTTGGAGACCTACTTGTCTCTCGAGGTGCCTCAGGTCCGCCATTCTGCGGCAGATCCCTTCTCTCAGCTCGCCTGCTTCAGGAACCGACCTCACCTCGGTCCACTTGGAGTATGCAGATCTCAGCGAGGCATTCAGCAAGAAGTAGGCCCCTTTCCTACCACCCCACCAACCCTATAATTGTGCCATAGAATTACTCCCCGGTGCCACCCTGCCCTCCAGTCGACTATACAACATCTCCCGACCAGAACGCGAGGCAATGGAGACCTAAATCACAGACTCCCTCACTACCAGAATTATCCGCATTTTGCCTGGACCTGCAAGGCCAACAGGACGTTTAACACCCTCAAGGAATTAATCACTTCATCCTATTCCATCCAGACGAGGGCCGGCAGTTTGTGGTCGAGGTGGACGCCTCCAACACCGGGGTAGGAGCAACGCTCAACTACTGACTCCAGGCTCCGTCCGTGCGCTTTTTTCTCCCGCCACCTTTCCCCGGCCGAACGTAACTACGATGGGAGTTACTGGCCGTCAAGCTAGCTGTGGAGGAGTGGAGACATTGGTTGGAGGGGTCAGTCCACCCATTCATTGTGTGGACTGACCACCGAAATCTTGAATACATCCACTCTGCCTGGCGACTAAACTCCCCCTAAGCCCGTTGGGTCCTGTTTTTCGCCCGGTTCAACTTCACTATCACCTACTGTCCAGAAAGTAATAACATCAAGCCTGACGCCCTCTCTCATCAGTTTTCCCCGGACGAGGTTGACCCAACTCCTGATTGTTCCACACGTCTGTGTCAGGAAGTCCTCACCTGGGAGAATGAGTCGGCAGTATGGGAGGCTCAGCAGATCCAGTCAGATCCAGAAGGTGGGCCTCCTGGGCGCCTGTTTGTTCCCTTTTCCGTCCATTCCCGTGTCCTACAATGGGCTCACGACTCCGGACTCTCCGGCCACCCAGGGATAAGACGAACTACTACCTGGCTCCAGTGCTCCTTTTAGCGGCTATCTCTGAACAATGACACCCGAGCTTACGTTCTAGGCTGTGCCGCCTGTGCGCATAACAAGGCCTCACACAGGCTTCCTGTTGGACTGTTGCGACCTCTGCCGGTCCCCCACAGACCTTGTTCGCATATGGCCTTGGACTTGTCACTGGATTTTCCCCGTCTGAGAACAATACGGTCATCCTGACCATCATGGACAGTTTTTCCAAGGCGGCTCACTTTATCCCTCTTCCCAAACTCCCGTCTGCCCGTGAGACCGCGGACCTATTGGTCCAACAGGTTTTTAGGCTCCACGGCATTCCTGTGGACATTGTGTCCGATTGGGGTCCCCAGTTCACCTCCCAGATCTTGCGCCACTCTCCTTCGGTCTTCCGAACAGAACAAGGGTCTGGCTGACCGCCTCCGACCGCCTCTCACTTATCTCCCTGGCCAATGGGTCTGGCTTTCTACCAGGGACACACCTTTATGGACAGAATCCAAGAAGCTTCCCCTGATACATTGGCCCGTTCCCCATTGTTTCCATTATTAACCCAGTCTCGGTCAAGCTCAAGCTCCCGCAATCCATGAAGATCCATCCTGTTTTCCATGTATCTCTTCTCAAGCCCGTACACTCCAGTCCTCTGAACCCTCCGGCCAAACCCCCTCTCAACCCCCCGACTCATCGATGGGCGGTCCGTTATGCACGGTCAACCGCCTTCTGGAAGTCCGCCGACGAGAGAGGGGCTACCAATACCTTGTTTATTGGGAGGGATATGGTCTGGAGGAACGGTGCTGGGTTCCGCGCTCCCGAACTTTGGATCCAGAGCTTCTCCACACATACTATCGCCTGTACCCTGATAGGTCTGGCGGTTTGCCGGGAGGCTCCCGTTGAGGGGGGTGAGGTACTGTGAGGATTCTGGGGTTTTGTAGCTGCATTTGAGTCCATGACCACACCACATCATAACACCCTTTCTGCATTGTCTGATGGAAATGTCTAACTATCATATGCCAGTCATAAGAACAACGACGTAAATATGTGATTTTATAAAACTCATTTGTATTTTTTGACACACCAACAAACTGCCCCCATTGTTTTTTGCAAAGCAAGCTCTGTATATTGCATGGGAGGGGTTATGTGTAACATTTTTGGAATCGCCAACAATTACAGCCTTTTCATTACGAGAAGAGAGGATGTCAGTCGTGTTCGAAAGTCTTGTTTATCAACATCTTAGACAACACAAGCATGATTGGCTGGAACGAGGTCACGTAAGAAGAGATTTGCAAACACAGGCATCCATATGTTGCATCCTGGTAATTGATTAAAATGAGAAAATAACCACTAAGCGTCACAAAAGAAATTATCCAATTATTGCACATTATAACACTTTTGGTATTATTGATCGTACAAATGGCTAATTGTTGTACAGTTTCAATAATTATCATACCTCTGGCAACGTTCACAGCAGACATTTTGACTGGAAAGGCACATATGTTATTAATAACATTAAAATTAACAGCATTAAAATTACATTTGATAGTTCCAGGGTACTTTTTTACACCTTAATTATTCATTATGAATGTTCTTAGTTGCTTTTCATGCAAAACTCACAATGTTCACTGTGAAAAAGGTAAATCATTGACAAATGATGCAAAATATGAAGAGGATATAATGTTCAGTTAAACTGCCTGATATTTCCACCAGGAGTTGAGACCAAAAACAGAGATTTGTCATGTACAGTAGATACAAACACAACTCCAAAGGAATCCATAACTCTGTCACTAACATGTTCACTATTTCAACTGATAAGGAGGTGATATGTCAGTGTTGTGAGCGCAATCTGTTCCATTATTACAGGTTTAAAGCTCCATTAATTGTATATTTTGCCACTAGAAGACAGTAGAAACAGATATACCACAATTTGTGTCACCAGCTCATCAAGTTGTTTGATGTAACGTGTTAGCAGGCCAGTGCCCACACTATTATTATTCATCAGTGTTTCTCTGGAGCGTTTCAAGTTCAACAATCCCTTTAGCTCTGTGTCTGTGTCCGCAAACTCCACAAAACAATGGTGTCTAATGCTATCTAGTAAATGTTCAATTTCCTCCACTCAGCTACTTGCTGTTTGCTTTCTGCTGCTGTGCACAGAGTGGCTGTGCAGTGGTTTTATCAGAGCCTTCAGAGAAATTCCACTGTAACACCAAGACAACCAACCAAGTCGTGCTGTTTGATGATAATTCTCACTGATTTCTGCACTCTGAGAAAGCTCTCGAACTCAGTCATTTGATCAAGTGGTATTTTCAAGAATAGGGATTCAGGCTCAGCACAGATCAGACTTTAATTTCTATAATTATAATGATTCAATATTTTGAGTGGGTCTTTGCTGTTTTTGAAGTGGTTTGTCTGCAGCTGTTGTGTATGTATATTGCCATTCTTTTGTGTGGCTATAGTTATCTAACCCTTTTTTACCCATTAGTGTGTAGAAATGTATAATTGCACTTCTCTTCTGGCTCATTGCATACTTGCTCTGCATATCAAGCTTTTGTCATACATCTCAGTAGCTCGCCCTACAGCGAGGCTGCAGACTGTTACCGTTCTATATCTAGACAGCCACAGGGTCAATCTCTGCCATCTCCCAATGTCAGCAGTCACGTATCCTGCAACACTGTGGAGCAAAAGACCGACACCCCACCAATTTTCCACAGATTGTTTTAGACTATGATGTTTCTTTCTCTGAAAGTTATGAAATAACTTTCAAAGGAAAAGTGACTACCTAGTGCAAATGACACAGAAGTTTGAAGGACGAGAGATGGGATCCCTTCATAAACCCCCTGACAGCCGGCAGCAGCTTTTTCTGACATGTTTGTGTCACGTGGAATGATTTGGTATCTGTTGACTCATGTCACAAGCTTTTAGATTCAAAGTCTACCAATTGTTTCGTTCACTGCCTGGAAAATTAGACACAGCCTCTCTATCATCGGCTGCTTCAAACACTCAACTAACTGAGACCAGTTTTTCCACTGCAGCCAGAGTCATCCACTGTGATTCAATGTGACAGTTATGTAATGTGAATTAAAACGTCATTAACAGGCTACCAAATATAATAGTCCAATCTCCTGGAAGATGTTTCTCCGTGTTGTGTGTCTAGAGATCCTGCCATCCATCTGCCTCCTTACTAGGCGGTGAAAGGAACCTGCTACACCAAGACAGTAATTGTTCAAATGTCATCATGTATGTTTGAGGCGGATATACAATTAGTGACCACTTCAAGGAATGTTCAACGTTGGATTGTTAGTGACATTGTCACAAATGTTGTTGTTTCAATTGAAAATATAATTGACTATACTATCTTTGCCGTACAACTGATGCGGATGTTCCTCTGCTTGGCTGCAAGTGTCCTGTTGTCAGATGATACCACAGCCGTTAAATGCGTTTTATGCCAGGAACAGCTGAGAATCCCTTCCACACTGAGGGGATACTATCCGCAGTAAAAAAACAAACAGAGACTTTGGCCCAGAAAAGTGAGTCGAGTTTAGTCTTCTTCACTTTTATGCAGATGATGATTATAAAGAAATTACATCAAATATGTTTTTTTTATAACGTTTAGATCCACCAATTTGCCTTGATGGACACATGGAATAAAATTATACTGGCTATTGTAACACTCCAGGATAGATATAGTTTGCTATATGGAAATGCTTAACTATTATCAGATGGTTATACGTATAACTACAGAGCCTTAAGGAATGAATGTCAGCAGAGAAAGACCACACAATAAAGAAACTGGAATCAGAGGGTAGAATTAGTATGAACTACAGTGTTTCCATAGGTTTATGGCTCTTTTGGGGGAGTGGGGGGGATGTCAAGGTCAGCTTTTGGCAGAAAGCCAAGAATCGGCGAGTCGCGCATGCGCAAGCGTAACCTGTTAATAGCATAAGGTAGACATTTCATTTAAAGTACAGGCTGCAAGAGGGTGTTTGTCTTGACCTGCAAATTGCGCCCCCATAATATAATGGTAGGGGAAACACGGAACTATATTGTAGAAATGAATAGAACAGAACATACGATGTGGCGTGAACAGTAGTGGTATCAGTAGTGTGGGATTTATGTGTGTGTGTTTAAGGTGCATAAAAACAGCTCAAAAACATACAAAAATGGCTTGGTCTGCGAGCGAGTGTTTTGCGAAGGCCAGAGTGATTGACATTTAATAATACCTAAAACAAAGTTAGACTGACGGAAGCGATAGATAGAAACCATGAGTGTGACTACATCGCGGTGAGTAGTCAGTGCTTAGATGCTTTAATTGTTAGATTCATTTAACGTGTTCTGTGAAGCATAGACTATTGTCGGGGCTGGCGATGTCAGACGGAGGTCCGGTTGGTGATGGACGTGGGCCGGTGTTGGACCAGCCCAACCCAGCCGGCCTACCAGGGATTTCCCCGGTATCCCCTATGGCCAGTCCCTGCTTTTATGCAATTACATTCAGTGTTTTTCTTATGGAATTACCTTATATATCTTACTATAATGTATGGTAGAGAAGACAGGCCTACAGCCCATAGTCTTGTGGCCCGTCTATATGAGTGTTTGTGTGTTCTTACGTGTTCTTTTAATTTTTCCAGAAATCCACCACATGGCTTCTGCAGCCTTCCCTGGACTCAAACCCTTACCGGCCAACAAATCGTGATTAAAAAAAACAAAACCCTAGGAACACAAGGAGCCACAATCAACACATAGGCAGGGATTTAAACCTCAGCATGGGCCAGTCACAAAGCCAGCCCCCCGGCATGTCGGTCCCCTACGTCCATTCCCATTGATCCAGTCTAAAAAAGCCCTCACTTTGTGCACTAATGCCACAGGAGCCCATAGTGTCTACTGCCAACAGACAGACTGAATGACCCCTCCGAGGACTGAGCTGCTGTTATTAATATTATGACTCATTGGCCTGTTATGCCATAAATTGGCCTCTGTAGATTCCTGTAAAAGAGTGTGTGAGCTTGTGTGTAAGCTGGAGATACAGTAGAGATGAGTGATTAAAGGAAGGGGAGCATGCAAGTGAGTGGTTTGTACTACTCTATGTTTTAAATGGCCACCCTTATGACAGAAGCAGGCCATATGCTGTCACCCATAGAACAGGAGGCATGGGGAAAGAGCATTGAAAGCCCCATAGCATAAAAGAGGACCAAGTCCGCCCCTGGCTGACTAACGCTTCATGACTTAACAAGACACAGCTAGCTAGCTCAATACTCATAATCAATAATAGCCTATGTATGTGCCAACAAACACTCGTGCCACTGACGAGCATCGCTCCCATCACCGTCATATGGATGTTCTTTTTCACTTTGTGATGTGTCTATTTCCCTTTTCTGTTGAGAAGATAAATGAGACTTTTGTTTGCTTTGAGGCACTGCTGGGCTTTCAATGTCATTTACAAATGCGTTATAAAGCATAGATAATCCTCACTTTAGGGGGTCACACAAAATACTTAACTGATACTTAACTAACGACTAGTAACTACCTGAATTAATCATGAATTGCTGTATTAAAACACGTTTATAAAGCACATGTTAACCATTACTGCATCATCTATAAGTCCTTAATAATTGGTTTGCAATATCCTTAATAATTGATTTGCAATATATATTACTTAATAGGTTTGAAAAATATATGACCAAATTTACTAATGGGGAATCCATCATTTATAGAGTATGAAAACACAATCATGAAACGCATAATAGTCAAGCTTATTAATCAAAAATAAAACATTTACAACTGTTTATGAATTGCATACTAATGAATGTTCATGTTGGAACAATGCATTATAAATGATGAATTAAGTGTTAACTCTTGTTTTACTAATGCTAAATAGTGTGTAGTTATTATAAAGTGCTACCAAAATATTTTGTAACAAAAGCCACTAAAGTCCAGATACCTGAGCTAGCCTGTTTACAATTCGTGTCTGCTTTTCTAGGTCTTTCTAAAAAAGCTGATCAAACTGGGCTAAATGAGCATTTACTGGACAGAGAAATTTCAGCACGTAAACTTTTAATCATGCAATATGAAGATACAAGTTATTGCAAGTCATTATTATTGGTTGGAGTTATGGTGCAAACAACTGTTTAGCCAATGAACGTGTCCTCAATTTTGTCTAAAGGTCCATCTTCCTGGAGTGCAGTCCATATGTGTTAACATGTGGGTCTGATTCAAAGAGATGGAGGAGCTGAATCCTTACAAAACAATGAATGGAATAATGGATTGATGGTTCCCACACAGATGCGAGGCACATGGAGAGACAAGAGAGAAGTGAGCTCACAGTCAATAGTGTGATAATGGCTATGAGCTACGTTGAATGTCCTGCACTATAAAAGCTATTCCTGTACCACTTCAGTACGTTACCTCGAATGATGTTACGTAATCTCTGTCTCGATAGCGACATAGATTACGTAATATCTCCATGGATAATTGGGGAGATTATTCATGGAACTAAAACCATTGCTTGTTTCCAAATGCCACATGGAAATCCACCTGGTCTAAACTATAATTCTGCCAAACCAATTCAGTTAATTGAATTCAAGTCAATTGAATGTCATTACTTTGTGACGCATTGAATTGCTTAATCTTTGCCAAACCCAAAGGTCAGAGCACATAAGCTTGAGGTCAGAGCATAGAACCCTGAGGTCTGAGGTTGGAGAGGCAGGGGTAAATGTGACTGGTTGTTGTTGATGTGGACTACATGCATTGTCTGTTAATGACGCAGCATCCCGCCATGCGCGTATTTATGTATACGATATCAGACGTAATGATGGAGAATGATGACCAGAAAGACAACAACGTTTCTTACAAACCAATCATACGTCTCTGTACAAGTACATGTATCACCGCTGCATAGTCAGACGCATATATTACCCCCTACCAAATAGCCGCCTATTTTGTCCTGTCGGCTGCCTGCCACCTGCTCCAGATAATGAAGCAAGGCCTACGGAGTGTTGGACTCCCTCCTCCTCCCGGCCCTGACAACATGGCATTGTATGAGCTGTTGCTCTTGTGCCAACGCGGGGGGTTTGGGGGGGAGATAATACTTATTTGGAAAGCATAGCGGGGGCGTTGCTTCAGATACAGCTAATCCTGACACCTCATCGCCAAGATGTGGCTGGCTGCTGCATAGTTTGCCTCCGCCGCTCCCTCTCTCTTTTCTTTCTTCCCTCTCCTTGTCTCTCTCTGCTTTCTTGACATTCAGGCCCTCTCATGCCGTCTTTGTTCTCATCGCTAAGCCCTCATCTCTTTATATTTTTCTCCTCCTCCTGCACTTCCTCCCCTCTCTTTTGGATCATGAGCACAAAGGGGCAAAAGGGTGGGGTACTTTTTGGAGAGGAGAAGATAAAAGCGGAATTAAAAGATAAGATAAGGGAGGATGATTAAAATAAGAAGAGAAGAGATACAGCTTAGCAAGAGAGAGAGATGTTGATATCCTGCCTATACCAGGACACTTGGTATTGCAGCATCAAGTTATGTCCACTGACCTAAAAAGACTTATTCCCAAACACAACCATTGCAAAAGAATAGCTGTAAAATGATGTGTGTATTTCTTAGCATTAATATAATCGCATTAACACTCAGTTACTTTGACATTCTGCATCTACATGGTAACTAAGGCAGCTAGTGTCAAATGTATAAGTACGCTATCCTATGTTGCAGCACAGTCATTTCCCAATAATTGAAACACATTTGAAGTGTTCAGGGTTTTTAAACTTTCTCGATTCCACAAAAGCCAATGCGGAAGTGTCTTCACTCGTCAGAACCAAAGGTTGCCGCCTGGTTTTTATGTAAAAATGTAACATTTAGAAACATTCTAGGTCTAGGAGCATAGTTCTTCCCCTACGCACATCCTGTTATTCAGCAAGATAACATAAGATCAACATAAGAGGAATTTCAGATGTGTTTGTTCATCTCCTTATTTGCCTCTATGAAGGTTTTTCTCTGGTGGGTCCCCTGCCCAACAGACATATAAAACATTAACATCATGAATATAAAACATTAACATCATGAATATTTGATATTTCTCAACACCTTCCAAGCTTGCCGGTTAACGAGTATCACTATTAGACAATGTTTAATCATGATTAGCTCCAAATGTACAGAAGCAGCCTGAAAATGAAGAAAAAATAAATAAATTGGACGCTGGCCAAAGCTACACTATGATTGGCCACTCTGCGTTGGATGGGTGGGACTTAGCGAAGGGTCATACTATGGTGTACTGGTGGCCCTGCTCAGAATAGAAACACTGGCTGCACAACGTCTCCGCAGTGAGGGAGAGTTCTGAATTTGTTTTGAAGCTAACACAGAGATACAGGGCTAAATGTGACTATAATCTAACAAAATAGAATAGAAATGTCAAATACAACTGAGGTACTTATATGTAGAAGAGTAAGCCTTGGGCTCCTCTCAGCATTTTATCATGTAAACAAATGGTTTCCCAACAAATACCAAATGTCAGAGGCCCTTAAAGTAGACAAAGGCCAGAGGCAGCATTAGTGTCTTATATGTCAGCTTCCTGGCCGCTCGCCCTCACTCTGCCCTTTGCTTCAGTTAAACCTTTGGCTCAGACTGCCCACCAGGACGCACAGACACAAGTAATGAAAGGCCAGTAATAGATCTGCCTGCAGAGGCATGCAGCCAGACAGTAATGGTTAGATCCACCTACGAACAGAATTCACACTGTTTAGAGTTCTACTCAGACACCATTGTACAGGTACCACTGTACCCCAATGGTCACGATGTAGGGGCTCAATTTATTGTGAATGCATCCATCATGCTGTGACCAATGTGACGTTTGAGTAATCCTGAGAATCATTGCTGTGATGAACCTGAACTGTAGAGATTTGATTGCTGTGACTCGCCTTCCGGTGTTACCCAAAATATTGCCCGAGCTACATGCAGCTCATTTAAATAGGGGGGTGTGACTGTTTGGATCCTTTTGGAAGGAACTGTTAACCTTGTTGCCAAGATGATGAATCAAGTCGCGTCTGAGGAAGATGTATACCATCCAAAGAGATTGTTCACAACCAGGAAACGGAGCCTTTGTTTGTCAAAATGGTTTATTTTGGACCTTCTAGAATTCTAGAAAGGTATTAATTAGCCTACAACTTATAATTTGTATTACTGAGTGATTTGTTGTGATATTTGAATGGAAGTACTGCAATCTATTTTGATTTCTCTTTGAGGTCAAGTATAACAGTTGGGTCTGTCTACATCATATATTGTTGGTTTTCTTGCTGCATATAAAGAAACTTCTGACAAAAACAGTTTCATTATCATTCATGCTATTTTGGAAAACTAAGACCTCAAAACACAATCTTATCTCAAATCTTGTTGACCTGTTAAGTTCCTGTAAAAACTTCAATGGTTTGAGGTAAATTGTGTTGACATAGTTTAAATGGATGCAGTCAACACAATTAAGTCCACATTAGTAATCTTTACTCAAAATAATTATTTCAATCAAATGATTTATTTTCTTTAGTCTAAGTTAAATGAAATAACTATTTTAAGATACATAAGCATACATAACAACTCACAAAAATAACATTATTTATTGCTCCTTAAGATCAATAGTTTATTTTAGTAATGTCTAAATTCAATTTCACTATTTGATTTTGAGATTGAATGCAATGTTTTGAGAAAATTGTATAGAAGGAAAAAAATTCAGCAATACATTTTAATGTTGCAATATGTTTCAAAAAAACTGCATTGTAACACTCCATGTTTTACTAAAGCAATAAAAGAAAAATCTTGTCGACCAGTATTAAAACTGCTTGGTCAAAATTTCAACTTGTCTCGAGAAGGAATATGAACATAGAGCATTACAGAGTATCTGGGCCTTGTGAACGTCACAAACAGACAGTTTGTAAATATCAAACTGGACGGGTACGTTGGGACGTAGACCGACCAAAGCGCCTGTTTTACTGCTGCAGCCGCACGATCCACCTGTCCATCTCCCGCTCCTGCTCATTTTATAAAAGTTGCCATTAAAATAAAAAAAATGACAATGGGACACTTTTAATGAAATAATATTGAATGTAAACCTTCTAAATCAATCATAAATGCTTCATAGGCACTGGGTATCACACCGTTAATAAACGTAACCTGTTTAAACTTAATAAACTAAAGTTACGAGTGACTTGGGACTCGATAGACAAACATTAGGCTGTTGTTAACGTTTGTTTATGTTGATTTGGATATCTCCACACTGTAAAACATTTCAGGCCAGTTCAACTTACAAACAAAAGTTCGCCTGCTGCCTTGAAAAAGCGATTTCACTCAACTTAAAAATGTCCTTTGATTCAACTAGGAAATGTAAGTTCATAAGGTTGATGTAACTACAACGAGCTAGTTGTCTCAACATGATGAGTCAAGTTGTCAGAGTTGAGTGAACGTTTAGTCCCTTGTTGTTTAAACTTGATCCACCAAGTTAAAATAACTTTACCGTGTGTGTACAACTTGCCATTTTAAGTTAAGATGATTTACATCACAAATTTGTTTCAACTTGCATATACATGTTATTTTGACTGATAATTGAAAGTGTGCTTGCTTTATAAAAACGAAATGACCAATAATTCTTGATTGTGTTAAAAATATATAACATTTATTGGAAGAAAATATACACAGACTGAAACATTGGCTACAAGTACATCTCAACACACCCAAATATACATGTGTTAAATACATGTTTCCCACATACAAGTGGAGGCACTCTGACAGACACTGACAGTATGTGTGGTTGTACAATGACAAATGAGAGATAATTACAACAAGTTCATACGTTTTCAATATAAACATAAGAACATTGTAAACACCCCAAAAATGGATACACACAACTTAATTGCATACTTTCAA
Source organism: Cottus gobio (assembly GCA_023566465.1). Lineage (NCBI taxonomy): Eukaryota > Metazoa > Chordata > Actinopteri > Perciformes > Cottidae > Cottus > Cottus gobio. Next base: position 26,506,439 of record CM042223.1, on the reverse strand, counting down.
AAAAAGGGAAACATATAATTAGAGACAGCTGGAGATAAGGTAGTGTGGCTGTGAAGAGGCGATATGTGGGATACTGAGAACTTTACAAAAATCCATATAATACATTTTTATAAAAATGTATTATATGTTTAATTTCTTAAACACAATTCTAACAGCCCCACAAAAGGTGTTACGTGTCAAAACAACCAATCTACAGTTTAGAAGAGTTTTAGTCTAAAGCTTGACTTTGATATGTGCTCTAATTGTTTTACTGGCTATATTTATAATTATTATTATAATCTGGGGCAACTGTGGTTCAGTGGTAGAACAAGGACGTCCTTCAATCAGAGGATCGGTGGTTTGATACCCGGCTCCGCTAGTCCATGTCGATGTGTCCTTGGGCAAGACTCTTGACCTCTCTTGTGTGAATGTTAGTTAGTGATGGGCAGGTGGTACCTTGCATGGTAGCTCCTCCCATCAGTGTGTGTGAATGATGACATGTAGCATTAAAGCTTTGAGTGGTAGGAAGACTTGAAGAGAGATATAAAATATACAGTCCATTTACCATTTATCTGAGCAGTTTGCTTCTGAGCCCATGGAATCTTGCTGAGCACTGGTCCGGTTTAACGTTCATGAAGGAACTCAAAGGTGTCGTTCATATTACGGGGGCACTCCAGGTTAAGGCAGTAGATTGTGGCCATCAACATGGCAAAGCCTGTGGTACGTCTCTGAGCTCGTGTTGGATGATCTTCTCTGCTACTTCGGCCACATCGAAGACTGTCAAAGGACCTGGAGACATATAAAGACATTCACATCTTAACAGACATCTCCAAAATAGTACTAGTTCAATGTTTGGAGAATCCTTATTAAAAATCTCTAAAACAAAAAAAAGGTGAAGGAGACTATTGAAAAGACAGTTTGTAATTATACAAAATCTCTGTAAAAAATAGTGTGGCTAGGGGTAATAAAACTAATGAACACAAAACATGTTACCATTGTCACATTACAACCATTGAGTGTAGTAAATGTGTAAATACAGTGTCTTACATCACACATCCGGATATTGTCAGAGGGATCCTTTGAAAGATAGCATGGAAGACCAAGCAGGGCAGCTGTTCTTCGGTTTTGGTTTGCATCCTAGGAAAAACAGATAAGGGTAGATGAATGCAATACCAAAGGTATAATCCTAACATAAGTCCTAAACACCACCGATGATGATGTCCATGATGATATTTATAATGCTGGATTATTCTTCTTTGTCAATTAGAGGGGAATTCACAAAACTTACATTTCCACGTCAAGTACTGGACATTCTTGATGACATCTGTAAATAAAAAAATAAAAATATTTAGTGAAATGAGTTTCAGACAAATAAAACCCACATATATTTGTATTTATTATAAATATAACGTGCATTTACTTTATGCTTCAATTATCAATCTTTTACATTTCTAAATGCTGTCTGCTGTGTGGGTGCAAACATGCACCACGCGGCGCGCATTAATACAAGTAATTACTGGTATACAAACTAAATATCAACCCATTAATAAATACATTTTGCCCACTGACAAAGAGCAAGCAAAGCATGGGCACTGACTCAGCCTTCAATGTGAATCCCTCAGCCATGACTCTATAGCCTGCTTAATGTTCGTGGATGCTCGTGTTAGGTTAGCTAGCACGCGCTAGCTAGCTTAGCTAACCTAACAAGCTAGTTAACCTAACAAGCTAGTTGGCGGGTAATGAAAGAAAATTGCGGTCACTTAAGAAAATGAACCAATAGTTTCTAGTTCTACATTAATTATGTTTTATCAACTGCAGGACAAATAAAATAGGTCAACCATTTGTCTTAGAAGTTCATGGGAAAAACTATTAAGGGAAATTGTTAAGCTAGCTGAATATTAAAGCCACACAGTTAGCTAGCCTTTCCAGACCATTGAAAAGCACATTACATTTACAGTTACATTACTAACGTTACCCATGCTATTAATTAAGAAAATTACTTAAAGTCATAATTTAAACTCACCTTCATGTGCCGAAGCAAAGCGAGAGGAATCCTCAGCTCTGTTCAGTCCGCTCTACTTGATGCAGGTGGAAAGTAACGGTGAATTGCTCCGCCTCGATTCACTGGAGGTTGTCAGGTTAATAGACTCCCTCCGCCGGTGGAAGTAGTCCTTTCTTGTTTACCACAAAATGCCGATATTTTCATTGGAATTTAAGTATTTGACTTATCTGCAGTGTTTATCCAGTAGATTATGGCTAGGATTCAACCTGGCCATGGTTTAAAAAAAGACAGTTTCCCTAAAACTCAAACATGACAACATTTGTTCTTTTATCCCCCACTCCCGCCTTTTTCCAGTCTTTTGTTTTTTTTACTGACAACTTAAAGAGCCAAGTTGAATTAACTTGAACAAATTTCAAAGAAGTCAACACAACGCATTACTGTAAGTTTAACTACGTTTAACTTGAACAGTTAAGTTCAAAAGCTAAAACTTATCAGAGCTCTTTGAGTTAAAGAGAAGTAGTAAGTGGAAGTAACTAAACAGGGCTGTGATGTTTTACAGTGCAATAATTGAGCATTGTGGAAAACGTTTCTCACGTCCCCTTCGTCTCTGATGACATCACTTCCTCTCTTGCTCTCTTTGCGGTGGCTCGGTGTTGAAGTGTCTTCTCCAGGAGGATGTTACTCAACGCTGTCTGTCATTGAGATCTGGTGCTCAGTAGCTCTGAAGGATTCATGTCCTCACTGACGTGACTTCTCTGCTTCCAACTGTTATTGTGAGTGTGATATGAAACGCTCAGGTAAATGTAAACAGGTGTAGCTGCAGTACTTTATGGCTCAAAAGTACACCCCGTGACTCACTCTCAACCAATCAGAATGCTTGATTGTATCTACCCATATTATAAAAGGAAATAATATGTACCTGTTAAACATGCCCTTAGTATCACTGGTGGTAAAGGGGAATGAAACCATGTGAGGCTTTTGCGGTGTATTTTATCACTTGTTCAGGTTTGGAGGGGCTATAGGGTCAACGGGGGGAATAACAATATGATGAGTACAGAGGCACAAGGTTGTAGTGAACAACTGATGCTGCCAACACAATAATGCTCCTGCCTCAGTGTAGACCGGTAAGATGGTGCCATGTCATCATGGCTATGGCACCACAAGGCTGAGAATGATGTCACCGGTGAACATTTGTGTTTCATTAATATCCACGAGCTAGCAGACCCCAAAGCAGTGGTGTATTGTAACGAAGTAGAAATACTTTGTTACTGTACTTAAGTCGTTTTTTTGGGGGTATCTGTACTTCACTTTTTTTATTTCTGTTGACTTTTACTTTCAATACTTAAGTATATTCAATATCAGAAAATTACTTTTGATACTTAAGTTCATACTTAAGTAAATATCAGATACTTTTACTCAAGTAGTATTCTAATAGGTGACTTTCACTTTTACTAGAGTCATTTTCCAGTAAAGTATCTTTACTTTTACTCAAGTATAGCTTTTGGGTGCTTTATACACCACTGCCCCAAAGTAGAGGTGAGTCTGCATACAAGACCGAGAGATGTAGGGAAGATGAGAGCACAGTCAACGAGGAGGATCCCAAAGTCAATGTGGCGGAAGGAGTCATCATCATATGAGTCCTTAACAAATAATAACAACATAAGAACACAATTATGACATTTCTCTTTAAATACTTATCAATAATGTTAAGCAGTAGTTACAGGAGATAACCCCATCTAATCACACATAAACTGACTGAATGGACAGACTGTACTAGATATTGTATGGTATTCTAATTGTATAAAACTATGCTCACAGGGTTCATCACATAATGGTGCCAGTTTTTAATGATATCGTCTTGGTGCTTTTAGATACGCTGAGAAAGAAAGAGGCTACTTACTGAGGCTGGTTGGCAGAAGGCTGTGGGGTTGTCACCCAGGGCAACAGGAAGCCCTCTGAGCACCAGGGTCCAAATATCCGTTGGCTCGATACCCGTTTAGGGAAAACAGTCACAAGTTACACAGCTAGAAGGACAAAAGCGGAACCAACCAAACACAATTTTGACTGTATTGCACAACTACTACATAAACACTTTCATTACACCAGCTGAGAAAAACAATGCAAATGTAGAATGGACATGTACCGACTGTCTGTTGCGAAGACATTTGTCTACAGCTGCCCGGCGTTCCCTCTTCTGGGTCCAAATATCTCGATAAGACGAAGATCGTGCCGATCAATGCTTTCATAGAATTCCTGCTTGAGGTTTCTTGCCTTTGCGGTTGAACTCCATGCACACGTCAGCAGCTTCACAACTGTTCTTCTTGGGCCATCTCATTAGTTACACTACCAGATACTATTTATGTCTTGAACATCCTACATGTGTCTGTTCTGTGCTTCTATGTGCATTAAATGAGAGAACACATTACTATGAAAGTTACATCCTGAATATGGACCGTGGACTCTGTGAACTTTTAAATGTGCAGAGCGCAGGTTAGTGAAAGAACTGTGCAGGGTGCACGGTCAGTGATCCATTCAGATCATGACCGGCTCCTCTCCAACGAGCCGATTGGCTAGCTGAAGCCACAGCACATGCTAACACGAAGTGCTACTGAGGGTGACTGTGGCTCAGTGGTTAGCAGGTCCAACTTTCAATCAGAGGATCGGGGGTTCAATCCCTGGCTTAGCCAGTCCATGTCGTTGTGTCCTTGAGCAAGACACTTAACCCTCATTGCTCACCGTTGCTGTGTCTACGGTCTACTGTATATCATGTAAGTCGCTTTTGGCATGCTAACATTAGCGTTTAGCTTACTTGTTGTAATAAATGCACCCGGAATGATATCTAACATTACAGTTAATTCACACACTCAGCATGCTACGTGGTGTAATGTCAAAGTCACATTACGGGGTCGGAAGCAGCAGCAGCCGGGACGCCTCTGAGCTTCATGGAGTGAATTTCAAATGCGCCCTCCCCTCTGACAGACATGTAAAATACCGAGTTATCTCTAAACATCATCATTGCACTCAATAATTCAGATGATTGGTGCAAACAGCTAAATAGATTTACTAAATGACACTTGTTTTACAGTAATGACCACGCAAACATTTATTGGAAATAAATCTGAGTTTACAGTGAATATAGTACAATTGAAAGACATGAAGAGTCAAAGGATCATGGTGTTTTGTGTGTATGCCTCTTGTCCGGACAATCCCATATCAGGATCAATAGTTACGGCCCAGAGGCAAGGTCAATGTTTCATCACCAGTGACCTTTATCACACCCACATTTAACACTTCAGCTAGCAGCTAGGACTGGGCCATCATCACATGCTTTGTTACTCTAATGCCCTTTCCACATAAATCCATACAAACAATAATAGCAGCCTGCTGGTTATCAAGGAGCAACATCCAGGCTTTCCTAAGATCTTGTCTGCATCGGCTGAGTTCAACAGTTTAACGCCTGTTAAAAGATCGGGACTTTTGTGGAGAACAACGTCAGCCTCCAGTGGGTAAGACACTCAGCATGTGAAGGGGCTGTGGCTGGCAACAACACAGAGTTATGCCCTTGTGTATAATGGTGCAGATGAAGGAAAAACAAATCCTTCAGACTGCTGGTATGCAATATATTGTGGAAGGAAGGCTCACGAGTAGGAGGCTTCTAATAACTGTGTTACTCTTGCTATGTAAATAGTTTTGTAAAAAATGTTTATAGAAAATGTTGCCAAGAGAAAAACAAGTGAAAAGTTGACAGTTTGACTTGTGGGTGGCACTGGAGAAAACTTTAAAGTGTCCAAAAATGTGGTTTTTCATCTCAGAAGCATCATTTTTATCGTTCAATTGTGACACCGTGGGTTGCCGGGGGTCTGAGGAACATTTTGTCAAAAGTTATATAAAATCTAACCAGGCGGCAAACTCCGTGGTGATGTGCCTTAAAGCTGCAGTGTCCATCAGGGAGCGACTCCTTGGTCTTTGGTTGCAAAAATAATTCTGATTATAGAAGTCAACACAAAGTTCTGGACCATGAGTTTATGTTTCACTCTCTAGTTTCAAGCAGCCATCATCCTCCTGTCTCCCACCACCTCCACAGCATCCAGAGGACACCCCAGCACACTGCAGGCCGTCTTTATCAGTTTGTTCAGTCTCCTCCTGTCAGCCGGTGTGATGCTGCTGCTCCAGAAGACCACTCCATAAAACACCTGATGCCACCACAGAGCAGAGAACTGAGGCCTGTATTCCACAGGCCTCAGTTAAATGTTAAATGTGTATTGTTAAATGTTAAATGTACGCACCTTCCCGCCAGGACAAATTCCTTGTATGTGTAAACATACATGGCAATAAATGGTTCTGATTCTGATTCTGACATGTTTAATAAATCCTTACAGGCACAGCATGTAAGGTCTGGAGGGACGCTGTTGTAGTCCCTGTGCCAAATCCAGTTGTCCCAAAAGCCTAAATGATTTTAGACCGGTTGCTCTTACATCAATTTTAATGAAAACTTTTGAAAAATTGGTAAGGTCAGACATTTTAAGGAAAACTGAGCAAGCACTTGATGCGCTGCAGTTTGCTTATCGGCCACACAGAGGAGCAGAAGATGTAGTCACTTTGTCTCATTTACTTTTTAAACACCTGGAGGGAACTGGATCTCATGTTAGACTTCAATTTCATATTTTAGGCTTTTACAACAATTTGACTCAAGTCACAATCATGTGGGTTGGATTCTGGACTTCTTAACTAAAAGGACTCAAATAGTTCTGTTGGACCAGGTGTGCTCCTCCACTGGCTCCCCACCAGGATGTGTGCTTTCACCCCTTTTATTCATCCTTTACACAAATATGTGTCAGAGTAGGTACGATAACAGGACCATTTTAAAGTATGCAGATGGTTCTGTTATTGTTAGTCAGCTCCAGGACAATGAGATCAGCCACATCCTCACATTAAAAAAAATAAAGAAACAAGTTGTTTAAAAAAGATTCAAATAAAAGTCTAGGGTCAAGACAGGATGAGGACAACTAATCTGAGACCCATGACACTTATGACATAATAATTTGTATCATGGCATACTGCAGTGATATTTCTTATAACATATATATATTGCACTATATTATAATATACTATAATGTAAGTTTTTACGATAACATTTATATTCATCATAGAATACTATTTGTCCAGGCAATAAATGAAAATTTGCATGAGATTAAGAAAGTTCAATGACTGGAAAATAGATTGACTGGTTTCCAGGCCGTGTGGGAGCCTTGGTAATTAATGAAGAGATCATCATCATCACCATCTAAAGCCACTGTGTGCAATGTGAACTTGTTACACTTTGGCTCCCCCTGTTGGTGGTATCAGAGATGGCACCGTGGGCTCCACTCATAGGTCTGAGCTTGGGAGAAAAACAACACAGACAATTAACCAATCCCACGTTTCACTGAGTCTACTTTAAAAATAATTAACAGAGAAAAACTTGTGCCACAATAAAATGTGAACGATTATTCAATGAAACAAATGTAAACAAAATATGTTGGCAAAATGTAGTTCATTTTGCAGTAAAGCCCCGAGATCAGTTGAGGCTGAATGTCACCTCTGGACACAGGGACACACACGGACACACACACACGGACACACACACACGGGACACACACACACGGGGGACACACACACACGGGGGACACACACACACGGGGGACACACACACACGGGGGACACACACACACGGGGGACACACACACACGGGGGACACACACACACGGGGGACACACACACACGGGGGACACACACACACACGGGGGACACACACACACACGGGGGACACACACACACACGGGGGACACACACACACACGGGGGACACACACACACACGGGGGACACACACACACACGGGGGACACACACACACGGGGGACACACACACACGGGGGACACACACACACGGGGACACACACGGGGACACACACGGGGACACACACGGGGACACACACGGGGACACACACGGGGACACACACGGGGACACACACGGGGACACACACGGGGACACACACACGGGGACACACACACGGGGACACACACACGGGGACACACACACGGGGACACACACACGGGGACACACACACGGGGACACACACACGGGGACACACACACGGGGACACACACACGGGGACACACACAGACACACACGGGGACACACACGGGGACACACACGGGGACACACACGGGGACACACACGGGGACACACACGGGGACACACACGGGGACACACACGGGGACACACACGGGGACACACACACGGGGACACACACACGGGGACACACACGGGGACACACACGGGGACACACACGGGGACACACACGGGGACACACACGGGGACACACACGGGGACACACACACGGGGACACACACACGGGGACACACACACGGGGACACACACACGGGGACACACACACGGGGACACACACACGGGGACACACACACGGGGACACACACACAGGGACACACACGGGGACACACACACGGGGACACACACGGGGACACACACTCACTCACAGTACGACAACAGTTCGTAGTTTTCCTGATTTTTGCTGTTGGTCAGCAATTCAGATATTTAGGAGTTGGACCGCTTTATGGAAACTGTTGCCATTTTATGATATAAAGAAATTCTATAAATCCACATTAGCTACCCAAACAAACCTGTTTAAGACCCTCAGGTGAGTCATCTGTGAGATGGAACAGAAAACACAGGCCACTGTTTGCATTTGTAAAGCTGGAACAAACATGAGAAATCTTTACTTGATATATGTTCAAACAATCAACAATATAAACTTCAGCCACCAAATATTCATAGATGCACTGAATGTGCACCGACAGTTAAATAGACGATGGTTTCAAAGGTGATTGTGAACACTGTCAGTGACACTGACATATGTGAAGGTCATCGAGACACCAGAAATAAAACGTGTTCCCTCCCCAGAGGGTGCTGACGTGAGGACGGCAGTGAAAGTCTCCAAAGTTCTGACATCGCCGGCCTCTTGTAAACCGAGCCCGGCTCAGGGCGGCCCGTCGGCCATCTTCCTCTTGCGGTAGTTGAGGACGAGGCTGGAGGCGGTGAGCTGCGAGGCCCGGCCCTTCTCCCAGCTCTGGAAGCCGTTGAGGCCGCTCTGCCCCGACTTGAACAGGGCCTTCTCCAGGCAGTCCAGACGCTCCACCAGCGCAGACGTGTCCTCGTTGTAGGCGTTCTGGGAGGAGTCCATGTTGCGTCTGAAGCGGCCCACGAACGTCTGGGAGGAGGACAGTGTCAACAGTTGGCCACAAGTTAGATGGGAAGACAAAGACAGCACATGTAGGGCCCCGTGTCAATGGGTTCGTTTGAGATGAGCCAGTTCTTATTTGATGTGTAGTTGTAATGCTGGATTGTCGACTATTAGTCTCATGTTTAATCTGAAAACATAACGTGTGTGGTTGATACTAATAAAGTTTATTTATATAACAGATATCAAAACCAGTAGTGATGTATTTCACAGGCAGACATAAAAAGAATAAAGGATGCGGCTACACACACATTTCTACATGAATATATATTTATAAACATATGAATAAATCAGAACGTGATCTGTAAAGTACAAGTACACTACAGATCGGAAATAACAGGAAGTTATATTTTCTGTGACTTCCTGTGTATACTTTGAAGTGAAAACTGTCCAACTTGACCTCAGTTTCTTGTCTCCGCCCCGTGCTGCTGCCGCTGCTCTCGTCTGGACTCCAGGCGAGAAGCAGCTCTTTTGTACGAGCCCGTTGCTGTTGAGGGGTTTTTAAGTCAAAGGAATAGTTCCCCATAAAATGACCTTTTGGCCGTTGCCATCTTGGCTTTTTTGCAGCCAATGAATGGAAGTGACAATATTTGGAATGTGGAGACGTGAAGTAGAGACGCCGTATACGTCTCTGGTAGAGGCAGCGACCTGTCAATCACAGTAGCCCCGCCCTAAAGCATCCCCTGCTTTATGGTCTGTCTGACTCTAAATGAAACTCATTTACTGAGGGAATACATAAAGAGAGAAGTAGAGTGTTTTATATAGACTTCTATACAACCAGAGGAGTCGCCCCCTGGTGGTCAGGAGAGAGAATGCAGCTTTAACACATGAAGCATAGACTTCTATACAACCAGAGGAGTCGCCCCCTGGTGGTCAGGAGAGAGAATGCAGCTTTAACACATGAAGCATAGACTTCTATACAACCAGAGGAGTCGCCCCCTGGTGGTCAGGAGAGAGAATGCAGCTTTAACACATGAAGCATAGACTTCTATACAACCAGAGGAGTCGCCCCCTGGTGGTCAGGAGAGAGAATGCAGCTTTAACACATGAAGCATAGACTTCTATACAACCAGAGGAGTCGCCCCCTGGTGGTCAGGAGAGAGAATGCAGCTTTAACACGTGAAGCATAGACTTCTATACAACCAGAGGAGTCGCCCCCTGGTGGTCATGAGAGAGAATGCAGATTTAACACATGAAGCATAGACTTCTATACAACCAGAGGAGTCGCCCCCTGGTGGTCAGGAGAGAATGCAGTTTTAACACATGAAGCATAGACTTCTATACAACCAGAGGAGTCGCTCCCTGGTGGTCAGGAGAGAGAATGCAGCTTTAACACATGAAGCATAGACTTCTATACAACCAGAGGAGTCGCCCCCTGGTGGTCATGAGAGAGTGCCGGTTTTAAGAACCAGAGGTTGCCGCCTGGTTTGCCGCCACGGTGGACGGAGAGTAAAAAAAACAGAAAAGTAGTCGAAAAGTTTGCTCTCTGTGGCAGCAGGCGAGGAAAACAGAGTTTTCTTCTAGAATTCAAGGTAACACTTGGTGAGTCATTGATATAAAAAAAGTGATTTTTGGGGGCGAGGTATACCTTTAAGGCATGCTGGTTTTGTGACCTGGTTTGTGATACCTTTGATGTCAAATAATGTTTAACTTCAGATATGTATCATTTCATCTCACATGCCTCGAGGCACAACCATCTTAAAAAAAACATATATCAAATATCATCAATTTTCTTATCAAATGGTTTAAAACAACCAGGGTGGGACTCTCTCAGGGTGGTGAACACTTTGTGGTGTGTAAGCCGATGGAGACGTTTGCCCGTCAGACAATGAGATCAGAGATAATCTGCCAGGTAACAGCTGCACCAGACAGCCAATAGTCAGCCATGTTTTCTGATCTGATTGCACCCCCTAGTTGTAATGTATTAAATAACACTGAGTGTGCGTTGTGTCTGTTGATCTATGGAGTTGTAAAGTGTCTGGGCATGTTGCACAATGCAATATGTATTATTACATTTGACCACACATGTATTGGCAAGTTTAAAAAGACACCCAGGAAACTGTTTTGTGTATTTGCAAGTTTGTATATATGTATCTCTCTTGAAAACAACAACACTTAATCCAATCTGTTGGTTGCATTCTACTGTGTGGATCTCAAATTGGGAATCTGACGCACAAACAATAAGAGAAAAATAAAATATAATTTGAGTAAAATGTGACAGTGATCATCTGTGGTTCTGCAAAAAAACAAAAGAAAAAGTGCTCTCACTTCCTGTTGCGCAGGAGTGACTTGATGCAGCCGCCATCTTTTCTGTTTCAAACATTTTACTTTACATGCAGCAAAACATGGATGAAAGAATAGCTAAAGATTTTAGGAATTACATTTGAGTGCTTTCTGAGGGAGAATGAGATGAGAAGATATTTCTTCTCTCATAACTGTGCATTAAATATACGGCTACAGGCAGCAGCTGGTGAGCTTAGCATTAAGACTGGAATCAGTGGACACACTGAAATAAAGTCCTACTGTGCAAAGGTTCAGTTCAGTTACATTATGATACGTTCAGGCTCTGCTCAGTGAAAACGAGCACTGTACGAAGGTAAATTATAACGTTATTATGTGTTCACATGTAATCCGGTAAAATGAAGTGTTTGTGAGAAACTTAAATAAATCCAGTAGTTTGAAGGAGGATTTCACAATCACATCTTTCACAGAGATGAATTATGAGCTTTTTACACTAAACTCTTATCACCTTATAGTACATCATTAACACCATTGATTTGTTTTAATCCATAAAAATACAATCAGTTATTTACTTATCATTTCAACTGTGTGTTTTTATGAAGAAAAAAAACATTATAGATTACTATAACAAAGAAAAATGAGAACATGTCAAGTTTTTGATTGTTTACAGACTTCAGAGGTGTTGAAATTATTTTTGGGCCTATGGCATCCAAGACGATGTCTGGGTCCTTGTAGACCAGCTGCTGTAATCAAATAACAAAAGGGATCTCTCTCTGTTAATATGGATCACAAATGATTGTAATTAGTATCAGCAGCATAAAAATGTGATCAGGGATCTGTAAAAGAATTTGCGCTGATCCAATCGGTGAGTTTTAGGATGCGTTGCACCACTACGAGTCACCTACCAGCACCTCTCAAGCTCATTTAATAACAGGTTTTTATCTTGTTTGTTAACAAGTGAGAAGAAGCCTCACTATTGAACCATCCTGTGAGAGTATGTGTGTCCTGAATAAAGCAGACCTATGTGTATACAGTTCACAGCTCTGGAACTCCCTCCCCCCACACATAAGACAGTCAGACTCCATCACATCATTCAAGTCTCAACTCAAAACTCACCTGTTCAAACTGGCATACTCTTTGTAACTGGATCCTGTGCACTTCACCTGTTTTTATGTTGATGTTCTGTTTTAATGTTGTTTCTATCTTTCATGCTTTTATCTTTTATCCTGTATTTTTATTGTAAGGTGACCTTGGGTGACTTGAAAGGCGCCTCCAAATAAAATGTATTATTATTATTATTATTATCTTATTTCACTAAATTCCACAGAATTTGAACAGCAAACGGGTCTGATATGACTCGTCAGCTTGCTGTAAAATCAGCTGTTCTCTGGACTGCAACGTTTTAACTGACATTTCCTCACCCTACCCCTAAATCCCCTCATAGCGATGTTGGGATCTGTGCACAGAAAGCTTCGCTATGTTGGTTTTAAATATGTATTATCTTCCAGTGTGGACTGGAGTAGTATTAGAAATTGTTTCATGCCAATACTGACAATGAGGTTTTACATTCAGTTTTTTTTTGAGCCGTCTCATGTTAAATGAACTCTTCTACGTTAATGGCGGTGCGCGCCGCTCACCTGCAACAGCGTCTGAGCGATCTCGGGGTTCTCTGGGCTGTCAAAGTGCAGCATCTGGGACCCCAGGCCGTAGTAGTAGGGCCCCATCTTGTGCAGGTCCACCACGTTGGGGTCGGCGTTGAACACGGTCCTCCAGCCCTCTCTGTACACCTTGGGAAGCTCCACTGACAACACTCTCCTCTTCTTCTCGTACAGACCCTTGGACAGCCACAGAGGGAGCTCCATCTTTGTGCCCTGAGGCAGAGAAAGTGGACTTCAGAGTGTGGTTGATTGTGCCCTGCCCTCTGGGGTCCATACTGAAGGCATAGGTTTGAATCCACCTGTCTCACGTTACAGTAACACAGTTGAGCAAAATGCCCTTAAATGCATTCACTAAATCTAAAGACATACAAACAAGGGCCTTCCCCTCTGATGTTCATCCAGAGGAGACGTGTGTGTTGCATCGTTAGGTTCTTATATGGTTATATGTTTCTTATATGGTGATACACGAGTTCTCATGCAGCAAACGTAAACTAAAGTACACTTCTCATTTGTTCGACCAGTGACAGCCCAAACCCATTTCACTATCAACATTTACATTTCCCTTCTGGTGCCTGAGTAACGGGACGTAAGCGTCAGTATCCGCTATCCACGTAACGTCACTGAAGTAGAAATTATACCGAGGTCAGTGTTATTCATTTTCATATAAGCCACAGGGCTACTTTATATTGGATTTCTTAAGTATATATACATGGCGTAACACCTATTAAATCCTATTAATCCTATTAAAACCTATCACCAACCTCCGGGATGTCCTGCGCGTCCGTCGACTTCTCCAGATATCCCAGCCGGGGGAAGCGGCACTCTGTCCGGATGGGAAGTCTCTCGTGAGAGAGCAAAATATCGTCGAGAGACAGGAAATTCTCCTCCATCCCCACCCCGGGTTCTACGGGTAGATACGACTGGGTATCCATGTTGTGCCCGAAAGAGGTGGAAAGTAGCTTTATGCCAATATAGTTACTGAAATAGTGCGCAAAAGATATGTTCTGCTGTGTTTACAACTCTTTCTCCTTCCTCTTTTGGCGCGACCTGTTGGCCAATCAGAGGGCTTGTTGTGAGATCCAGACCAGAGCAATCGATATGTATTCATCCATGAGTAGAACTGACTGAAAAACTGTTGTCCGTGCACTTGGCGGTGTCTTTTTCTGCTTTATATTGTAAAGGTTGCATGTTGTTTTTGAAAAGGTTTTGTATAACATGTTTAAAATGTAAGTATAATGTCTTACTGAGGGAAAAATAATAATTTTACAATCGTTTCCAGCAATGAAATGAATGACAACATTACATTCGCCTATTTTGCCTTAAGAAGTCCAGTGCAATTACGAATTTAGCCAATAGAGGTCAGAATATTACCATTACAAATTCAAAGCCCCCTTGTGTCCTGTTCCAAGAATGTTCATCAAGCATCAAGCTGTAACGATGATAAGAATAGTACAGATAGAAGATCATAATAATCTTCAAACAAGCTTGACTGTCCATTAAAGTAAATAGGAAAAAGAGAACCTAGCATGCTACATGCGTCTCTTTTGCTGCCCTGATCACATTTAGCAGCTGATGAATGAAAAATGACAGCTAATCCATGTTGTAATCTTGCATCTGTTAGGGAGCCATCCCATTAAGAACCTGAACAGTGAGAACAGCTCAGCCATATTACCTACTCTGACATTGTTTTATACTATGAATTATTATGTTTGTCATTATTCATATTACTCATCCTGCAGATTGCACATCAAAGTCATCAGACACGTTAAAAGCAGGCAGCAAAGTAAAATAAGTTATGACCTAAATGCAGTCCGAAGAAGAAAAGCCGTATTAAATGGTGGTACTGTATTCTTGTTGTGTGTCTGAGCAGAGTGGGCGGGCAGCGGTACAGAGGGATCACTGTCGACTGTAGCAGCAGACTCATTAGAGAGATATTTTCACTCTGCAAACTAAAAAGATGAAGCGCTTCCCAAAAGAGATCATGCCCCTCCTCTAGCTGCAGGCCATAACACACAGGGCACCCAGTGTGTCACACAGACCTCAAGTGAGGTTGGCGGTTACCGGTGTTATCCGGCTCCTCGCGGCTCCTCTCCATCCTCGCTGAAGTTCAGCCTCTGTCTGGACCCTCCACGTGCCACGGCCTCACCGAGGCCAGGGACGACCTGACGCGGTGCCAGACGAGGCATCATAACCACGTTATGATCACAAGTGCTCATATTAGATGTGAAATAATGAGGAAAAAGTGCCCAAACATTTCATGCCACATTGGAACTCCACTAATGCTGTTATCGTATGATGGGCTCTCTAAATGGCAGCGCGAGGCAGCTATTTAAAAAAGGGAAAATCAAATGAAATTCCTGAAAACTCTCTGGTGGTTGCCAGCGTGGGAAACAGTGAGTGTGTCCCTCCCTTTGACACAAGAACTTCATCAACCTGACTGAGGTTGTGTTGATATACGCTAACAGAGCGGCACATAGATATATGTTGAAGTTCTCATAATGCCTCGTGTTGCACTTCAAGTATAACGTTTTAAACAATGATCTCATGCTACAGGTCCTCACAGCTTTAACATCCTTTTTGTTTAAGGGAAATAAAAATGACTAGAGTGAGGCTGTGTTCCTGTCAGCTGCAGAGCACCACAGAGGCCCCTTTGGGAGATGACCGCATTCAGTAGTGTTAAATTACACACTTCCTGGTTTTAACACAGATAAAAGTGACTATAGAGCAAAAAACAGAAAAAAAGTAAAGGGAGACAACTTCAGCGGCCATAATAATTTCAGCAAAGACGTATTCATCAAGAAGTTGAATGATTGATAGATTAAAACATAGTGTATCTGGCTGCTTTCCCACACACATATATCAAATACGGCAGCTCGGTCAGTCAAAAGGAGAAGTCAAAGGGACCATCACTCAGGAGGCCTGTGTTCGTGTCCCGTGTGAAACTTAAAAGTCAACATTGACTTATTTTGCTAAAGCCCACCGAGGAGTTTCCAGTGAACACTGAAGTCACATTGTTTCCACGTAACGTCTGAAAGGAGTTTGAACCGTAGGGCCGCTGCAGAGCTGCGTGAGAACGTGTTGACATACACATACTGCTAAGGACTGGGTTCCTCAAGGCACCCCCAATGAAAAGATGGTGGACCATGCAGCCTCTGTAGAACCGAAAGGATGCTCTGAAGCTGGGAGGAAGCGCTCTGCTCCCCCTCCCCCACATTGACCTTACGAAGAAACAGGAAGTGCAAAACTGCTGACTCTTTTCTGGATTTTATGGCCCACGCTTGCAGCTCTGTGGCTTATGGGGTTTGTCGTGTTTAGAGCCGTCCACTAGGTAAAAAGATTTTTCAGAAACAAAAAAACCCAAACGGATGGCCATCCCATGACCTTAATATACTGTTGAATTATCCTCCTGTACGTCTACATGAAGGAACATTGAGAGAATCGTTGGAAGAAAAACTTTTACAAAAAAGGGAAACAAATCTTGTGGGGGCAGCCCCTGTCTTGTCGAATGGCATTCTGGGAAATAGTAAAATGACTAAATGACATTGGATTACACACTGCCTTCTCAGAGAAAGAGGAAATGTCACACTCTATCCCAAAATAACCTGGACTGAGGGGGGGGGGGGGGGGACTTAACTGTACCACCCTAACCCTTTACATGCACTTAGAACACACACTGTGTGTGCAGGCCGAGCGTACAGCGGGATCAGGACGCTTGATGAAGCCGGTGCTGTTCACTTTGCATGAGCTGCATCTGGGTCACAGAGGGAGGAGAAGAGTCATCTAGCACAATTTATTCCACCATTTGTTTACAGTAGCTTTGTAAATGCAGTTTGTTCGTACGTTGATTTGTAGAAGTCTTCATACATCAGCTCTGGGCATTCTGAAGAGTGGGTAACACCTCACATGATTGGAATATTAAACAAATATTGTTAAATATGAACAAATGAATAAATAAGCCCCGTCCAGTGGATCCTCAGTGGGACTGCAGAATCTTTGATTTCTTTTTTTTTTCGGGTCCGAGTGGCTCGCGTCTCCAGTCGCAGTCAGCCAGACCTACTCTAGCAGAAACACAACGCGGGGGGACCGACAGTAGCCTTTGGAGTCACTCACACACACACACACACACACACACACAAACTGTCATATGCAAGGAGACGCACACACTCGAGACTCTTGCGGGAAAATGACTCATCACATGAAAAATAATCTGGCAGATCTAAAAAAGAAAGGTCCGAGAGAGAAGCCGGGCGCGTCACTTACAATGCGCCATGTCGCCTCTCTGTCGCTGTAAACATCAGCAAAGTAAAGGGAGGACTGCCAGAGCACGCACGGGAACATGGACATCTAGACTGTAAACATTTCAACACACACACACACACACACGGTGCTGTCCTCGAAACTGACCTTTCACACTGTCTCTCTCTCACACACACACAGGCTTCAGCAAAAGCTATGTTGTTACAGTTCCAAACTCACACACACACACACACACACACACACACACACACAGAGTACATACACATACCAGGTGAAGCCTGACACTGGAGCGTCCTGAACACACACGTTACACAGTAGGAGCGTATACACTGCTGGGCCCCTCCTCCCTCCCAAACAGAACTGAGCATGCTCAGACCCCTCCTGCACCCCAATCCATCTTTAGACCCCGCCCATACATCCTGTACATACAAGACAAGCTGACAGCCCGGTCTGGTTCTCATCCCTCCATCTCCCCCCGCCGGCTCAGGTGTGCACAAACCAGATCAAAGAATTATTTGGGGACTTTTAGATTTGATCACTGTGAGTCATATTGGCAAAAAGCCCGCTCTGTTCTGAGAGGATGCCACCGAGTCGGACTCCTGCTGTGACACGAGAGGCCCGCCAAAGTCTGATCTCAAAGCAGGTTTCTGCAGCTGCAACGATCCTCATCCTCGCCGCCTTCCTCCTTTCCTGCGTGGTTTCCTTAGCCTCGCCTCCGGCCCCCTCCCTGCTCCGCCCCCCCTCCCCAGTTAAGGCCGTGGGAGGGCTGGACACGGGCCACTGTCGGGCCCAGATAGCTCACTGCTGGAGGAATACGAGGACCTGAGCATGTTCAGGGAGGCGGCAGGGCTCTCGAGCCGGAGAGGGGGGGTCGAGGTGGAGGTGGGGTCCCTTTGGGACCATTAGCCTAGAGAAGTGGGAGGGGAGGGGCAATGGAGGAGGGGTCGAGCAGTCTCTTCAGCGGACGTAAAACCGAGGGCTCGGGAGGGGCCCTTTAATGTACGATGGATTGACAGTCACGTTTTCCTGGGTTCGGTTCACAAGGAATTTATTATCTTGTTTAGGATGATGGATTCCGGCGGGATAAGTATGTGTTGATCGCTTTGATTGTTTCATCAGATTTGGTTGCGTCTGCGTCCAGATATCCATGGCAGGACCACGAGATGTCCTGGAGACGGAGAGGAGGGACAGACAGACACATGTGAATTGTAGTCATATATGGTTCCTCGAGCGACATATTCATAGATGAAGATGCTTTCAGTGGCTTACATGACAATAATGTACACTGTACACCAAAGAAGAAGGCTGTATTAGAGTAACCTTTTCCACAAATGTTCATTTTCAAGACACTGTTGAGTATCTTTAACCCAAATATTACTTTCCAAATGTGATGTCATTTTTAGCTTTATGGGTGGTGGAGGTCCACTCCAACCTCTAGCGGTTCAGACTGACATTCCAAAATTGTCTGGTTTACCATGAAATGTAGTACGAGCATTCATGGTCCCCAGAGGATGAGGCTTTACTGACCCCGTCGAGCGCCTGACTTTCCATCTGGAGCCACTATGGTTTCGGTTTAAAGGGCTCCACCCACTACCGGGTGGATTGTCATGAAACACATATCCATGAGCTTCCAGGCACTGGTTTCCAGTCCGGCGTGTTTGAGCCGCGGGTTCTCACCTTGAACAGAATTCAGAGGGTGGCGGTCCGTCAGTCAGAGGGGTGCTCGGGGCAGGACCGGTTGATCTCAAACCACGAGTCTATACAGCTGCAGGTACACACAGATGCACCAGGGAGTTAGTCACACAGCAGGGCCTCGCCAACGAGGCTAACACGGAGATCACGGCGAGCGGCGTCCTAAAAGGAGGCAGCGCTCCGGAGGGTTGTTGCCAAAGTAACACGTTGGACGGCCTCCATGCTCTCCCACGCTAGCTCCACACACACACACACACACACACACACACACACACACACACACACACACACACACACACACACACACACACACACACACACACTCACAGCATGGACATTCACATTCTCCTGCACGGCGTCACGCTCAAGCCTTTCCTCCTCTTCGTGAAAGAGTCGTTTGAATGAAGGCCACACCACAATGTGGAAATACTCCATCAAAGGTATCACTAACTTTATTCAACATGTTGTGTTGTCTCCGTAAAACTACAGAGGTATAATAATGTTTTTAAATCACATACATTATAATGTAAAGCAGTATTTTACATTCACGTTGTACCTGATGAAGAGGAGCTCATTTTACTACTATGGCATTATGTCACGTGGCTTATGTAAAACATTTTAACGCTCAACCATATGTTTTGTTTACATGTAAATATGTTCTGTACAGCTGTCAGATAAATGGATCAAATTAAATTACAATAAAAAAAAAGATTTATATTAGATATATTTCACTGATATTTTAAGGCCAGCTAAACATTTAGGGAGAACCTTCAGAATGCTGATGCTGGTATTAATGCAGATCAATAACTGTAGAGACAGCGCTCCCCTCATACATGTGAGAAACCCAATCGAAGTGGAAGTATGAATTACTCCAGTTAAGGTGATCAATGTTCCCTTTAAATACCTCATTTACATTGAAATCAAGGAGAAAAATGCTCACGCTAATATTAAGGACAGCCTTATAATAATATCCGTCAGTCTATTCAGTCTTACTCAACCTGTCAGGGAACCTTGGTTTAGTAAAAAGTGTGATGGAGAAGAAATGTAAAGTAGCAGCAAATGAAAGTACTTGAGTAAAGTACCTATGTGACTCTTTTTTAACCCATACAAACCATTTCAAGCACTTTTCAAACACAGTACTTGTGTCATTGTATTGCCAATAAACCTGAACTCTTCTAGCATTATTTATGGTTTGTATTATGTTACATCATTTCCAGGGCCATACTTCATACTGTGGGTTTGTACTGGAGCATGTTTACAAGCTTTAATGTACAAAACACACACACAATGTTTCTCCAGTCTGAATAGACCTGAAACACTCCGTTTTAGCGCCTGTCTCTTTAAAGGTGACTTTTTGTCCTATTTCATAGCGATAATCTGTGATTTAAATTAGGTTCACCTGGCTCCTCGTGAAAGTTGGAGCCCGGGCGTCAAAGCTCTCTTTTCTCATCCTTTGTTCTCTTTATAGCTCGGCAGAACACTACAGTATGTGTCTGAAGGCATTACAGGAGAGAAAAAGTCAATCTGGATTCCTCTTTATTTCTCGGACCGATCAGAGGTCCCGAGCTTCCCGAGCAGGGGTTGAAGCATTGTTACGAATCCCTCTGCTTTCCTGAAAATAAGAAGCGGGATTCATAATAAGCTGCATTACAGACTCAGACTAAGTGACTCTTGCACATGCCATAAGGAGAACTAAAAGAGTATCTGTCTCATGAACTACTGTCAGGATTTAGTGACAGTTTGAGCAAATATGATTTAACCCCCCTAAAACATTAGAAATGTCTACTAGCCTCTGTGCTTATTAACATGACATTGAGTGCAATTGGGAGGGTGATAAGTCAAATTGCTTTATGGGACAAGCAAAGGTGCAGGAGATGGTAGAATATTGCTAATGTACTGTAGGTGAGCAGCCCAAAAAAAATCAAATATCTTTTAGATAGTTTTTGGGAGAAATGGGTTAAATAAACTGAACATAAACAGCTGCCCATCCTTCAGAAAAGTGCATTTAGTGGATTTAATTAGAAGAAGTGCTAAATTATGGGGCAGTGATTCAAATACGTGTGTGTGTGTGTGTGGTGTGTGTGTGTGTGTGTGTGTGTGTGTGTGTGTGTGTGTGTGTGTGTGTGTGTGGTGTGTGTGTGGTGTGTGTGTGTGTGTGGTGTGTGTGTGTGAGTGTGTCACCTTTTATGGTAGATGCAGAGGCACGGCAGTCTGGCTATGGTGTCTCCTTGCTGCAGTTCCTCTAGACATATCACACACTCACCAGCATCCCTCGCCAGCACATCATCTAAAGTGGCAAGCACACACACACACACACACACACACACAGAGAAGAACATATACTGAGAACATATCAGTATGCACAAAAGAAAGCGACAATTTCAGACTGTGACAGCATATCAAAGCAGCAGAGAGCAGTACGGTTGGTGCATCACAGTCCAGTTAGTTTCTGCTTGTACTGATGAAAATGCTCCAGGAAGAGTCTCAAGAGGAATTAGGAGCCTTCAATCTGTTTCCACTGTGGGAAGATAGCGTCCGTCATGTGGAAACGAACTCTTATTCCTACGTGCTGTACAGATGGCCTGCGTATTGGAGAGTATTGGATGGTTGGCATATACAATGTGTGTATATCTCTAATGCAGTTTATTTTCTTCCTGCTGTATTGAAGAAACAGTGCTGTGTCTGTTACAAAGAGCGGACATGGAAATGTATTCCTAGACCACATTCCAAACTACGCTTATGCTAACGCGAGAGGGGTTTTGTGTCGTTGGTATTCTGGATGTAAATAACAGAATCCTTGTCAAAAGCAAGAAGGCACGCGCTTCATGCATATGGTGTGATGTCATCAACCACTGCGAATGAGCGCCCTGTTAGCGAGCATTGATCTGTGAACCTGAAACAGCTCACGCGGTACCACGTGTTATCTCACCACACCTCTGTCACGGTGGAGCAGCGGCACGGAGCCCGCGGCACAGAGCCCGCGGCCCGGCTGCTGGAGCGCGAGCAGAGCTCAGCTTCTAATCCAGCGGAAGCCAATTAAGAGCCGAGCCGGTCGCCGCTTCTCACCAATTATCTGCTCGTTTTCTTCTTCTTTTTCTTTTTTTGGTGTCATCTTTTGGTGCTTTAACTGCTCGTCATCGCTGTTAAATAAATAAATACATTTGGAGCTGAGGTTTATGACACCTTGTCATTGATTTCTTTTGACAGTGACTGAAAGTGTTCAAATACTTTCAATGAAAGAGCTGTCATGTCAATATTCTGATCTACTGCTGTCAGTAGTTTACCCTACGTAGGTAGCCATAATTCTTCTTTTGCTGAAGTTTTGGATGCATTAAAACACACCTGTGTGTTTAATCTGACGGAGAGGAGAAATAATACTTGGTGATTTTCTTTTTTACATTGACAATCATCTGTATATAAGTTCAAACAATAAGGGAGACAGGACAAAACCCTGTGATTTGACTGTGAAACCATTTGTTAGGTTAAAACGATCTTGGTTGCATTGTATTAACTTGTGTTGAGAAGGGGAGGAAGGGAGGAGACAAGGAATCCCTAGCTCTACTTTTTTATTTTTAATAACTGAATATAAGAGTCATAACAACTACTCCAGTCCTTTCCTGTAAAAGCATCAACAGCACAATGGAACTACTGTAATACTTCATTAAAACTATCATTCTACGTTGGAGTTAAAGTACGCCTGTGGACCCTTTTCTCATATTCAAACGCTGGTTTCAAGCTGTTCCATGATGATTGACAGCTTAATGCGCCCATGAACATAACAATGTGCCTTCAAAGGCAGTAAAAAAGAAGATTGCTCGCTAATAAACGTCGATCTAAATGATAAAAGTATTCAAAGAAACAACTTTTAGTAGTTTTATGAGGAAAGAAATCCACAGAGCACATTAGCTAGGCCTTTAGTTTGGGCTAAGAGTTGACTCTGGGATAACTTCGGCCCTTTTCACTCACACATTGTCAACCCAGGTGCATCTATGCCAGCCACTTGTGACTACTGTTTATGTTCTAGAGCAGGGGTCCCCAAACTTTTTCCTGTGAGGGCCACATAACTTTTCCCTTCTCTGATGGGGGCCGGGGTCAGTTTGTAACAGAAAAACAAAAAAATAATCGTTTGACCACTGCAGGTTAAATACCCTGCATTCTGAATAAATTTTTCTCTTACCTAACCTTTTCGCCATTATTCCGTTCTATTTGACAGGGGCTAGTCTAGGATTTGCGTGGCCAGACTGAAAAAATATCATAATGCGTCTCTGGTATTGTTCAGGGGGCCGGGCCAAATGTGGAGGCGGGCCGTATCCGGCCCGCGGGCCTTAGTTTGGGGACCACTGTTCTAGAGTTTCAACCAGCTTCACTGTTTACTTGAGACCTGCTTCACACCAGCAACCTTTACTGGACTGTGTTTAACCCGCAAAGCTGAGCGTAGTGAGAGCTTTCTTAGCTAGCAGCGAAGGCTAACAGGAAATTAGCTCTTGGCTCCGGGAGGACATCGTGCCGATGTACACGTCATCGGAAAGTGTCTACGTCACATACAGCCGTTAGCTTTGAAAGTATCGCAGCAAAAGAGGTCAACGTTTAAATCATTTCAGCTTCTGGACACAATGCCAGCGCTAACATGCTAGCATGCAGAGTTTCAGGTGTAATGTTCACAAGCGTAGTTTAGCATGTTAGTTTGCCAACATTTACTTTACAACACAAAGCAGTGAGATGGGGATGTCCGGAGTTATGCAATCCACCGGGTGGATTCCTCTTATGGGGACCAGGACTGCACAAATGTAATGATCAATAGTTTTTAACCCTGGACAACAGTGGTGGACCAACAGAAGAGCATTGCTATCCCTCATAATAAACTGTCGAAAGTGTATGGAATAGTGAAAAAAAGTCACTTGAATGTAAACATGATTACAACAGTTGGCAAATACATTACAGCATAAAGTGTCTTGAAATGCTAACAATCAGGTGAAGTAACATCATCTAGGTGCAGCACGAGAAGAAAATGCATCGGCTTTAAAGATGTGCCAGAATGTTAGTGGACTATTGTTCCTGTCTGTCAAAGGAAATATAGCCTATGCTGTCCAATAGATTATTCAAGCAACAGAAACTGCAGTTACACATGCATGCTGCTTGAATAAGAACAGATAGAAAGAGAAATGGATGGATAGAAAGAGAGATGGATGGATAGATAGAGAGATGGATGGATAGATAGAGAGATGGATGGTAGAGAGAGATGTATAGATAGAAAGAGAGATGATGGATATAGACAGACAGGTAGATAAATAGATTGATGGCTATATTAACAAACAGGCAGACCTATAGATAGATAGAATACAGGGCATTACATTTAGCTGAGGCTTTTATCCAAAGCGACTTACATGATATACAGTAGACCGTAGACACAGCAACGGTGAGCAATGAGGGTTAAGTGTCTTGCTCAAGGACACAACGACGCAGACTGCCGGAGCTCGAACCACCGACCTTCTGATTGAAAGACCGACTTGCTAACCACTGAGCCACAGTCGCCCCCTGGCAGATAAGGAGAGCGCTAGCTAGAGATGAATAGGAGACAGGAGACATATGCTCTGACTGCAAATCAGCTTAGTTCCTCAACAAACTCACATGACCCCTGAGTCCTCCTCCCTCCCTCTATCTGTCTCCTCTTCTGACCCCATCCTGTATTCTATTGTTCACAGTAGCTCCACCCCCCTGGAAACACCCAGCATCTCTGTGCTGCGGATTAAATCTCAGGATTCTTCATGAACACCGTCTGATGACAGCAAAGCGCACTGCTCGTCCTCTTGCCCGGATTTCCTGAGTAAACAAATCCAACCAGAAAACACTCAAATCACAGAAAAGTCTGCATTAGCCTGTGAGCGCATGCAGAGTGCATCAAATCTGAGGTCCACAACGGAAGAAAGCTCTCCTAATCAAGTGAAGAGGGTTGTTCAACCTTCACCTGTGAAATGTTTAAAAACAAGGTGACCCGGAGCTCGAGGCCTCACATGGTCCCGCCTCGCCCAGAAGCCTCTCCACCGGCTGCAGGTAGGACGAGGCTGTTAACTGGACCAGAGGAGTGCTTCTATTCACTGTGGCAGATTAGGACATTTTATTGATAATCTATAAAGCCGTTCAAGATCTTGAAGCTACATGAGTGAGTTTTTAACCCCTTACGCGGCAGCATCGCACCCAATACCCAGTTTCCAGGAGCTGAATCTAGGTCACCGCAGTAGAACAACTAACAAACAGACCTGTTGTCAGTCCATGACATGGAGGGGTTTTCTGATCTGGGCATCATGTACTGTCTGTGCCTGTAATTGATGTTGGGTTCGGATCCCCAAATCCGCACACCCCCCCCACCCCGCATTGAGTCGGGATCTCAGGTCGGTGTGGAAGACGTGTTCCAGACATATTCAATTTGCAGTAAAATATATATTTGCATTTACATGTTGAACTTTAATCAGACATGTGTCTCCTTTGAATGTTACAAGGATGCTGTTGTTATAAAAAACACGTAAGTTACAGACTGCCGTCGCTCTAATGACCCGTTGCTACAGTTAGTTGCACGGTGCTACTTTTATGAAGAAGGACGTTTTCACCAACTTGTACGAAGGGAATTGGATCAATAAAACATGATTAGCTATGTGGACCAGAAACACGCGTCAACAGAAGGTTCACGCTCTGCCACGAGCTTTTAACGCTACACAGAACTCATCAAGCGTAGGTCTCCATCCTCTTCCTCCCGTACGGGAGAGCAAAGGGAAGATTACTCAAGATTTTCTGACTTTGCTGATTCAAAATAAAACCATTTTCCAACATAATGGGGGAATTTTACTGTGAAAAATGTATCGGAGTCTTTCAACAGATTAGCATGACTTTGTTCGTGGCTGCTCTTGAAACTGCAGGGAGGAAGATAATAGAAAATAACGGGGCACTTTTATTTTTTAATTGACAAGAAAACAAAACGTGTTCATGAACCGTTTTAAAGCTGACAACGAAATATATCAGATCCCCATTCAAATCAGGCCGGTCGCCCTGAATGTCAACTGTCAACACACCAGGACTCAGTTGAAAAGTGTAGCCTGGTCCTGACTCTGAAATCTCATGGTTTATATTCAGAATAAGGACTTTGTTATGAAACAGTTATGAAAACGGCTTACGACTTCGACAAGGGTTAGGGCACCTGCACCGCCACGCTGACAGTTTTAATCACCTTGGTCATGGAGAGGTGTAGAAAGTCAACGTTGAAAACAGGAAGCGTTGACTCTGATGTTGTGTTGCTCCATATTGACATCAGCTGACTCCTAATCACTGACTGCAACGTAAACATCGGCTTCTTGGGCCACTTGCTGAAACGACTGATGCTGCCATTCTCCCTGGGAGCTCAGACGGTTTGGTCCGTTCTTAGTCGGTCTTGAAGGTCGCGTTGGAGATAAATGGGGCCATTAAAACGAAAAGCGTTTTTCCTGTTAGGAGCATTGAAGCACTGTGAAGCTTCGTTGGATGGATTTGTTGAGGAACATTTGTGGAGCGTTACGCACAAAGATGCTTCCCCCTCTGGGGAGCATGAACATGCTCAGTAAGTTTCATTGCAGCCTGTTTCTTGGGCACAGCTAATGTTGGCCTTCTGAGGGTATTAAAGGACAGGAGGCCATTAGGGTTCATCCTCTGGGAACCATGAAGAAACCCTTAATGTCAGAGCAATCAAAGCAAGTTGCCGAGTTGGATGAAGACATTTACATCCTTAGGCCACTCGCAAAGAATGTAAATAAGAACAGACAACACTGATTATTCAAGCTGATCTCGTCCCTACTCGTCATATCTTGCCGCTTGAAGTGGCCGTCTTTTCCTTTTGTGGCGTTCATGAATATGTGTTGCCTTACCACTGACTTCCTGTTTTAAATGCTAAATGTAAAACTTGTACTACTTGTATCTCTTTTGTAGTCTTCTGACCACTCAAAGCTCTTTTACACTACATCATCATTCATACACCGATGGGAGGAGCTACCATGCAAGGTGACACCTGTCCATCAGGACTAATTCACATTCATACACCGTAGACACAGCTACGGGAGCAATTTGGGGTTAAGTGTCTTGCCCAAGGACACATCGACATGGACTAGTGGAGTCGGGGATCGAACCGCCGATCCTCTGATGGTAGATTCATGTGGGCCACAGTGAGTGGCTGTCTCCCCCGATTGCCGGCTCGCCAACAGACATTTGGCAGCCAACACCTTCGCATCAATTATGAGTTAGATGAGGTCTTCAGCTCAGTCCTCTCTTTCTAGTCTCGTTCTGTGTCCTCCGCCAACCTGAGCTACAGGTCTCTCTCTCTCTCTCTCTCTCTCTCTCTCTCTCTCTCTCTCTCTCTCTCTCTCTCTCTCTCTCTCTCTCTCTCTCTCTCTCTCTCTCTCTCTCTCTCTCTCTCTCTCTCTCTCTCTCTCTCTCTCTCTCTCTCTCTCTCTCTCTCTCTCTCTCTCTCTCTCTCTCTCTCTCTCTCCCCCTGAGTGGACACACATACCACGCATGGTTTGTGTGTTTTCATCAGATCCAGTGCGTTTGTGATTCACACAGGATAAAAGCAGCAATCTGTCAATTTACTGCTCATTCAAAGCGGCAAAGACGGAGCTAGAGGTGTCGCGTCGTCATTGGTGTGAAAATGTGAGGAGTCTCCACATTGTTTACCCACATCACATCTTAAGGTTCAAATACTAAGTAAAAGCCTTAATATGCCAACTTTAATAGAACCTGTGCTCTTCTGAGGTGTCATTTAGAGCGGGGGTTTATAACAACTAATAAATAATAAGTCTGTCTACCCACCTGTCTGTCTACCTACATGTCTCTATACTGTGGTGGCAAAAATGATCTTTCCAGTTCACTTAGATAAGAATAGAAAGTACAACTAAGAAGGTCCATGACACTACCTACATTTTGGGGGCGGGGCTCTGGAGGGAGGCCTGAAAGCATGGGCGACTTTTAGAGCTGCTAGCTACTTTGATAGGAAAACAGTTGGGAGCCCTGTGCTGTGTTTTTAAAATCTAGCAAACTCTTACTGGTTTTCTTTAAAAGACTGGAGCAGCAGAGAACTCCCGCAATCGAGTAGCTGCAGCAGCTGCAAGGCTTTCACCAGTAAGCATGTTCAAGATGCAGGTTTGCCATCTCAACTAAGTTGATCTCAACTAATATTTATTTTGTATAGCCTTGTATGACCTTGTTCGTTTATGTGCTGACGCGCCACAGCTAGCGGGGCCAGGTGATTGACAATGAACCCCTGAGCATGCTGGGAAACGAGATAAGCTGCAGCCTGGCCCATTTTGTGGTTCTCAAAAACCAGGAGAGAGTGGGAGAGAGGGAGAGAGGGAGAGAAATTACAGAGCGATTACACGGCGTGAACAGTGCTGACAGACGGACTCACAGAGGACAGACGGGGAGAACGAGTCATCTGCTGGAAATAAAGAGTGACAGGACAGAGAGAGCTGCAGCAGAAAGGAGGAGAGAGGAATTATGGGAGTCCTTTTCCTTTTACCCTCTCTCCTTATCCGTTATCAGCCATCAGGGTGCTCCATCACTCCGGATAACCATCTCCCCTTAGACACTTTCACTCCCCTCTCTCCGTCTCTGTCACTCCGTTCCCGTCGCGGTCCGAGTCCGGCCGTGGGCGCCAAGCGGACATTATTTTTTACTGCGCCGGCCTCATGGGCCCGGTCCAATGCAGTTTGTGGAGCTGTAAAATAAAATACCTCCATCCTCCTCTGACGACTTTGTGCACGCACACACACACACACACACACACACACACACACACACACACACACACACACACACACACACACACACACACACACGCACACACACACACACACACACACACACACACACACACACACACACACATACACACACAGACTCCGACAAGGTGACCTTCGGGCTCCATATCAGACAAACATCAGTCTTGAGTCAAACTGGCGGCTTGTCAATCAGTGAGTCGCCGGGCACAGCGATCACGTGTTGCCAAGCAACCAGGGGGGGTCATCGATACCATCAGCAGCCGGCTGGAGCAGCAAGCAGGAGGAAGTGGAAGGTGTCTGCGGTGGCGTTACTCGCTTTGCTCTTCATGTTTCCTTGTTCTGTTCATAGACAGTCGCCATTGACACAGAGTAACTATAAACATGCCGGAAAGTTTTTTTTTCATACTTCAGCTGAAGTGAGCAGAAATGCCCAACATTCACCACTGCTGTGATTTGCTGCTTTTCTCCACTTTTAAAATCCAACACTTTGGGGGTTTTGGACTGTTGGTCAGACCAAACGATTTGAAGACGTCTTCTTGGGCTCTGAGAAAGGTTAGAGCAGCCTGGTATGTTCACATCGCTCATACACCCAACACCTCCTGAGAGGACGACTTCCTAGTGCGACCCCAGTGCCAGTGCCAGTGCTTAGGGACACAATGCACATAGAAACGCTGTGGAGCCGCCTTCTTGTGCGTGGAGGCAGACAATGGGGCTTTCTAACATCCAGCATGTTTCTCAGCCTCGAGGAGACAACCTTTAAATTCATCCAACGAGCTGAGCGCGGCCTACAATGTTGTTGATGGAAAACTCTTCTTGTATGACGGCACAAACATTTAAAATTTGTGTTCCGAAGGGTCGTCTTATTTTTGATTTGTTTGTCAAATTAACTCTATTCAAAATGTAAAAGGTCCGAGGTTGTTCTTCATGCCATGTGCAATGATTTGCTCCGTTTAGTAAATTGTGCATGAGTGTAAAGAAGACACCTGTAAGCCGACCGCTGTTCATGCCTTCAAATGGCCCGTTGCTTCATCCTCCTCGCCCTCCCCGGGCCTGAAAGCTAGCGGGTGACTTCCTTGTGTGAATCTGTTCTATATTTGCTGTATTTGCTGTGTTTCTGTTTGGCTAGGGGAACCAAACTGATCCTTTTGATGGCCTCTCCTAATGCTATGTGTAAACTCATTCTATGACTTTTTATGGTTTTTCCTCAGGCTCCCTCATTCATAATCATCCGGTTTGAGAGGCACAGCTCAACGACACGCCCACCTCCTCATGAATATTTAATGAGCACAGCAGCATCATCAGGAGACTTTGGCTCATTGAGAAACCACAGTCACGCTGCAGATCTAACCTGTGAAGAAAGAGACCAAAGCCATCCTTACCATTGTAGGAGAGGCGAGGTTTGCTTAGACACATGATGAAGTGAACTTCCATCTCATTGGATGCCACAGACTTGGAGCAGACAGGACACTTGAATCCTAGGAAGAGATACACAGGGCAGTCAAATAAATACCTCTTAAATAAATGATAATACATTTATAATATAATGTAAAAGAAATATTAAAAGCTGCATCATGATCTGTGCTTTTAACCCAGAAGACAGCACATAACATCATTACAAAGCATATATATAGTAGCTACATATATATATATATGCTACAACGGGCATTTTGTTAGATGTCTTTTCATAAAAGAAAAGTGAAAAATGTGTTTGAGATGAAAATGCTGGGTCACATTTATTTTCCAAGACAATGATGTAAAGTCTCGGCGCCCTGGTGATAAATCACCCATCAGCGGGCCGCTTAAGTGTTGCTGTTTTTTCTCCGGGGCCCCTGGAACCCATCTAATGACAAACCATGACAAACTAGGCGTGGAAGCTGTGATATAAAGCAGGAAACTGCCCCCCTTTGAGTCTCCAACTAGGTTTGAATGCAGCACTATTCAAGACCAGTGATGTGTTACAGCTCCTCATTGTGACTTTAGAAGCGGCTCAAAGGCGCTAACCATAACTACACAAATCAAGAGGAAAACTAATCAACATGTATTGAGGCATTACATCTTTCCCCCCCATTATACTGTCAAAGCTATTAAATCAGTAAGGATTCTAAATGCTGCACTTTATAGAAGCAAACGTTAAGTGAAGCAATATCTAAAGGTCGGCACGGTAATCAGAGATGGACACCGGCAACACAACACAATGAAAGACGCCACTGTGGCAAGGAACTGAGACGAGGAACTGTGACGAGGAACTTCTCCTGAAGCACCTTCAGAAAGATCTCAGCCCCACCAGCCCCTCTCACCCTGTGTGACTCCCCCGTCAAAGCTGTGGAGTCCTTCCGCTTCCTGGGCTCCATCATCACCCAGGACCTCAAGTGGGAACTAAACATCAGCTCCATCTCCAAGAAGGCGCAGCAGAGGATGTTCTTCCTGAGGCAGCTGAGGAAATTCAACCTGCCAAAGACAATGATAGTGCACTTCTACACTGCCATCATCGAGTCCATCCTCTGTTCCTCCATCACCGTCTGGTACGCTGCAGCCACTGCCAAGGACAAGGGCAGGCTGCAGCGCATCATTCGCTCTGCCGAGAGGGTGATTGGCTGCAATCTGCCGTCCCTCCAGGACTTGTTTGCTTCAAGGACCCTGAAGAGGAAGATTGTAGCTGATCCCTCTCACCCTGGACACAAACTGTTGGTGTCCCTCCCCTCTGGCAGGAGGCTGCGGTCCATCAGGACCAAGACCTCACGCCACAAAAACAGTTTCTTCCCGTCTGCAGTCGGGCTCATCAACAGAGCCCGGGTCCCCCACTGACTCTAATGACTCTGTCTCCCACTGGACACTCCCCTGCACACACACATACCCTACACACACCCCATGCCTTATATTTAAATACACTCAACACTTTAACACTACACTTGCCACTTTCACACAACACTTACATTCCATGCACTTTATCTTATTTTTATATTCTACTGTTCAATTGTAAATATTAATTCATCCATTCCCATTTATTGCACTGTGTTTACTGTTAAATGTGTATTGTTAAATGTTAAATGTATGCACCTTCCCCCAGGAAAAATTCCTTGAATTTGAAAACAAACGGCAATAATGGCAATAAATGGGTCTGATTATGATTCTGATTCTGATTCTGATTGAGTAACTGGGAGTGAGAATGTGTTCCCCTCACACCCTAACCCTTGTGTAAATTCCCCCCGTCTTGACAGGACCCATTAGGCCTAACTATATTAGTTTAACACATAACAGATAATTACATCAACCGCTGGGCCACATGAGCCGAGTTTGCACACAGCTGAAAACAGTTGCCGACTGCTTTATGATCAGGCAGACTTCTGATGAAAGAACTCTGAGCAGAGCTCCAGGGTTACTCTGGTTGGGTTAGCAGGTTATAGATATATATACTTGTAAAGTTATGATACCTACAAGCTCTCAAGAAAAATGTATTTGTATGTATTGTACAAATATTCATAAAAGGAACAAGCTTCAGAATTGGAGATACAGAGGTTCTGTAGTTTTACAATTTGTCAGGTTACACACATGGACATGGACCCCCCCCCCCCCCACACACACACACACACACACGGGCACCTGACCCACTTTCCCTTGGCTGCTATTTTCAGATGCTCTATAGGGATGAGTAGAGGGAGAGATGGAGGAAATGAGCAAAAAAGAGGTGCAGAAGGAAGGTGAGCGATACATTGTCCAGCAGGGAGGTGTGTGTGTGTACCGAGTGTGTGTGTGTGTGAGTGTGTGTGTGTGAGTGTGTATGCATTTGCCTTTCGACTCAGCCAAGCACCACAAATCCTTGAGGACTTTGCATATCCAAGGAGCGCTTAAGGTCAGATAGGGACAAAAATAAATCAAAGGACTGGATCATAAATTAATTATAGTGGTGCCTATGTGAGCGTGTGTGTGTGTGTGTGTGTGTGTGTGTGTGTGTGTGTGTGTGTGTGTGTCTCAGCAACTTGTGCCAGTAATCCCGCAGCGCACAATACTGTGCAGATGTGGTTTATGTCGAATTGGCCCATTTCTCCCAGGCGTGTTTCTCGACCGTCATCGCTGTGGCCTGCAGGAGAAGTCGGCGCTCTGGTGACCACCACACCGCTCTGACCGGACACACCGAGGAGAGCCGGACTGGGTGCTGCTGAGGAGGAACGTCGTGCTTCATTCTGAAGTGTGTGTCTGCGCATCGATCAACACGGTGAGATGAAAAAGGGAGGTGGTTTTCTGTGCTGCTCTTTGTCATTTAGGCTTATCAAATGTGTTTGTTTGTTTAGTGCAAATCTGACCTCATGCAGTTCTAAATAATTGTTGTAAAAGGCCAGTGGATAGAGTGGACACTTTGACTAACTCAATGCCATTATGTTATTGATTACTTTTGTTAAACTGAAATATGCTGCTAAACCTTAAAGTTCTGTTGTCTTTTACACATATATATATATATATATATATATTTGGATGATGATATGTGACAATGACAACAATGACATAAACCTATGTATATATTGCTGCTGTTTTGTATTCATGGCTATATTTATTATACACTTGATCTATTTTGTTCCACCTAGCTCTGCCTAGTCTACTCCATCCGTCCCTCTGTAGATCCTCATCGTCTCAACGTCGTCAAACAGCCTGTCCCTTCAGGCCTCCCTCCAGAGCCCCGCCCCCAAAAGTGATCATTATGAACATAAACAACCAACATGGCGGCTGTTAAGCAGCTTGTGGAGGACTGTGGTGACGAGCTGTGAGTGAACGGGTAATACTTCCTTCTCAAACTAAACTGCATGAATACAATAACTCTGAACACATGTTTCTCCATGTGTGCAGCTATAAATAGGAATACAATACAATTTGGTCTCGTAAACCGCAATTTACGTAACAGCTAACGGTGCTACCATGACTTCCTGTTTATATAAGGCTACAGATTTTTCCTAGCTACCAATTTAGACAACAGGCTTTGTAGTTACCAAGAACTAAGGAAGGACTTTACACACAAATTAGACGTAGATTAGAAAAGTTCAGAAACAAAAATAAAGTTGCACATTACACCCATTTAGTGGTAAGGACACCGGGTCTCATTTAGACGAGGAATCCAGTTTAAAACAAAGATCACTCAAATGTTAAGATGCAGAAATGCTCATGACCATGTGTCTGTGCCGTGGCTGCAGGTGCTGCATTCATTTCCCTTTCAGCATAGCGAGGGCACACGAGAACTAAACGGGTGGTGTCGTCCTGTTTGTCTGTCCGCTGTGTGATGTTTTAGTGATGAAAAACTTTGGTGAATCAAAGTTGCAGAGAAGCGCAGCGCTGTGCTGTGATACAATAATTAACATTCAGCGAGCGTTTGGGGATCAAAGCTGAATAATGACTCAAATGCTAAATCGGTTGTTGGGCTTTCGGTTTGGATTTTTCTGCAGCTGGATCCTCGTCGGGATGATGCCGTCTCATTAAATTATGATTTCTGTCAACCACCACATGTTCAGCAGCTTTGCCTGATGGGTCACATTTAAAGACAGATGATTTTTCATAAACTATAGCAAACACAAATGTATGTTTGAAATGTGAGAGCAGGCTGGGATGCCATCCAGAAGAATCTTGATATTTTATGTTTTTACTGATGATGATAATTGTGATGCACAGGTTCCAAATGTCTCAAGGACAAATCAGAGTACTTGGACTTATTTGTTTTGGCAGCATCTTTTTCTAACAGCAGATGGATTATTGAAAACTTCTTTGTCACACTACCACAACACGTTTTGGTGAATATGAAAAGGTTCCTTCAGTCATCACAAATGAGTTGAGAAATACTCATGAAGGGAGATATTAACCACAGCATATCTATTCAAAATTATAACAACAGGAACAGCCAATCAGAGCAAAAGTAATGGAAAACATACTAATGCACTGAATTAAAAATGTTCCATCTTGATCATCATAATCATAATGTTGATCATTATTTCTAAGACCCACTCAATTGAAAATGTTCATTGCAAAGGCTTCAAGCTAAATGAAACTAACTGTGTGCAAAATGCTTGTCTGATTGATTCTCTTTACCAGTCAATCTTTTCAGGAAATGGTTAAAACGAACATGAAATATAGGTGATTAAATGGAAGCATATCTGAATACGTTCAGTGTGTCCCATGTCCGTAGTCATGGAGGCGTCGCCCGTTGGCTTGTGGACTGATGTTATGAAGCCTGGAGTTCAGCGATTTCGACGTCGCCATCTTGGATTACCGCCATGTTGTTTATTTCGTAACCAATGAACAGAAGTTATCATATTTGGAATAAGGAGGAGTTATGTAGAGATGCCGTATAAAGCTCTGGTAAAGTACCCTGTCAATCACCTTGTAGCCCCGCCCTCAAAAATCCCCTGCTTTAAGGTCTGTTTGACTCTAAATGAGCATAATTTACTAAATGAACATCATGCTGTATTGAAGAAGACTTGAAACTAGAGATTGAGACATAAACTCCTGTTTACAATGTTTACTGAGGGAATAAATCAGGAGAAGTAGAGTCATTTATATAGACTTCTATAACTTACCTTACCTAAACCTCAACCAAGTAGTTTTGTCGCCTAAACCAACCAATCGTTTCACAATATTAACCACATGGCATAGAGACAGATATGAAAAGTATTAATGGAACATATTGCTGATCCAGAAACATTTAACATAATACTGTGATTTGCAGAAACGTACAAGGCCCAAAATAAACTCTGCTGACTGGGTTGGATTTATTGGGGGGTTTTAAATGATGTGCATGCTAAGAATCGTTTTCTGAGCTCTAAATGTCCTGTTACACTTGTTCATGTTTGAGGCAAAAATATAATTCCATATGGGTAGAAGGAAGGGAGACCCTGCACAGCCTCCAGTCCACCTGTCTGTGGGAGGAATATCTTGAGAACACACACACAACACACACACACCTTGTATGACTATGCAATAACCACAGTGAGAGGCTGAATAGATGGAGCCGTCACACACTCTGAGCTGAAGTGCTATTAAATGGTCCCATGGAGACTTATTCTTGTGAATCCCTGCACAGACAACCCACACACACTCACACACTCACACACTCACTCACTCACACACTCACACACACACTTTTCAGACGAGGTCACTCAACTCAATCTCTGGCCAATGCATATTTCATCAGCCCTCGGCAGCTCGGCCCGGGCTGAGACCCTGACGGAGCTCCCAGAGATCCACTGATGAAGACTTCAAGACCAACAGCGGTACGCAGCGGGGGGTGGAGCTCCAGATAAACCGCCAGCTTTACTGGGTATGAAATGTTTGCACAGATTGGTGCTTTTTGTGGCCGCGCTGCAGCCGGCAGAGAGCTGCTGTATTTGCTCTTAAAGGTTCAGTCTCAATCGATTTCATCAGAACAAACATAAGTCTGGGGTTTTATCACACAGACAAGAGCATATTAAAATCCACTTTCCAACAGTTGTCTTAATATCTCTGATCACGTTGTTTTGCTACTGATACAATTGCTGATCATTGCTGATCCATATTAATAGATACAGATCCATATTGTCGTTTGATTATAACAGCTGGTCTACAAGGATGCACTTTTTTGTTGTTGTTTTGCCACAGTCCAGAAAAATCATTTCAACAGCTCTGAAGTCTGCAAACCATCAACAATTCTAAATGTTTTTGTTTTGTTATTGTAATTTATAGTGTTTTTTCCTTAAGGATAAGATTTTATTTGTATTGATTACAACAAATCTTGTCATTTGCAGTTTTAATAATGTATTATAAATTGCTTAAAAGTATAGTGTAATAATATCAGGTCATCCCACTGTAGGGAAGGCAGCAAAGAAAGGAGTTTTTAATCTGAACATGTGGACCAGTCATTGCAGCCGTGATGTGGATGTGTCCAGATGTTCGAGAAGGAAATGTTTGAGTGTGAAGGCCCAACATGTTTCACTCGTACTGAAGTTGGCATGAATTCCTCGTCCCCTGGGCCACAGCCGGCAGGAGACCAGCTGCACCTTCACTTAATGCTGTCTTGATCCAGTGGGGCTTCCCCTGTTTTCAGGGATGTACCCCCTGTGACATACCCCCTGAGCAGTGCAAATCATTTTTGGTTGATAAAAGATGTAATACACAGTACTGTGTCATCAGTGTCTGATTTAATATAGAATATGTATAATACGGGAAGATGAAATCAAGCATTCTGATTGGTTGAGAGTGAGTCACGGGGTGTACTTTTGAGCCATAAAGTACTGCAGCTACACCTGTTTACATTTACCTGAGCGTTTCATATCACACTCACAATAACAGTTGGAAGCAGAGAAGTCACGTCAGTGAGGACATGAATCCTTCAGAGCTACTGAGCACCAGATCTCAATGACAGACAGCGTTGAGTAACATCCTCCTGGAGAAGACACTTCAACACCGAGCCACCGCAAAGAGAGCAAGAGAGGAAGTGATGTCATCAGAGAGGAAGGGGACGTGAGAAACGTTTTCAACAATGCACAATTAATGGAGATATCCAAATCAACATAAACAAACATTAACAACAGCCTAATGTTAGTCTATCGAGTCCCAAGTCACTCGTAACTTTAGTTTATTAAGTTTAAACAGGTTACGTTTATTAACGGTGTGATACCCAGTGCCTATGAAGCATTTATGATTGATTTAGAAGGTTTACATTAAATATTATTTCATTAAAAGTGTCCCATTTGTGAGGATCGATGGCGTGCCTTCCTCTCCCTCTCTCTCTCCCCCTCTCTCTCCCCTCTCCTCTCTCTCTTTTCTTTCTCTCTCTATCCCTAATCAGGAGGATGCCTGACAGCTGGATGGAGTGAGCGCCGACGCCCGCAGCTGCTGCTCATCTGCCATCAAGCAGGGCTTTAAAGTCAGCCTCCAGCCTGCACTCGGCGTCGAGAGATTGTTCTGCATGCCGTACGAGACGCCAGCCTTTCCGACCCGCAGACACGAGACGCAAGCACGAGCCTCAAGCCTTCAGACACGAGACGCAAGCACGAGCCTCAAGCCTTCAGACACGAGACGCAAGCACGAGCCTCAAGCCTTCAGACACGAGACGCGGACCTCGGAGCCCGCCGCGACGGAACCATTAGTTCGCTCCTCTCTGTGTGTTGAGTGTAAATAAAGCGCCTGAGCTTAACACATAACCTCCCTGTTCTGTTCATCTTTGCTTTTGGGTCCAGATCACCGGTCCTCACAGCCGGACGTAACACCATTGTCATTTTTGTTATTTTAATGGCAACTTTTATAAAATAAGCAGGAGCGGGAGAGTAAAACAGGCGCTTTGGTCGGTCTACGTCCCAACCTCAGCCTTAGAGATAGGGTAAGGAGATGAGTTTCCTCTGTAGGGCTCAGCCTTAGAGATAGGGTAAGGAGATGAGTTTCCTCTGTAGGGCTCAGCCTTAGAGATAGGGTAAGGAGATGAGTTTCCTCTGTAGGGCTCAGCCTTAGAGATAGGGTAAGGAGATGAGTTTCCTCTGTAGGGCTCAGCCTTAGAGAAAGGGTAAGGAGATGAGTTTCCTCTGTAGGGCTCAGCC
This sequence comes from Cottus gobio, assembly GCA_023566465.1. Lineage (NCBI taxonomy): Eukaryota > Metazoa > Chordata > Actinopteri > Perciformes > Cottidae > Cottus > Cottus gobio. The sequence goes on along the minus strand of CM042223.1, from coordinate 26,467,973 downwards.
TTAGAGATAGGGTAAGGAGATGAGTTTCCTCTGTAGGGCTCAGCCTTAGAGATAGGGTAAGGAGATGAGTTTCCTCTGTAGGGCTCAGCCTTAGAGATAGGGTAAGGAGATGAGTTTCCTCTGTAGGGCTCAGCCTTAGAGATAGGGTAAGGAGATGAGTTTCCTCTGTAGGGCTCAGCCTTAGAGATAGGGTAAGGAGATGAGTTTCCTCTGTAGGGCTCAGCCTTAGAGATAGGGTAAGGAGATGAGTTTCCTCTTTAGGGCTCAGCCTTAGAGATAGGGTAAGGAGATGAGTTTCCTCTGTAGGGCTCAGCCTTAGAGATAGGGTGAGGAGATGAGTTTCCTCTGTAGGGCTCAGCCTTAGAGATAGGGTAAGGAGATGAGTTTCCTCTGTAGGGCTCAGCCTTAGAGATAGGGTAAGGAAATTAGTTTCCTCTGTAGGGCTCAGCCTTAGAGATAGGGTAAGGAGATGAGTTTCCTCTGTAGGGCTCAGCCTTAGAGATAGGGTAAGGAGATGAGTTTCCTCTTTAGGGCTCAGCCTTAGAGATAGGGTAAGGAGATGAGTTTCCTCTTTAGGGCTCAGCCTTAGAGATAGGGTAAGGAGATGAGTTTCATCTGTAGGGCTCAGCCTTAGTGATAGGGTAAGGAGATGAGTTTCCTCTGTAGGGCTCAGCCTTAGAGATAGGGTAAGAATATGAGTTTCCTCTGTAGGGCTCAGCCTTAAAGATAGGGTAAGGAGATGAGTTTCCTCTGTAGGGCTCAGCCTTAAAGATAGGGTAAGGAGATGAGTTTCCTCTGTAGGGCTCAGCCTTAGAGATAGGGTAAGGAGAGGAGTTTCCTCTGTAGGGCTCAGCCTTAGAGATAGGGTAAGGAGATGAGTTTCCTCTGTAGGGCTCAGCCTTAGAGATAGGGTAAGGAGATGAGTTTCCTCTTTAGGGCTCAGCCTTAGAGATCGGGTAAGGAGATGAGTTTCCTCTTTAGGGCTCAGCCTTAGAGATAGGGTGAGGAGATGAGTTTCCTCTGTAGGGCTCAGCCTTAGAGATAGGGTAAGGAGATGAGTTTCCTCTGTAGGGCTCAGCCTTAAAGATAGGGTAAGGAGATGAGTTTCCTCTGTAGGGCTCAGCCTTAGAGATAGGGTAAGGAGATGAGTTTCCTCTGTAGGGCTCAGCCTTAGAGATAGGGTAAGAAGATGAGTTTCCTCTGTAGGGCTCAGCCTTAAAGATAGGGTAAGGAGATGAGTTTCCTCTGTAGGGCTCAGCCTTAAAGATAGGGTAAGGAGATGAGTTTCCTCTGTAGGGCTCAGCCTTAGAGATAGGGTAAGGAGAGGAGTTTCCTCTGTAGGGCTCAGCCTTAGAGATAGGGTAAGGAGATGAGTTTCGTCTGTAGGGCTCAGCCTTAGAGATAGGGTAAGGAGATGAGTTTCCTCTTTAGGGCTCAGCCTTAGAGATCGGGTAAGGAGATGAGTTTCCTCTTTAGGGCTCAGCCTTAGAGATAGGGTGAGGAGATGAGTTTCCTCTGTAGGGCTCAGCCTTAGAGATAGGGTAAGGAGATGACTTTCCTCTGTAGGGCTCAGCCTTAGAGATAGGGTAAGGAGATGAGTTTCCTCTGTAGGGCTCAGCCTTAGAGATAGGGTAAGGAGATGAGTTTCCTCTGTAGGGCTCAGCCTTAGAGATAGGGTAAGGAGATGAGTTTCCTCTTTAGGGCTCAGCCTTAGAGATAGGGCAAGGAGATGAGTTTCATCTGTAGGGCTCAGCCTTAGAGATAGGGTAAGGAGATGAGTTTCCTCTGTAGGGCTCAGCCTTGGTGGACAAAGAGTTAAATGGTTGATGAATGGATCAATAGATCCCCTACGTAAGACCTTGACTTGTAGATTTCCATTTCCACAAGGCAGTGGATGTTGATACACTGTAGAGGGACTGCTGTTGACATAGTTACCACCACAACACACACACACACACACACACACACACACACACACACACACACACACACACACGTATGTCATTTTTAGCTGGATTCTCAGAAGACACTAGAGTCTCTGCTCTATAAAATGGCTGTTAATCAGAGAGGCCACAGGTGCCTCTCCCCCTGTCTGCCCTTGGGAAGTGTGTGTTTGTGTGTGTGTGTGTGTGTGTGTGTGTGTGTGTTTATGAACGAAAGACAAAGAGGGAGGGTGACGAAGAAAGCTCAGAATCATCGTCACAAGGGAGAGCAGATTATCTCTTTAAAATTCAAGACAAAGGCTGGTGGTGATGCAGAAGAGAGAGTGTGTGTGTGTGAGTGTGTGTGTGTGTGTGTGTGTGTGTGTGTATATGTGTGTGTGTATATGTGTAATCATCAGGCTGTTTTGGGCTCTTTGTTTCATCACAATAACACACACACACACAGTGTGTGTTGATGAACAACCATTCAGATGTTAAAAGATGTGTTTACGAGGCCAAAGTTAATCACGACACAGACAGTAAAAGCCTCGCCGCAATTGTGTTTGTAATGTTGCCTTCTGTGGTCCCCGCCATGAGATTGCATTCTCAAACCCCCCCACCCCACACACACACACACACACACACACACACACACACACACCACACACACACACACACACACACACACACACACACACACACACACACACACACACACACACACACACACACACACACACACACACACACACACACACACACAGCAGCAGCAGCAGTCAAGTTGCCTCTTCCTCCCATCCATCTTCAATCCGGTGCAGGTAGAGGTCAAACATGTTCATTAAATGGCTGCTGCGTGATTCAGGAACGTGAATGAGTTCGAGGGTTTTAGCATTCATTCATGTTCTTTCAGCAGCTTTATTTCTGCTGCCGTCTCCGTCCTCACTGCAGCTCTACTGACGGAACATGTGGCTGTCGGCGTCTGGGAGTGGTGGTGGATGTTCCATAATACGCACCATCAGGGTTTATGTGTGTGGATTAAGAAAGAAATGTTTTTGCAAGATAATGTTTCACTTTGTTCATTGCGTGTTCTTGGCAATATGTCAGCAGTTGAGAAACGTAGCGAAGGAGAAGACGATTAGAAGTAGATGGAGTCCAGCAGAATTCTAAAAGGCTGTTGGTTTGTAAATGCCACAGCTGGTTGACGCCCATATTCCTCTAATGAACGTGTGTGATCCATAGACAGATATGGCTCATATAAGGACATACTTACTGGATCCTGTTGAACAATGATGACCAGTTGCTGCTAGCGGGGCTATTTGATCTAGGATGACAAAACCAGAGATTTTTGAAACAGAATTTGAAAATGAATTCTTCTTTGAGACAGATTGGCCATTCATAGCGTAGCATCAGCTAGCTAGCTAGCTCTGCCCCACAGCATGTCATGTCATGACTCCAGATGTTCTTCATGTTCTTCATGTTCAGGCGGCTTTAGTGGATTTGAAGCTAGTCAAGGTTAAACGTTTTGATACTATTTACCAGGAAGATATATATGTTCTTGAAACATCACGTTTCTACAACTAGTGTTAGCCATTCTATGCTAAGCTAGCCCCTGAAGGTATACTCTGCACATGCTGCTTTTGCTTTTTAATGATTGTCACAGTGAATACAAATCTACCGGCTTCATAGAAACAGACTTGTTCCTTCATTTCATCGTCTTCTGTCTGGATCTCCAGGTGAGGAGGTGGTTCACTTTGACTCTGATCTGAAGCTTCTGTCTTTATAACCGGTTTTCTCTGCTGAATCACTTTGACATCCTGATTTATCCTTCAAACACATGTTGTGGACCCTCTGGTTCTCTCTTAAACAAGTTTGTGATAAATAAATGAGTGGAATGTGGATCAGTGGTTAGCATATTCAATCAGAGGATCGGTGGTTCCATCCCCGTCTCCGCTAGTCCGTGTTGATGTGTCCTTGAGCAAGACACTTAAACCTCATTGCTCACCGTTGCTGTGTCTACGGTCTACTGTATATCATGTAAGTCACTTTGGTTAAAAGCGTCAGCTAAATGTAATAAAAAAAGGTTTTATTGCTACAGTATGTGCTTTATGAACATGTTTCACAGTTGGGCCGTTTACACATGCCACTAAAGACAGGAGCCCCTATAAGTAATGTGTCCCAAAAAAGAAATAATGAATCGTTACTGAAGGGAGACAGCAGGCATGGGGAGGGGGAAAGCCAACTCAATTCAGCCATCAGGCTGCAAGCACTCCAGGGGTACAGTGGCTCAGCTAATATAAAGAAATACAGAAGATGGGATTTTTAAAATATATACTGTATATCCACATAATGTTTAAGAGAAATGTAAAGTGATGCAGCGTAATGAGTGAAAACTAGATAATAAGTCAGCAAGTTAAAATAAATCATGGATACATGGGTTCACTTGTTATAGTTGTTAGCTTTAATAAATGTAATCATTCCCCTAAGTGTCACTTTATCATGACAGCAGAACATAAAGCAGATCATCTGCGAAACAATCGGTTTCCTCTGCCTCGGGTTAGTGCTCCTGATGGCATGTGGAAGATTGCACCGCGCCCCCCAGGGGGTTAACAGCCAATCAGAGCTGAGGAGTCTCTAACTCAGCTGTCAATCACTGCTAGTGAAGCTAGTGGACCCTGATCAAACTGTCAAAGCAGCCTTGATCAAATATGAATCAATATTCTGTTGCTGCATTGTCTATTTCTTACTTTTCAGAACCATGTGTTAGCTTCTGTTTATCTGTAAAATGAGAATGTTTCCTCCGGTTGGTGGGCGGAGCTTGGTTTTGGCTCGACAGTTTTCAACGCGGCGGGCAGGTCACAAACTTTCTAATTGTACAGCTAAACAGTCACTAAGATGTTTCTTAAAACATTTGAGGGGATCCATATTTGATCTGTTGGACAAGAGTTAGAGCCTCCTCGGCTCTGATTGGTTGTTTTCCTTTGGGCCCAATAAAATCTTGCAAGTGACACGAGGAGCACTACGAGGAGGCAGAGGAACCGGGTTCTTTCATAGATGATGAAAGTCCGGAAATAGCGAAGGTTTGGGAAAGTTTGACAATTTATTTATTTTTTATTAACATTACCAACTGCAGCTTTAAAGTAATGGATTACCAGTTGAAATAGTGGCCTAGCTAAAACTGAGAAATTGTTGAAACATCCAGCCTCTGCCCTCTGACCTAAATATTGAAAATTCAATTGTATTAAAATGAATGAATGGTGACATCTTTGGAAGGTAATTGGTAGATTTCGGTGAGGGCTGGAGTTCATCTGACGAGGCTTTGGAGCAATCACAGCTAGAGAACACACAGGTGTCTTTGTTTTTTTATATATATACATACATATATATATATATACACAAACCTTGGATCATTACACCCATCATCCATCAGACCATCGGGCCTCTCCTACCGCCCTTCTGCCTCTTTATCGACATGTCCCGCCAATACAGCATCAGTGCTTCATCAATAATGCATTTGCACTCTTTTTTTCTGACCAACACATTTAATCCCTGTCCACCCTGGCTGCAGATTCCCCCAGTGGCACCTTGCAAAGTGGGGAAGCATTGTGAAACGCTTAATCACATTGCCTGTTAGAACAGAACAGAACGGAGAAGGGAAGAGCTCGATTACAATTCAATACAGGCCTTTGCGGATGACTCACCAATCTACCGCCAGCACAACCGGTGCCATCCCCCGGGTCCGTTTGCAGCGTGGTTGAACAGTAGTCATGGGTCAATTCACCAATCAATTGTTAATTTCAACAAATAATTTTAAGCGGACAAGTTGAATAAGTTCATCACTGGACCTGAATTAGACTCTCAGACCAGATAAGCCTCCATGGAATCTAACACTATTGAAATCATGAAGCAAGTACTGAGGAGAACTGGCCTCCCAGCTTGCGAATATTAAATAATACCATACTTACGGTCCTTTCTTTCGTAAGTTTCTAGAAACCTGTTTAGCCCAAAACTCTGGTAAAGACTATTTTTTAACATGCATCTGGATTGGATGAGCAAAAATTCAGCATCAGAGTTGAAGAATGAACATTAACGCCATCCATCTGCACTAGCAGTCCGTATTAGCAGCAGCTATGAACGGCCTGCTAACCTCGACAACCTGAGCGTGTTCTAACGTTAGCTTACAGCGACCCTTTCAGGCTCGGCTCCTGACGGTTTACCAGCAACTTATTGTCACGTCACCCACTGAACTCCAGTTCGCCATCTTCGATGTCGCCAGCTTATTTTTTTGAAACCTGACACGAGAGGGTGAAGCTAAGTACAACTGAATGCTGAACGAGACCGAAATGTTTGTTGAGTCCCCGAAAACATGGACGAGACCCGCCCTAAAGCATCCCGCTTTACGGTCTGTCCGATTCAACCAGAGGAGTCGCCCCCTGGTGGTCAGAAGAGAGAATGACACTTTTATTACATTATTATTACTTTACATTTAGCTGAGGCTTTTATCCAAAGCAACTTACATGATATACAGTAGAATGTAGACACAGCAACGGTGAGCAATTAGGGTTAAGTGTCTTGCTCAAGGACACAATGACATGGATTACCGGAGCCGGGGATCGAACCACCGATCCTCTGATTGAAAGTCGGGCTTGCTAAACACTGATCCACAGCTTCACGTCTCAGAACCGAAGGTTGTCGTTCACTTGAGTTAATTGGATGCATCCGCTTTGGACAAATTAGCGCAGAGGTGTTCATGATACTAAACATTTGTGAACTCTGGATTGATTCTGTTCAGGAATTCGGTCCGACCTCTTCTCTGCAGGGAAAAGCAGAGAACATATTGTTTATATGTTATGTTTCAGAGAGGAGTTCTACAATGAAACAAAATTTAACCCATTGAAAATGGTAAGCACATACAAATATACACCACCACTGTACTTGCTCTTCTTCTTCCTTGTTTAAAGAAACACAGCAATGCAAAGAGGACATATACACACACAGTGGAAAACAGACACATGCCCACCGATTGTTAAACCAGGTTAGATGGTGAATTTATGAAGCTGCGTGTAATCTGCTCTCTGAGGGTTCACTCACCCATCTGAGGTGAAAAGCAATCACTCAGCAGCCCCATTACTTCCTCGGTCCCCATCTCTTTGTCTCACTGAGTGGATGTCTGCATGCTATTGTTTTCAGATTACAGACACATAAGTCAATCTTTTGCTTACATACACCGATGCTTTTTGATTTACTGTAAATGACAATAGTGATACAAACAAAGTTTTTTCTACAGGACAGTGATCTGATTAAAGGAGTCACTCTTTAGCTTTGGTCAGTTGGAGCAAAGTCAAGCTCACATTCAATTCTACCCACAATACTCACAAAAAAAAATGATGTCCTCAAAAATTACACATTGTTACATAGTTGTTTGTGATAAAGCTGACAGTAAAAGGTTATCTGATCTATTAGAACCATAATGGGTTTTTCTGGCTTGTCCCGATAGGAGTACCCTTATTGGTTCCCAATAAAACATAATATTATTTCCAGCTGGAGCCCTTTCAGAGTGTTCTAGCCAGAACCATTTGTGAAAGGATCCACCCAGTATCCCTTATGGTCCCCTAAGTTCTACAGAGAAACCCTCTATGGTCTAATGGTGCAATGTTTGAATAATGATGAAATAGTTCCATGTGATAATGCTCAGTGTTGGGGAGTAACGGAATACATGTACCGGCGTTACGTATTCAGAATACAAATTATGAGTAACTGTATTCCGTTACAGTTACAGTTTAAATAGGAGGTATTTAGAATACAGTTACATTGTTGAAATCAATGGATTACATGACGATACTTCTCTGTTTCACGAGTCTATTCACTTTCTAAATAAATTAAGAAGAAGCCCCAATATAAAAACGAAAAAAAAAAAGCTGCGTGATCAGTCATACAATGGAAGAGGAGCTAGCAGAGGTAGAGCTGGAACCGGCACAACGGGATAAGAATGCGTTTTCATCGTGGAAATTCAAAGATCATTTCACCTTCAAGAAAGAGAAGGGACGCAATATAACTGTGCAGTGCAATCTCTGCTTGCCAGCAACCAACCTCCTTTCAGCGTCCAAAGACTCCACCTCAAACCTGAAGAAGCATCTTAAAGTAAGTTATTTTCATTTCAATTAGACAGGGGTGGTCGCCTGCTGTTTTACTGATCATCTTACTTTCATAGTTGTATCAGGTACGCTAGCTTCCTGCTTAGTTGACGTGCGACTTAACATTCTCTTATGTGCTGATTTACTAGTAGCCCCAGAGCCGTTGAAAGACTGACTAGCCCTGTTTAACATGCTAGCTAAAATGTACTGGTAGTAGTCTAGCTTAGACTACGTTTAGATTTTTGTGGTATGGAGTACGGAACTACAAATACAAACATCTATTTGCTAGTTCAGGTAGGCTACTTGTTAGTAATGCTACTTTGGAAGCTTTTACATTATATGTTTAAATGCTTCCACGTGGTTTTAGTTGCATGTATGCATGCTTCTGTTATAGCATACTCATACCACTTCGCTAGCAAAATGGGTTCAGATCAGTCTGTGGTTCTGATCAGGAGTGCTTCTAATGAATGATGACCTAAGTGATGGTGGCTTCTAAGATTTAACAGCTTTTTTTATCGGCACTTGAAATGAATCCATCACCAATTCTGAAATATTATGATTTTGCTATTATCTACTTATTAATGTGCAGTTAGTTACATTTAGCCTGCTGTCTTCTGTTAGGCTACGGTCTTATGTTTCCTTACATGCCAAGTCCTCCTGTGTATGAAATATGTGCGCCATGATGTGATAACATGGTATGTTGAATAGCCTAGGTGGTAGTAGACTTCACACATTATATTTAAAACACATTATTGTTATTATTATTATTATTATGAGTATGCGTAATGATTACTGTGAAGTGTAATGTCACCATCAGCAGTCCTCTTTATTCTTCCCAGCATAAAACAATTTCAGTTTTATTAATTTGTGCTCTTTCTGTCTTTCTTTTAGAGGAAGAATTCCAGTGTCTTGCAAAGAGCAGAAATGGCATCAGATGATGGTGGTGAACGTGCCATGCCCACCACACCTCCTCTCATACAAGCAACACTCACCACCTCAGCAATCACCCAAAGGAAAGTAAACTCCTTGGTTCTTGAGTACATCATTGCAGATGTGCAGCCCTTTTCATTAGTGGAGAATGCCACATTCCGTAAGATGATTGAAGGACTTACTGGGGGTAGGACACCCATGTGCAGAAAAACAATGATGCTGCGCATTGAAAGGGGATCTCAAAATATGAAGGAGGCGCTTACTGAAACACTTCAGGATGTTCAAACCGTGTGCACAACAGCAGATATATGGACGGCTCATCATAGGAGTTTCATGGGAATCACGTGTCACTGGATTGAGCCAGAGACATTAGAACGAAAGTCTGCTGCGTTGGCATGTGAAAGGATAAGGGGCCGCCACACTTATGATGTCATTGCTGCCAAAATTAGTCAGATTCATGCCGAATTCCAGATACAAGGCAGAATCAGTGCCACAGTCACTGACAATGGTAGCAATTTTGTGAAGGCATTCAATGAATATGGAGGGTGTGAAATGGATGATGAGATGGATGATGAGATGAATATCGCAGATGATGTGCAGTTTGCTGATGTCTCTGCAGTTCTTCAGGAGGAGCAAGAGGAAGAGGAGCTAAACTTTTTTTTGCCACCTCACCATCGATGTGCCGCGCATACTTTGAATCTTGTTGCCACGACTGATCTTGACAAAGTTGCCTCACAGGGTGTTTCTCGAAAATGATACAGAAGTGCAATGTCAAAATGTGCTGCAATCTGGAATAAGGCTCATCGCTCATCAGGTGCTGCTGATGCAATTGAGGAAATTGCCCAAATGAGATGTTTGGTACCTTCAGTGACTAGGTGGAGCTCAGAGTATCATGCAATCGAGAAGTTAATGAGTCTCACTGAGAGTCAGCTCAATGGAATCTGTGACCAGCTGAAAGTGGGCAAACTGCATCCTCAAGAGATAATGTTTCTAAAGGAGTACACAGCTATTCTGAAACCTCTTGCCTACTCAATCAACCTGCTCCAGGGAGAGAAGAACTGTTACTTTGGATACATAGTTCCCACCATTCTCAGCCTAAAAGCCAAGTTGGCTGAAAAGTTGACCCAAGTGCAGTTCTCAACCCACATCCTTTCAGCTGTTATAAAAGCCATTGACACTCGATTTGGGCAGGTTTTGGCCTCCCATGAGGCAAGGATGGCGGCTTCCACCATCCCAAAGTTTCGACTGTGGTGGCTTGCTGATGAAGAGAGGGGAGCCATGAAAACATCAATGGTCCAAGAGACTCGTCTTCTTCATACAGAGCCTTCTGAGGATGGTGGCACCACTGGAAATGCCGCAATTGGAGGTGATCCAGAAGATGATGAGAACTTCTTCACTTTTGAGACAGCACAGATGACAAGTTCATCAGCGGAGGAAGAGGTGCAGAGGTATCTCCAGGATCCAGACAAGTCATTGGCTTCATTGAGGCTGTATCCAATGATCAGAACCCTCTTCTTAAAATACAATACTACTCTGCCATCAAGTGCTCCTGTCGAGCGTCTTTTTAGTCAGGGAGGACTTATTTTCACTCCGCATCGCAATAAAATGACCGATAAGCACTTTGAGCAGGCTCTCCTGCTGCGATACAATCGCTGGAGTGTTGACATGTAGTGTAGGTGGTCACATATTAGGTTCACAGGCAGTTATTAAAAGAATCATTATTCTTGTAAAGCCAATTGTTGTCTTTTTCCATCTGAGCTTTTCACCCTGTTATATACAGTTGTGACATTTTGGATAGGTTTTTTTGCTAGCCTTTGTTACATTATGGAGAAGTAATGTTTGTTTTTTTCCCAAAATAACATTGTTTCATGTTTGTCACGGCAAATGATATTTGATTGTGTAGTTAAAAAAAAAAAAGAGTTTCTGTTTTCTTTTGATGGTCATTCTTCATGAAAGAACGGTGTCAGCTGTAACTATCTTTTTTATGGAAAACAATTGGAATGTTTAATGAATGTTTCATTTCATCCTTTTATGTTTTTTATTTTATTTATTTTTATTTTAAGGTGATAAATTGCAACACCTATGTTAGATATATTAGGTAATAATAATAATACATTTTATTTGTAAAGCACTTTTCATAAGAAAAATCTCAAAGTGCTACAGAAACCACATAAAAACACATGGATAATAAAAAACAACAGAAAACAAAAGAAAATACATACATAAAAACGCATTTGAAAAGAAAACAGCTAAACGAGCAGTGGAGAGCAAATTTAAAATCCGCAAAAACTACGAACAACTTAAGAACGCCTGCCTGAACAGAACAGTTTTAAGTTGTTTTTTAAAACTGTCCACAGACTGTGGTTTTCTGAGATGTTCAGGGAGGGAGTTCCAGATGCGAGGGGCAGTGACGGAGAAAGAATAATAACATATTCTGTACAAAAACAGAATATTTTATGTTTGTCTATTTTCCCACATTTAACAGCTGAGTAAATAAAGAAAATGAAAGGGAAAATTGGTAAAATCTTCACTTTTTTAACCAAACAAAACATCTTTTGCATAAACATACCCTTGTAGTCTTTTTTTCTCTACAGCAAATTATATAATATATTGCACTTTCAGGGAGACTTGGGCCTAACACATTTAGCCAGTTGGAACAGAAGAACACACCAGAAAAGGCCTGTTTAGTAAAAACAAGCCAGGATTTGATGGCCGCATTTCTACCCTTATAAAATGCAATTCAATGTGGAAGTAATCCAAGTATTCAGAATACGTTACTCAGATTGAGTAATGTAACGGAATACGTTACAAATTACATTTTTGGGCATGTATTCTGTATTCTGTAACGGAATACATTTTGAAAGTATCCTTCCCAACACTGATAATGCTGATCCCTACCCGGAACACTCTGGAGGTTCTATTCAGAACATTTAAACCTTCTCAGGGTGTTTACCTGAACTAACCCATGGGCATCTACTTAAAACCATTTTAAATTCCAAGGGTTCCATTTAGAACCCAATCATGTCCTTTTATAGATGCCCTCGACCCTTCTCCACACTAACCATTAAAACCACACCCAGCTTCCGGCCTCACTGCCCACCAACCTATTCTAACCCTTAACCATTGGAGGCCATTGCCAAACCATAGTCATTCAAGATCAATGCCTAACCATAACCATTCAAGATCAATGCCTAACCTTAACCATTTAAGATCAATGCCTAACCTTAACCTTTCAAGACCTAACCATAACCATTCAAGACCTAACCATAACCATTCAAGACCAATGCCTTATCTTAACCATTCAAGATCAATGCCTAACCTTAACCATTCAAGACCTAACCATAACCATTCAAGACCTAACCATAACCATTCAAGACCAATGCCTTATCTTAACCATTCAAGATCAATGCCTAACCTTAACCATTCAAGATCAATGCCTAATCTTAACCATTCAAGACCTAACCTTAACCATTCAAGATCAATGCCTTATCTTAACCATTCAAGATAAATGCCTAACCATAACCATTCAAGATCAATGCCTTATCTTAACCATTCAAGATCAATGCCTTATCTTAACCATTCAAGATCAATGCCTAACCTTAACCATTCAAGATCAATGCCTAACCTTAACCATTTAAGATCTATGCCTTATCTTAAACATTCAAGATCAATGCCTAACCTTAACCATTCAAGATCAATGCCTAACCTTAACCATTCAAGATCAATGCCTTATCTTAACCATTCAAGATCAATGCCTAACCTTAACCATTCAAGATCAATGCCTTATCTTAACCATTCAAGATCAATTCCGAACCTTAACCATTCAAGATCAATTCCGAACCTTAACCATTCAAGATCAATGCCTAACCTCAACCATTCAAAGTAATTGCCTAACCTTAACTATCTTGTGACAGTTTCACAACTTGTGGGTTACCTTCTAGAGACAAGCCCTTTTTTGTATGTCATACCCCGTCTCTCTCTCCCCTTGTTTCCTGTCTGCCTCTTCACTGTCAACGCTCATCCGTGTCTGATATCTCAGCCTTCACCCTAATAGAATGGAGGTCAATAGAATTTATTTTTCATTTTGTGGTGCTAAAATTTAGAAAAAACATTAAAATATAACAGTAAGAGACTAAATCATCTTGCCTGCTACGCTAAGTCCATACTTCCCTGTGAACACATTTTTATTGGATCTCTAGATAGATTAATTCAGACTCCAGAACTTTGACCAACCTCTATATGCTGTATGTCCTACTTGTAATGATGGGATGAGTGGACGGAAAAGAAAAACCTTTCTCAGTTCTCTCCGGCAGAGAGAATGATTAAGGGTTTGCGGCCTGAAATAACTCTTTCTCGATGCTGCTCGGCCTGTGCTTGCATCATCGGGTTTAGGATTTGGAGAGATGAAAAAGAGCCATCCCACCAGATTCAGATTGTTGACAAGCGCACATAGACATACTCCAGCATATCCATGGGGTCGAGGCTGAAAGCAGCGAAGTGCTCCTTTAGGCACAGAAATAAATCATCCTCCCACACACGCACCGCCGCAGCACACAAACAAATAAATACGCCGCTGATACATCACATACGTGGGCCACGCGAGGCCACGCAGTGAGAGCGACCGGCGCTCACACAGTCGGCTGGATGTTGTGGCTGGATTTCACGGCCGAACACAGGGATTGGGGGAACATCTGTGCCGCAGAACTGGTTGCGAGATTCGAGAATATAGGTCAGCGCTGCAATTTATTCCTCAGCCTCTCTCTCCCACACACACACATTCACACTCTCCCCATCTTCCCTCTCCTCTTCCCTCCCTGCTAGCTTAGCACAGTGCATACACAGAGGAGGCATATGAGGACACACACATGCACATTCTGCATACATACAAGGGCAGAAGGATGTGACGGAGAGACTGCGAGCGAGGTTTGGAGATGGGTTTTGGTTGCTGTGACAACGACACTGCTGTTATTCTAGACGCACACAAGCCCCGCGTGCACGCTGTGACACACACACACACACACACACATACAGACACACACAGACACACACACTTCCCTCACCTTTGCAAATGTCGCCTCATCTTCACTATTCTCTTCCTGGCTGACTTTCGCTGCATGCACACACACACACACATGCTATTTACACACAAAAAAGGCAGAGCACGAGGTCAGAAAAAAGAGAGAGGGAGTGATGAAAAGGAGGAGAAGACAGTTACATTCACTACTTGACCTGAGTTGAAATGGTCCCTATGAGCAGCAAAAAGGTAAAAAGGCATCAGCCGTGTGGCTGCATGTCAACACGGTAATATGTACTGCCGTTGCTATGGGCTGGCCAATTATGAGCGGTGAGGGCTCCGGCGGTCGGTGGGCAAGGCGACTGTTGCCATGGACAGCGCCTAAATGTCGTCACGGCAGAGCAAAAAAGACTTCCTAAAGATAACCTTCTGACTCTGGGCATCGAGCGGAGCAGGGACAGGTAGCAGCTCTTACTGTGTTCTACATCAGGCCACTGCACCTCTGACTGTTACATGAGGCTTACAGGAAAACACCCATCATGCAATGTCACACAGTTCTATTTGACTTGCTTCCTGTTTTATCCCCCTTTCTACTGAAGCAAGTGATGTCTTGCATTTCCCAGAATCCCCTTAAACAACCCAACAGGGAAAAGCACACACTCACTGCAAACCATAATTCACATAAATAACTGTTCTTGTGTCGTGTCAGTCCAATTTCAGAAAGTTAATTGCAGCGATTGTGTTAATTTTTTTTTTTTTAAAGCACAATGCCCCCAAAAAATAAATTAAAAAAAATGCTGGTTCCAGCCCAAAATGAGCAATTGGGAGACTTCAGAATGAATGATTCATTGAGAAGAAAATCTGCAGATTTATTGAAAAAGGAATGAAAATAAAAATAATTGTTATTTGTAGCTCCAAGCTACTCATATTAAATATATAGCTTTTGCTGAATGTAATACATAGCCGTTTCTTTTCTTTGTACGGTTCATTTTTAATTTCAGAAGTTTCAAAAGTACGCTCATGTTTCTCGCCAAGAGCTACATTTTCTTCCAAGATTTCATTAGAACACATCATGATAAAGTTCGCCCAATACCCATTTTCACCAAATAGAACTTGAACACATCATAATGTAACTCAATGCAACCCCATTAGCTGTCAGCTCTGTTATTTAGCCAAAGCTGTAATGTAGAACATTTTCATTAGTGAGCTGCTGTTTCCCCTGCTCTGTCTTTGTGCTATGCTAAGCTAAGCTAATTGGCTGCTGGCTCCAGCTCCAGCATACAGACGTGGGAGTGTTGTTGATCTTCTCATCTAACTCTCAGCAAGAAAGCAAAAAAGTGTATTTCTCGAATGTTGCAGGTGAGTACACTTTGGATTCTGGGTAATTTGACTGGCCGTTTAACGTTTCCTTGTCTTTTTTTTTAGATCAGTTGATGAAATGAATTGCAAATAAAATCCAAGACAAACTGAGACGAACATAATAGTGAGTTGGAGTTGCTGATGTTACAGCCCATCGGACCGTGCGGCTGCATTGTGATTGGTGCTCAGACCGGGTTATGTTCACATAGCCGTCGGGCCCACAGGGCTCTCTGGAGAGACGGCCTCTGAGGGGTTGGTGGAGCATTCAGGGACTCTCTCAAGAGAAAGAAAATCCTAATTTAACCCCTGGTGACGGCAAATCGCACAGACCCGGAGCACAGGCCGCACTGTCTGCAAGCTGTGGCCCTGTCCTTCTTTTTCTCTGTATAATTAAACATTTCTCTTTCCACCCCTGCCCATTTCACCTCTCTCCTCCCTCTGCCTCACCCCATCTAAGGTCACGTTATCGCTCAGTGAGACAAACACAACGATAGACGTGTTTCTTATTTTTCCGTTTCCGTTACGCTCTCCTCTCTCCAACACCCCGGCCTCCATCCTCTCCTCCATCTCCATCTCTCTCCGTCTATGTTTTCTCTTTATCTTGTTCTGTCCTGTTCCCATGGAAACTGCCGGTCTTTCCGGTAAGGTAAGGAGAGTTTTGTCGGAGAGAGTTGCTCTAGCTGTAAGTTGTGATGTAATCAAGCCAACGGTTTCCAGGGCTGCCATTTATGGTCATGTCAGTGGATGGCTGCCGACGATGCGGCTTCCTCCTGTCTGACTGTGGCACGGCGAGGCTCTCTGAGGTGGAGTGTGTATGTGTGTTTGTGAGAGAGAAAGGTATACTACAAGTACTGCTGTCTCATCCACTTATTGTCTACGCCGTCTGTCCGTGTGTGTACTGCTCTGAATGCAGCTCCTGCTGCTGCAAGATGGAGGTGACAAAAGGAACCTGGTTACAGTTGAAGGTGGAGCACACATCAAAGGAGTGCAACAGCATTAAATACACACCTCTCATCACAAATAATGAAAACACTTGACATGAGATCCAGAGCGTAAATGTCCTGTGTCTTAAAGGATCATTTTGGTGTTTTACATCAAGAGTTCACAGCCATTCTAGCAGTCAGAATCAGTTTTATTATTAGATTATTTATCCAGAGTTCTTTGAGGCAGCCAGGCCACAACTTCTGGTTCTGAAAAGTGAAACCAATGCAGAAGTGCCTTAAATTGCACGATTACAGCAGCAGAAAGATGAAGTGCGCACAAGAGACACATAGTTAAATAAAAAAAGAAGTAATATAAAATCTCCATCAGGTCTAGAAGACCATGAACTTCTCTCTTGATGTATTCCCTCAGTAAACATTGTAAACATGAGTTTATGTCTCAATCTCTAGTTTTAAGTCTTCTTCAATACAGCATGATGTTCATTTAGTAAATTATGCTCATTTAGAGTCAAACAGACCATAAAGCAGGGGATGCTTTAGGGCGGGGCTGCAAGGTGATTGACAGGTCTCTACAACGTTATTGTCCATGTTTTTGATAGCTTTCACACTTATTAGTGTAAAAAATGTTGCATTCAGCATTTGGTCACAATTAAAAGTATTGCATTCAAAATGTTACTAATGTAAAAGTACAAGTATTTGCATCCAATCATACTTACAGTACCAAGTAAATGTATACTCGTTATGCAGGATTTCTATAAGCACATTTACAGTAGGCATATATCATTAGATCATCATTTGTAATGCATCAATGTGTTCATCCTTTTAACGTTGTAACTGGTAAAGGTGGAGCTCATTTGAACTACATTTGAACTACTTTATATACTTAATATTTGTTCTATATACGACTTAATAATACATCATAGTTCATTAGAACCTGAATCTGTAAAGTACCCTAGCAACTAATATTGTCAAATAAATGTAGGGAAGTTAAAAGTACAATAGTGGAGTAGAAGTATAAAGTATATGAAATGGTAAAAACCTCAAGATGGTAGTTAAGTACAGTACTCAAGTACATCTACTTACATTCCACCACTGATGGAGCATAAAGGTCTTCATCGATCTAACATCTTATTTTTGCTTTTTATTCTGCGGTTCACTTTAAAAAGAGCATCTTTCATGCCCCGTCTAGACGAGCTATGCCATCACATGTCTGTTACAGACCCGGCTGAGCACAGCTTCCCTTTGCAATAAGGGGTTCTTACATACACCTCAGGATTTACCTTTAAATAAGGCGATACTCTTTGTGGCTTGTTTATAACCTGAAGGCTCTGGCTGTCTGTTTCTTGCCCAGTGAACACTGTTCTATAAGCAATTACATTAATTAGCACAATGTCATGAAACGTTATTAAAAAGGACGGGCAAAGCTTCAAATGACCCCAAAAGTATTCACATTTCTAAATTTTAGCAGAAGCTAAAACCTTTCAGGAATGTTGAAACACACAACACACCGCGGAGGAGCAGGTGATCACCGGTCACTGAGATGAGTGGAAGGTTCTGAGGGGAGGAACAGAAAAGGACTTCCATCTCATTAATAGTATTTCTGGAATCTTGTTCCCGAGCCGCAGATCCAGTCACACCTTCACAGCTCGTCTTCACTCGCTGCTCCCGCTCGTGCACTTTTCTTATTTCTCAACATTTGGAATTTAGTGTTTTTTATGGACTACGTGTCATTACTAAACACTGACAGTCTCCTCCCCTCCCGCCATTCCTTGTCCCCGATTGGCTGTCGCAGTGTGACTATATTTGCTCTGTAGTATTAACGGCGTCTTCCCTCTGATCCGTCTGACACCGCCTGGCTGGAGTGCCTCTTGTGTTAAATCCCCCCTTCAGTCTGCCATGCCGGAGCCGAACCCCCAGAGTCTCTGCCTCCAGCCGTCTGCCTGCAGCTGGATCTCTGAGTGCATCTGCAGCTCAGTCAGTGCCACAGAGTTAAAAACCTTTTTTTAGTCTTCTCCCTGAATTCAGACAGAAATGACCCAGGCTTTCCCCGAGCGGGAGGAGCCCATCGTGCTTATCTTGACTTTGGTGACTTGGCGCTGTGCATTTCTTTCTTGATCTTGCACTTAAAAAGGTGCATTTACTGTCATACAAACATGCACACACACACACTACAGAATCCAATAATATGTACACTGGGAGTTATTGTAACTGCTTTTTTGTCACATTTATTTACCGATAAAGGCTGTAGTAAAATAGCATTATATACTGTATATACAGTATACAGAATATATATCTGCCTATTTGTTGGACAGGGCACAATAACTAAAAACACAAGACTCTAAGCCAGGGGTGTCCAAACTACGGCCCGCGGGCCAACTGCGGCCCGCGGGTCAGTTTTTATTGGCCCGCAGCAAATTCTAGAGTCTAGACCAAGGGTGGGCAAACTACGGCCCGCGGGCCGGATCCGGCCCGTTGGGCGTTTTTCCGAAGCACGATGACGGCAAAAGACCAGCATCGATGTTTCTTAACTCAAGTCGGGAACGGAGAAGCGTTACAGCGGTCTTTACGTGCCGTGCTTTCTGCAGCGCATCAGGCTGCGAGTCCAGCTGCTGCTGTCTGCTCACCTCCACCCCTCCCCCACAGGCCAGCGCGTCACGGAGACATGGTCCGTTTTATACGGCATAACGAACGCACATCAGACCCACGGGACTCATGTGACATATAGGGTTCTGCCTGCCAGCCTCCTGCCAGCTTCCTGCATGGAGCCCCTCTGCAACAGGTCTCTTGTGTCCAGAGAGCAAAAACAAATTAGAAAAATGTAGTTTATCACGCAGGACAGTGACTCGGCGTGTATAACTAATTGACGAAGACTTAGCCAGCAAGTTAAACAAAAAAGCTGAGTCATTTAAGTTATATTCGTTAGTAAGTAATGTAAGTTCTCTTTACTTTTTAGTTATTGGCTTTTACTTATAATTTATATTGGTTCACACAAACACTCTCTATCCATCTGATACTGGCCCGGCCCGTCTGTCTAATTTTAAAAGTCAATGTGGCCCCTGAGCCAAAAAGTTTGCCCACCCCTGCTCTAAGCATACAGTATACTTATTTTCATCACTTTTTATTGCAAATTCTACACAATGCTGATGTCCAAGACAAAGTAGTGGGCGGCAACATTCAACTATATTTAACACCTTCAATATGTGTTGAGAGATAAAGTGAATATTTGACTGTTTCTGCACATTACACAGCCAATGGTCCAACTGTACAGATGTTAGCCGTAGCAGTCTCTCAAGCATGCTAACATTTGCAAATGGCTGATGGGAAAATTACATTGAAATGAATAGTGAGGGGATTTTACAATTAAAACCAAATGTCATGCAATCCATCCGATAGTTGCCCTGACATTTCAATCTGAGGTGAATACTTTTACAAACTGGTATTTATTGTTGTTGAAATGCCCTGCAGTCACATACATATAGCAGATATATCTCATGCTGGGGTCGGATACTGTAGCACGATGCTACATGAGATGAAGCCTCTCTTCAGGGCTATCAATGAATATTCTAATTTTAAATATATTCATGAATATATAATATACAGTATATATATTTTTTTTTAAAGGGAGACACACGACTTCAAATCTGTGTATTACAGATTCTGCATTAACATGTAGAATCTGAAAGCACCAGGATAACATTGAGGTCCAGGAAAGTGTTTTCGTTTGTAGTACGAGGAGTAGTACTGAGGTATTCACGTTGGAGCGGGCAACGGAGGCGGAAAGACGGCGGAAAGATGGCGGCGTCCAAAATGCATTCTCGTTGAGCTTGTAAACTAGCTACTTCAAAAAGAGTCTGGTCCCCTCCAACTCCAGCAACAGGGACTGTCCATGGCTCAGATTACCTGTTGCCGCAACTGGAAAACAGAGGGGACAAAGGAAACACGGGTTGCAGGCCAGGGGAGGCGGTTCCTCCAGGACCGACGATAAGCTGGACTCAGGAGCAGGACGGCGTTCCAACCGGCCCCTTTTCCAGTGATGGCGTTTGGGGGAAATGCTACACACTCGGTGTGCCATCCCAACGTGGAGGTTGCAACAAAAAAAAAGAAAATCTCTTATTTGTAGCTGCACCAAAACTCCAAAAGAGGAGAAATTCAGATGCAAGTCAGTTTCTAAACTAGACCACCCTTCCTTTCCCCCCCTCTGTCTCATTTCCTCCGCTCTCTGCTGCCGTTCTCTCCGTTCCATCCTCCTGCTGTCCCTCTCGACTCTCGGCTCCTTCTTCTCTGTATCCACCGCTACCTTCTTTTTATTTCATCTTGGTATTCTTCCATCCTCTCTATTGCTCCCTGGAGCACTTACATTAATTCCCCCTTCAACTTTCTCCCCCCCTCCCCTCACTTCTGCACCATAAAGTAGACGGCTGGATGATTCAGCTCTCCATCTGCCCCCGGACTGTTGTGATCCTTCTTTTGCTGCACAGTTAAAGCGGACTCCCTTCCTCCTCCCTGCGTCCGTCTGTCCTCTGCAGCTATTGACGCTCATCAAGCAAAGCGTTGACTGTTAACACAGATAACAGCCCGGACTGGAAACAATAACCGAGCCTCCCTCTACTCTGTAATTATTGTTCTTCAGATATTTTATGTGAGCTTTAAATACCGTCAGGATTTTACAGTGCTATTGATTTGATCCGGGCGAGTTATTTGTGTGGCCATTACCCTCCCAGCCACTGGTCTGATTTAGACCGGCTCCCTCTGGATGGATGTCGCTGTGTGCTGTCAGCCGTCGTCTTCTGGAGATTATTCATTATTAGGAGACAGACTGATCCATGTTTTAATCATATTTTCTGCTGCAATATTGCAGTGTTTGACAGATACCTTTTCAACTCCATGTTGCTGCTGCAGGGATCAGGTTTCACTTGGACTATTGAGGTCCAATGACCACAGTTTCTTCATTGTGCTGTTTGCCCTATTGGCAAATAAACTACTAAACCATAAAAAAAAGTTGCTGAAGCTCAGGGAACGACTGTGGTTTCAGTGAAAAAAGAAAAAGAAAGACATGCATTGCAGGTCTGTTGTGAGATGTGTTGGGGACATAATGAAGATAATGTGAATACTAGATGCATATATTTATATTAGTGTAGTGAAGAACTGATTAAGATGAAATTGGTGATGTGAAAATCCCATTATTTCATTGACTTCAAACTTTGTATTTTTATCAAAACCACAACAAATAAAATAAGACTTAAATAGGGAATACAGTTTTAGTCACCAAAAGATGTTCTCTCAAGAACACTACTTTGTTGCTTGACAATGACAATCTCCTTTCAAATAGTAATGGAAATAAATATTCCCCCTACACAATGGATGTTAAAAATAGTTGTGTTTGTCTGGAGAAGGAAATCTTCTTGTAAGGCTGCTTACAGCCCCAACAAGCTCCACTAATCAGAGGGAGAGGGCAGCTTCGCCTGAGACACAAAACCCAGGGCAAAATAAGCTCACAAAAAACAAGCTGCTGCCAGGCAATAACCTCCTGTTCTAAAATGGAAAACTCCTCTCCTGGCCACCAGGGGGCGACTCCTCTGGTTGTATAGAAGTCTATGATTCATGTGTTAAACCTGCATTCTCTCTCCTGACCACCAGGGGGCGACTCCTCTGGTTGTATAGAAGTATATGCTTCATGTGTTAAAGCTGCATTCTCTCTCCTGACCACCAGGGGGCGACTCCTCTGGTTGTATAGAAGTCTATGCTTCATGTGTTAAAGCTGCATTCTCTCTCCTGACCACCAGGGGGCGACTCCTCTGGTTGTATAGAAGTCTAGGCTTCATGTGTTAAAGCTGCATTCTCTCTCCTGACCACCAGGGGGCGACTCCTCTGGTCGTATAGAAGTCTATGCTTCATGTGTTAAAGCTGCATTCTCTCTCCTGACCACTAGGGGGCGACTCCTCTGGTTGTATAGAAGTCTATGCTTCAAGTGTTAAAGCTGCATTCTCTCTACTGACCACCAGGGGGCGACTCCTCTGGTTGTATAGAAGTCTATGCGTCATGTGTTAAAGCTGCATTCTCTCTCCTGACCACCAGGGGGCGACTCCTCTGGTTGTATAGAAGTCTATATAAATGACTCTACTTCTCTCTTGATGTATTCCCTCAGTAAACATTGTAAACATGAGTTTATGTCTCAATCTCTAGTTTCAAGTCTTCTTCAATACAGCATGATGTTCATTTAGTACATTATGCTCATTTAGAGTCAAACAGACCATAAAGCAGGGGATGCTTTAGGGCGGGGCTACATGGTGATTGACAAGTTTCTACCACGGTGGTGTCTGGTCTGGGAGTTGCCTGGGATTTTGTCTTATGCTTGATAAGACGCAACACAGGGATGCACATCAGGGAACACAAAAAACAAAACAAAATAAAAACAGTGATGCAGAAAAACATGGTCCATCAGGTCTGACTGTTTGAGCATGAACATCATGATATAAACTGAGTCCACCTGCTCTCGTCCACCTCCTCAGGTGCTAACTGTGTTAGCTTAGCGTCCATCTGGGCTCTCCAGCCTCTCCTCCCTGGGGCAGTTTGGAAGCGTTTGGTCCGGCCGGTCTGGCTGGCTGGTTGGCCGTGGAGCAGTGATTAATCCCCACGCTTCCTTTTCAGATGTTGATGAATGTGTTCTGCCATTCAGCAATTAACACACACAAAAAACTACAAATTAAGAAAAAAAAAAAAGTAAGGGGTTCATTTAGTAAATCATGGCAGGGTGTGTTTTAGATTTTGACAGAGAGTTGTTTTACAACTTACACCCTTTCAGTGGTGCTTACATAAGCTTAATGCTGTATTTAGGGTAAGGCAACAGTTGACGGCAACCTGTTTGAGTGTATCAACAGTTGTATCAACTCAGGAATCATTTTTTTGGATTACGGCAGTCGGCCAGAGTGAGGGGGACACACCCCCCCCTGTTGCCAGTGGAAATTAGCCCTTGACGCTACACCACTACCGCCACACCTTTACTTTCCGGCATGCTGCTTTCTGCACTGGCACTGAATGTAGTTTTTGCAGGTAAAAAACGAGGTGCAGAATCAACCAATATGGATGTAATTCCTCGGGTTAGTAACATCGTGTTATTCTCTCTCAAAGGTAACCTGGGCCCTCAGTCTGTCTGCCTGATGAAAGTGATGGAGAGCATTGCCATTTCTCAGAATGAGGCAAACCCAAACTTAAATGCTGGTGTCTTTAGCAAATGATGGAACATGAAGCAATTGGAAAAAGAAGACACTGTGTTCATCAGAAGATTATTGGCATCAGCCCTCTTTAGCCGAGACTCAGATGAATGTTAATAGCCACCAGCATTATGCAGAGTAAGAACAACGACCTTTAGGTAATTAAAAGTTGTAAAGTAAGGGATGAAGTACAGCGAGCCAGCGATTATTGCAGAACAAGCCCTGCCATGGTGGTTCAAGACCCCTGCAGGGATTTTATTATGAGGCTTTGACCAAAACCATCAAAGTCTGCCATCATCAGAGGAGGATCTCTCTGGGCACAGAGGGTCAAAGGATCCTTTCATCATAAATCAACTTAAAATGAATATCGTTCCATTTAAAAAATAACAGAGAAAGTGAATCTACACAAATCTGTCATGTCTGCCCCCTTTTTTAATATAACTTTCACAGGAAAACGTAAAACCTGCTTTCAGTCAAAACATTTTACTTTTCCAGATAATGCAAGCATGTTGCCACTTCTGGTAGTAACACTCCACAGTGAGAGGGATGGGCTGTTGTCAGGTGGGATGAATGTCAGAAAGCGCCTCATAACCTCAAAGTCAATCAGAGTCAAACAATACAGTGACAGCGCATGTTTAATATATTCAATTATTAATATATTATTATACAGAAGACTGGTTGAAACATTGTTAGTTTAAATGTAACTCTCACGGTTACTTCTCTCCAGGAGTGCATCCCATTAGCAGTGGCAGCGGGGTGAGAGATATCAAGTCAAAAGGTCGGAAGCGGGTCGGCCGGTAAAAGGTTACCAGTGTTACCGTGGTTACAGGCACGTAGATTACATCACTTGCCCACCAACGTGACCGGCCACATGACTTATTTAAACAAAACCATCTGAGAATCCGCCATTGCAGCATCTACGCTCAGCTCTTCGTCGGTTTGAACCACACTGTCGAGCCCCCGTGTCCCACACATGAACCCGGACCGGAGCGCTGGTTGATCGGGTCACCAGCCACGTTTCCATCCACATGTCAAGAGAAATTTGAAGCAAACTTTTGAAAAAGAAACGCAAATTAGGTGCTGTTTCCATCAACTGGATACAGAGGAGTTTGGTCAGAAGTTCAAATAATCTGTAGAAGAAGAGGTAGCGAACCAGAACCAAAGGTCACCTTGAGCAGAGGAGTCATCTCACAGAGAAAAAAGAGAAGAGGGGTCTTCAGGAATTTGTTTAAATTTAAATTTTATTTAAAAGTTTTATCTCCTTCCAACCTCTCCGGGTAAAAAGTATCACTATTACACAAAGTTTAACCACGACTAGCTCCAAATGATTGGCCAGTCTGCGTTTGAGGGGCGAGACTTAGCGGAGGGTAGACCAGCGTTCTGGAGGACGGTTTGATCCTGAACACCTCAGATTCAACACATTGTGTCACAAACACGTCGCCAGATTTGATGTTTTATTGTTTTCTACTGAGGTTACTACACAACTTCACGAGTATCTCTCTCCCTCGCTGTCCGGCTGCTTCCCTTCAGCGTTTGTGTTTCTTTTTCTTTTTTTCACGTCGCACACAACACATACTTATATTGTGGCTCGTGCTCTTGAGTGTGCGGTGTTTTACAGTTTTGTTGGATTGTTTTGTCATGTTTTGCTATAACTAAATGTGACTGGTTCTTTTTGATGACTACATGCATTGCACGTTAATGACGCAGCGTCCAGGCACAGAAGGCCCAGGGAGAAAATGCTCGGCCCGCCACATATATATATATATATATATATATATATATATATATATATATATATACTGGGTATATATATCTATCTACAGTGGCAGCTGGCCAATAGAGGGCCATGGGGCCGGGCCCCGACTGGATCCCCCCCCCAAAAAAAGAATATTATAAAATAATAATAATATTCATAAATTAAACAAATTGTCAATATTTGTGTTTTTGCAATATGGAATATACCCAGTAATATTAGTATAAATAGGATATCTGCGCAAATTATATGTATTTCCTGCACATCCACAGCCTGTGCACATATCAGCTTTGCGTGCCGTCTTGGGCCGGATTGCTGTAAATACTGTGTACGAGCACAGGGAGGACCTCCTAAAGTGTTTCCAGACCACCAGAGACTCTGGGAACTTTGATCCCCCAACTGTCAGAGAGGCAGGGGGCCTTGTGAGGATGCTTGAAGACGAGACTTTCTGTTTTTTCCTAGCATTGTTCCACAAGATTATGCCAAATGTGGACATGCTATTCAACCAGCTGCAGAAGAGGAACATCCACCCTGTCTTCATTAAAGCACTTGTCCAGAGGTTCACAGACAGCATTCAAAAAATCAGGTAAATAACTATATTTACTACCAGCTGATAAAACTTTTGTTGTTAGTAAGATGAGTTGCTCACATCCAACAGTCTGTAAAAGCCTAAATGGCCATAGTCATCAAAGTGAATTTCATGATAGAAAACATCACAATGATATTTGTTTAAATATTTTAAAAGGAGAAAGATCTGATTTCTATAAAAATGCAGGTAGTTATTAAACATATTTTGTAATAACATGCTTATTCAGGTGTCCACCAAGATCTGACCAGCAGCAGCATCCCAAAAAGCAGAGGATGCTGGGACCAGGAGAACAACAGAGGCTGGCTACAGAGGTAAGTTGTGCTGTAGTTGTCCATATAAATATTTCATACTAGGGCTGCAACTAACGATTATTTTAATAATCGATTAATCTGTCGATTATTTTTTCGATTAATCGATGAATCGGATAAAAAACAAAAAAGCATTACTTTCCAACCGAAAACTTAACAGGATTTGTTTGAACGTCAGAACTGGTTCTCTACACTACACTCAGATACACACACTCAAACTCTCACAGACGCACACACATACAAACCCACAGACACTCACAGACGCGCGCACACACACACGCACACTCAAACACGCACGCCACTCACAGACGCACACACATATAAACACACACTCACAGACGCGCACACTCAAACACGCACAGACGCACGCCACTCACAGACGCACACACGCACACACACACACACACACTCACTCACTCACTCAAACACTCACAGAAGCGCGCGCACACACACACTCTCTCTCTCTCACTCCCTTTGTTCAGACACATTGTTCTTACGAGCTAACGCTAACTTGTCAAGCTAATAACGAGTAAACAGCAGAAAGCTGCTGGAGGGACGTTACGTCTTCACTTCAAAACGGAACACAACCTGCCGACTAGCCGCAGCACCGGAGCCTCAACCGGAAGTGCTCTACTAGCTGCCTGTTGAACGGCCTTCCTCCACGATGTGTTTCAGTCAACGTTACGGTCTCAGCTGGTCTCTCCTCGACCTCCACGATGTGTTTCAGTCAACGTTACGGTCTCAGCTGGTCTCTCCTCGACCTCCACGATGTGTTTCAGTCAACGTTACGGTCTCAGCTGGTCTCTCCTCGACCTCCACGATGTGTTTCAGTCAACGTTACGGTCTCAGCTGGTCTCTCCTCGACCTCCACGATGTGTTTCAGTCAACGTTACGGTCTCAGCTGGTCTCTCCTCGACCTCCACGATGTGTTTCAGTCAACGTTACGGTCTCAGCTGGTCTCTCCTCGACCTCCACGATGTGTTTCAGTCAACGTTACGGTCTCAGCTGGTCTCTCCTCGACCTCCACGATGTGTTTCAGTCAACGTTACGGTCTCAGCTGGTCTCTCCTCGACCTCCACGATGTGTTTCAGTCAACGTTACGGTCTCAGCTGGTCTCTCCTCGACCTCCACGATGTGTTTCAGTCAACGTTACGGTCTCAGCTGGTCTCTCCTCTACCTCCACGATGTGTTTCAGAACAACGTTATGGTCTCAGCTGGTCTCTCCTCTACCTCCACGATGTGTTTCAGAACAACGTTACGGTCTCAGCTGGTCTCTCCTCGACCTCCACGATGTGTTTCAGTCAACGTTACGGTCTCAGCTGGTCTCTCCTCGACCTCCACGATGTGTTTCAGTCAACGTTACGGTCTCAGCTGGTCTCTCCTCGACCTCCACGATGTGTTTCAGTCAACGTTACGGTCTCAGCTGGTCTCTCCTCGACCTCCACGATGTGTTTCAGTCAACGTTACGGTCTCAGCTGGTCTCTCCTCTACCTCCACGATGTGTTTCAGTCAACGTTACGGTCTCAGCTGGTCTCTCCTCGACCTCCACGATGTGTTTCAGTCAACGTTACGGTCTCAGCTGGTCTCTCCTCGACCTCCGTTCTGCTCCGCGCTCAACTCAACTTTTCTTTTCATACTCAAACATCTCCGTGACTTATTGAGTGGCGTAATAATCGCGCGACACAACGAATCGATAATGAATTCGTTGCCAACGCTTTTAATAATCGAATTTTATCGATTTTATCGATTCGTTGTTGCAGCCCTATTTCATACACTCACACACATACATATACTATGTGGGTGTGTATGCACAGGAAGTAGTCAAATATTCAATAACATAGTCAACTGTCTTCTGAAAAGGGGAGGACAAGCTGGTAACTAACCTAATACATTTTGATGATGTAGTTATAATTAACTACATCATCTAAAGTTCTTTGTAAGATTTAACACTTTATTTTTGAATTTTCAAAACCTTAGTAGTCACATACTTGACCTGGACATAAGAATGTGTTCAATCAGAATCACTTTCATCAAAATAGCTTTATTGCAAATGTAAGCTGGTTTATCTTTTACAGGTATGTGATGCCATCCTGATCCAAGCCCAGGAGCGGTTCTCCTTCACGCAGCATCACTGTTGCATGGAGAGTTGTTCGCACAACACAGTGTGAGGTTCCCCGAGTCAGTGCTTGAAACAACAGTGGAGGCTTACCCCATGTTGAACCAGGCCAAGCTCAAAACAGAACTGTCCCTCATCTATGAGAACAGTGAGTTCAAGGCTGGCAGTGGTGCAGTGCCTGTGTACCAGTTGTTCATGGAGAACAACCTTCAGAGCACCTTCACAGAGCCGGTCAGACTTCTCAGGATCCTCATCACCACACCCATGACAACAGCTGAATCTGAGAGGTGTTTCTCTACTTTGAAGAGGATCAAGACCTTCTGAGAAACCCCAGGACACAGGATCCCTTAATGCTCTGGCTATGCTCTCCATGGAGAAGAAACTGGTCGGGGACACGCCTGACTTCAATAAGAGGTTATTTTCATTGAGAGGTTTGCCACTCGCAAGGACAGAAGAGCAAAGTTTCTTTATCAATAATCCATCAGAAAAACATGCAGGATTCCTCACCACACTGATTGTGTGTTTCCCTAACAAACAAGGTTTATAGGTGCATCTACACATATTCTATTATATATATAATTTAAATGTTATTATAATATATTTATATTGTATATTTATGATTATATGGTATTTATATATCATATACTGAATATTATTATATGATATATATTAATGTACTGAATGTGTATGATGTCCTTATTATGTCAGTGTTGGAATAAATTATAAATATTTAACTACAAAGTATTAATGCATGTTTTTTGCATTGAATCATACTAGGATGTTTGCTGAAATTGATTGGATGGCCCTACCAAAAATAAAATCCACCAGCCGCCACTGTATATATATAAATATATATATATATACAACATATACAAGATGCTTCAGAGGAGAAAAGCAACTTGTATTTTTTAGGTATTTCATATCTTTCCCAAACCAAGTTTTGGACCAAAGGCTAATGCACACTAATGAATATAGACAAAAAATACAAAACTCATCTAATCTCCTCTAATTCAAGTATGACCTGTGATCCTTAACGGCATCAAACCTTTTACAATTTCATGACCATACATTCATGGCAAATATCCAAATGAACATGACATTCACTGAGATAAATGACCTGAAGGAGTGGGAACTTCTGTAGCATTTAGAAATGATTAAAGACATTGCACTATAGAAACTACAACCCCATTGTTAACAATGCTATCTTGCAATGCTTCAGAAATGACTGGTGCAGCAGTGAATGGACATGAAGGTGGAATGTTTGCAGCAAGTCAAAGTTGTAGTTAGTTGTTGCTTTTGTGCATCAGGCGTCTCCTGAAAATTCAAGTAAACGTGTGTCACAAAGCAAAGCTGCTTTTTCATGGTCCACAAAGGGGATTTCTTCTGGCATAAACAAGCATGAAGCATCGGATACGAGGAGCATTGAATTTGTTTTGATTTCCTTTCAAAATACCGTTTCTGAAAAGATATTCACAAGAAATAATAGATGCCTTTTCATTGAGGGGATTCCCTGTGCTGGGAACAATTACAAACAGATGGTTTTTTATAAGTTAAATTCATATTTCGGGTGATAAATGAGTACTCTAACTAGGTGTGATCAGGCAGAGATACCGGTATCATAAAAGCCTCTGATACGCCTTAAATTGCTGGATCAGGTGAAGGAACAACGCTATGCACGGATCGTATAATTTATCAGCTAATTATTGGTACGCAGGAACAACGACAACATGTGTACATCCTACACACCTGTGCTGATAACGCTACATTGTGAACAACAAATCAGCAGGAGAGTCAACGTTAGCTGTTAGCAGCCGGTGGGCAGCACGTGGAAAGCTTTTCCAGTTCCAGTAGTAGTTGGCTAACGCGACTAGTAGCTAAAGGACAACAACTGATCCAGTATTAAAGGTTTGCAGATGGAAATCACTCTTTAAAGCTTGTTTTCACCATAAAGTTAGACATAATCCCAATTGTGATTTGTTAAATAAGGTGTACTGAAACAAAGAAGGTTTGGTACTTAAAAGATCAGTCATGCCCCCCCACCCACCAGTTCTACAACAATTGTCCCTCATCTCAATGGGGTGTCTATCTTTTGGGATCTTCCCCGAGGAGGAGGTGTGCCACATCTATTGGGATAAAAAGAAATGTTCTGCATGCCTTCATTGTTACTATGACGTCCTGAAATGTGGCTGCCACTACCCTCACCTTTTTAGCCACAGCAAGCTTATGCCCCCCCACACTGTGTTATCTCCTCCCACTGATATGAAAGCACATCAGAGTCGCTATGGAAATGTAGGCAGGGAAAAACAGCCGAGATGTTGACGTCCAACTTGCTTTTCTCCTGCTGTGAGCCGGTCAGGGCTTTGGTAATGAGAGCCTGGGGACCTGGCTGAGCCTGCTGTGTGTGTGTGTGTGTGTGTGTGTGTGTGTGTGTGTGTGTGTGTGTGTGTGTGTGTGTGCAAACCTAGGGAAAACACTGTATAGTATGCATGCTTGTGTGTATACCTACATATACCTAAATAAGCGTCTTTGAGTGTCCTGAAAAGCGCTATATAAAATTAAAATATTATTATTAGATATGTGTGTTTGTGTGTGTGTATATATATATGTGTGTGCAGGTGAAGCTGTCTGAGACACACAGTCACACAGAAACACACTGTGGTGCGAGGGGTGAGCTGATGATAAGCATGAACAACTCCCCGATCAACCCTTTTCTCCATCCTCTCCCTCCCTGCTCCACCGTCTTCCTCCGTCTCTTTTCCTCCTTCCTCCCCCCTGTTTCTCCCCCCTCCCTCCCTCCCTCCCTCCCTCCTCTCTAATCGCAGGCTAATTGACTCAGCCAGATTTGGCAACAGGCGTATTAGTGTCATTTCACACAACAAGGGATGACCTATGCAGACGGCGCAGCAGTGACAGTCGAGACGGAGCAAGGCCCTGCAATGTTGTGTTCACCAAATCAATACCCCCCCCCCCACCCCACACACACACACACACACACACACACACACAGACAAACACAGCCAATGCTTTTCTCTCAATTGATAAATTGACATTTTTAACACACGCTGCTTGAGTTTTCTTGTCCGCCCAGCTCAGAGGAAGAGCCCTGAGGGAAACATGTTGGCTTGTTTTTTCTTCCTTGTCTTTCTCTCACTAGAGCATCCTCAGGCTGGACACTGGACTTCCCTTCATAGCAATGAAATGTAATGGCCCCGCACTGGTGTCATTCCCACAGAAGCAGCAGGTAAACAAGGTGTGCGTGTGGTCGTCGGTTTAGGAGCGGAAGTCCAGGGAAAGGTCTTTTGATGGGTCATTGTGTGTGTGTGTGTGTGTGTGTGTGTGTGTGTGTGTGTGTGTGTGTGTGTGTGTGTGTGTGTGTGTGTGTGTGTGTGTGTGTGTGTGCGTGCGTGTGCGTGTGGGTGTGTGTGTGGGTGTGTGTGTGTGTTTGAGATAGTGTACAGCTATCTTTTGAAGGGCCAATTTGAAAACACCTTCAGAGCGAGGACCGTTTTGTGAGTCCTCGCTTTGGTTTAGAATTAAGGTTAGGGTTAGGCATTTATGTGCATTATGTCTTCAATGAGTGTCCTCACAAAGTTACATGCATAGGGTTGCGTGTGTGTGTGTGTGTGTGTGTGTGTGTGTGTGTGTGTGTGTGTGTGTGTGTGTGTGTGGGTGGGTGGATGTGCGCGCGCGCGTGTGTGCGCAGAGCCCTTACCGCTGTGCGCGCTGAACCAGCGGGGTGCGATGTGCAGGGGCAAGGTGTCAGCCAGCGACCCCCGGGACCCTAGATAGAGCACCCCGTCCGTGTGATGCCCTCCGCCCCCAGTGTCCTGGTAGCCGGTACCGTGTGGGGCGGCGGTGGTGCCCCCTGACCCCCCTCCGGCTCGATCCGAGTCCGTCCCTCTCGGGGTGTAGAAGCCGAAGGGCACGGAGGGGCTGTGCTCGATGCCCATCCCGGCCACGGAGCTCACCGAGCGGCTCCGCAGGCCCATGGTGCCGCTCGGCCGGTAGTGACCGAAGTGGGCCGAGGGTGGCACCGCGCTGTCATCCGTAGAGACGCCGGGAAAAGCACCCCGGGGCCGCCCCGCCGTGCTCTGCTTTCCCCCCATCCAAAGCGGGAGGCAAAATGGGTGGGGGCTCTGGGTGGAAACAGGAGGGGGCTCGGCTCGATCCGCAAAGGGTCGAGAGAGCCTAAACAGGCTGTCGCGCCCCCTCCCTTCGCTCAGGTCTGTCTCTCGGCCTGCCCGTCTGCGTGCCCGCCCGTCTGTCCGTGTGTCTCAGCAGGCTCGTCAGCTCTGACTCTCCGCAGACGCAGCAGCCCGTTTCGCGGCTGAGCGGAACATGAGCCCGCCCCGACGGCTGGATTCACCTCACCCGCGGACCAAAACCTCGACACAACCGGGGGGATGGCTGACGAGCCGAATGACGCCAACAAGCCCAGAATGACACGCAGCTGTCGGCTACACTCCCCTCGCGGTCCCAGGTGACGGCTGTATCATTGCAGGCGGGACGCGGCGGCAACACGTTTTATCCCGCCCGGCCAAGATCAAAGCGGCGCCGCAATGTTCACTCCGCTGCTCGCGCCTCATCTGATGTCAGACATCGTGACAACTGTTGCTGCCTGTCTGACCGCCAAAAAACGACGGTCTGCCTTTGGGAGAAAAAAAGAAAGAATGACGTCGCCGTCCCCCACCGTCCGTCCGGTCCGGTGGTCTCCAACCAGAGGTCGCCCTTTCCCCCCCTCGAATATCGGGGTCACCGTGAAGCCGCTCCCCTGCGCACAGATCGGCGCTCCGCTGCTCTCCGCTCCGCCGCTGCTCCTGCTGCTGCTGCTGGCCACACAATGGAAGCGCTCAGTGCGCAGTCCCGGATCACAGAGACAGACAGGACCGGAGACGGTGCAGCGGGCACTCAGCTGCGTTCATTCCCAAACGAGGGGAACGGGCTTGGAAAGTGTCTGCAGCGTTACCGTAAAGCCGTTTGAATCAAGGGTCATTTTAGGACGGGAGGTGTGCGGCGCACACCAGGTAGCCCAGAATGAATGGGATTTTGTGGTTTCCGCCATATATTATGCTTTTGAGCATTATATCTAATGCAAGTTATATATTTAAAAGAAAATAAGATGCTTTTCCCCAATATGATTTTGTATTCAGCTACTTTGAAACACATGTTCATATCCTCATATTACTCCAATAATAATTCTATCCACAGAATTTTGACAAAAAGGACAAAAAAAAGGTCTTTTGAGTTTGTTCCTTATTTAATGAATAGAAATATAGCTACTTTGTTATACCCATAATCCTCCCCGCCCCACACACACACACACACACACACACACACACACAGAAACACGCATACGCTGCCAGGCCTTCAACCAGCATATTGTACCCATTACCAAGTTATGCACATATTTTTCCACCATATGCTACATTATTGGGATTACTGGCTCACATGTTTTGTTTGGGATTACTTAGCCTAATCCTGAGTGTGTGCGTGTGTGTGTGTGTGTGTGCGTGTGTGTGTGTGTGTGTGTATGTAATCATAAGGCTGTTTTTGGCTCTTTGTTTCATCACAATAACACACAGTCAGTCTAGTTCTCGAAACCCAATAAGGTAAACTATTGGTAAAGTACTGACTACAATAGGTGTTAATCTGTCCTGCTTTGATGACAACAGGCCTATAAATGGTCACGTGTCATTTGAGGGCTTCCTTACGGAATCTCAGTAGGCCGTTACACTCGAAGTTAGCCAATGACACGGCCCGAATCCTGTAATAGTTGGAACATTTCCTCACACACAGTCTTCTAAAGGGGACATGAATTCATGAAACACGTTTTCCAATTTGAAAACACCTTCAGAGTGAGGACAGTTTGGTGAGTCCTCACTTTGCGACAGACCTCCAAAGACTTGGGTTTGGGAAATGGTCCGGCATTTATGTGAATTATGTCTTCAATGAGTGCCCTCACAAATTTACAAGCACAGAGTTGTGTGTGTGTGTATGTGTGTGTGTGTGTGTGTGTGTGTGTGGGGGGGGGGGGGGTTGCCCAGATAGAGCACCCCATCCTTGTGGTGCCCTCCGCCCCCAGTGTCCTGGCAGCCGGACCATGAAATCATGAAAAACGTTTTCACTGCTTGTAAACATTCAGATTGTCTGCTGGCGTTTCTTTGTCCCAAATATGGTAACTTTGGTTAATTGGTTGCAAAAAGTCAAGATGGCGACGGCCCAATCGCCAAACTTGAGGCCTCATAACATCCGTCCCCAAACCAAAGGTTGACGCCAACTTCTTATAAACAGTCTATAGAGCAGACTGGGTATTTTCAGAAGGCCTTAAAGAGACAGGCGCTAAAACGGAGTATTTGAGACAAAGCGTGAAGACAGGCAAGTACAGACAGACATAATTAGAACAATTATGTGTTTTTTTGAAAATTAAAGCAAGTAAAAAAGATCTAGTAGAAACACAAAGTAGGAACCTGGAAATGAGCACGACAGGTCCCCTTTGAGTAATAAGTTACAGCTGGGTTCACACTTTCTAGTGAGTCACCCTTAATTGAACATTTGTAAGTTATACAGTACAATGGTTTATCAGAGAGCAAGAGACCACAATGAATAATTTGCCACCAGCGTGTGAATGTGTGACTGCTGGCTTGTGTTGTCAGGTGCTTTGAGCATGGAGGGGTTACTGAACGGGCCTACCGGGTACGGGTCCAAGGACCCATGGTGTCAGGGCCCCCCTGGCCTACACCTACATAATGTCTCTCAAAGAGACACGCACCAGCATAAAGACTGAAAACGACTACAAAGTGACACAAAAAGACACAAAACAACTAGGAAACACAAAATGACTATAAAGAGACACAAAGAACTACAAACAGATACAAAACAGCTGCAACGAGACAAAAAAAAGACAACTACAGTACAGACAAACCATTAACTACAAAAAGACCAAAACAATTGCAAAACAAATACAAAGAGACAATACAAAGTGATGCGTAACGACTACAAAGAGACACTAAGCAACAAGAAAAGAAGGTAAACAACGTAAAGTCTGTGTTGAGAGTCGAATGATGATCACCTTCTGCAACATAAAGCATTCACCGATTTCACCGACACCAATAGAAGTATTTTATGATGTAACGCTATTCAATTCAATCCCTGCAGGTTTGAAAGTGATCCACCCTGGCCCTAGAAGCTCAGATAGATCATTAACTATAGAAACTAAACTGTGACAGATGTAATAAAGTCAAATATTGCTTTGCTAAATAGAGACTTTATTGCATCTCAGTGGCAGTGCATGGTTATTCCTTTCTAAATGTTCATGGCTGCAAGCTATGGCCGTCTTTACAGGCCAATGAGTTTACAACATTTTATTCAACGCTCCATCTATTTTTCTGAGACGCTGCATGTTTGTCCCAGTCTGTCTCCAGCTTTGGCGATGCGATGCTGACACTGTGGTGCAGCACAGTTTTACTGCCTCACTGGACCCAGCCAACACACACTCACCAGTCTGGTTGACTACGCTGGCACGTCCCTTTTCTGTCCAGATCAACGTCCATGGGACTTTTTCACCAAACTGTTTGGAGGAAATGCACTAACTGACTCTCCAGAGCTCGATGAGAAGAAGCTGGAGCCAGTTAGCTTAGCTTAGCTTAGCTTACATATTTCCCAGAAGAGTGAAACAGCTAGCCTGGCTCACTTACAATGAATACAAACAGGAAAAAAAACAAGAGCAGCATTTTTGCCTGATATCAAACAATAAATGATCACGGTATGCAGAGACAAAAGCCAGAGTCAGTTCTTTATTTTGTGATTTTGTGATTTTTGTAAATTTGGGAATTATTCAGCCATACCGAGCTGCACTCATTTCAATAATATAAACAAGTATAAGGGAAATATTTGCACCACCAGAGGTATGACGCACAATAAAACCACCACAGAGACCTGGAGGCCGACATTTTGACTTCTGACGGCAGGACAGGTATAAAGAAAGGAAATGAATCCAGGTTCCTGGTATCTGGCTCGGTACTCGTAACGCATGCGTTTCTGATGTCGAGGCATCTGCTGTGAAAAAAAGCCTATTTACATACAATCCAGCATTAAATAACGGCCTTCCTTTTGGCTTTCACTCGAGCGATCCCTCTGCAGTCTCTGATCAAGCCACGAGTGAATCAGTGATGAGATTCACGGTGACTTTCCCTCAGACTCCCCGTACGGCCTAGAGCCCTCTCGGCAGTAGGATTTTCCCAGGATTCATCAGGTTCCTCGGGTCGAGGGCGTCCTTGAGACGCTGCATGAGCTGGACCGCCACGGGTCCCATCTCTTCACACAGCAGCGCTCGCTTCCCTAAGCCCACTCCGTGCTCCCCTGTGCACGTACCGTCCATGGCCAGGGCTCGCCTGCAGGGGACACACACACACACACACACACACACACACACACACACAACGAATCAGTCGACCTGGCTGGTTAAAGCAATCTGGACCTCTGGACGATCTGTGCAGGGCGGCCATGTTTGTGAACCCGGAACCAAATTGAATTCCAGCGGGTCACAAAAAGTGAGCGTCGGGGGAAAGTGTCCGAGGGGCGAGAGGTTCTTGTTACCTGGCCAGTCTCTCGACGAAGAGGTGCACCCGGTGCAGTTCCTCGGGGTCACCGGGGTCCACCACCATCAGACAGTGGAAGTTACCATCACCCACGTGGCCCACGATGGGACCTGAAGGCACAGCAGACAGCAGGCGCACTGGTTACGCTGTAGCAGTTATATCCTCCATCCTTTCTCTCATGACGGCTCTATGGAACTCGAGAGGCAAGTGACGTTGTGTATGATGAAACTTTTTGCCAAGATAATCTTTTTTTATTCTTTATTTCATCCTTGTGACAGGTGGGGAAAGTGTTTTGGCAGGTGACCTGTTTTAACGGTAAAAAGAAGAAAAAAAAGCACAGAAAAATGATCCTGGCAAAACTTGTCCCCACCTGTTCTTCAGTCATAAATACAGAGAACACTATAGAACACTATTTTGATCAGACCTAATAAATGGATCACCGATCTCTTTTCTCTCACTTGTAGGTATCAGAGCTGTTTTCGTACTGCGTGTTTTCATACGGCCTTTCTGGCCTTTTGTTTTGTAAAGTATGTTGTGACACATTTGTGTGATAATACATGTTAAAGCAACGCTATATAAAACTTCTGAATGAAGAAATAACACATTTTCGCTCTTTCAATTGAATAGCGTCAGATCTTTGGTTTATGAAAGCAGCCTAAAGACAGCTCAGAGCTCATGGGACCGATGGTGAACCCCAGGCTACTTACATTTTTCTTCTGGCTCAAACTAAATACATTAAAATAATAGCTATGGAAAACCAGCATGCCACGCTACCTGTTGAACATGAAATGCTATTACATATACACACACAAAGCATGTTCTCCGCAGTGCACTCACCCGTCAGCCTGTTCTCAATCAGGTCCTCCTTTGTCTCCACCAGGATTTGAGGCAGGCGAGACAGAGGGACACACACATCTGTGGCGTAAGCCTGTGGGGAACGCACACACACACATGCTAACTTATGTCACCTTTGGCGATGTCACACAGTCTTACTTTTATTTCCTGGAGACACACCTTAGCCCTAGAACACTGACGTCGGGTGATTTTCACCCGAGCGATTATATTTACGTTATTTTCATTGTGTTGCTTTTATCTGAGTTGCGCGGGTCCTTGTGTAGCTTCCTGCTTCTCACTGACGTTACTGAAAGTGGGCGTGTCTCTCTGCTCCGATCCCTGTTGTTTTCAACAGGCAGGTGTTCGGGTGATTTTCACCCGACGTTAAGTGTTAGAGGGGTAAAAACAATTCGGATGGGTTTTTACATTGACATATGACTTTTCCTTCACAGAACAAAGCTCACATGTCCCAGGAACATGTGGACCAAATAACAACTTCATAGCTCCATTATTTATGTTTTTAATCGTGTTCTATTGACGATTTCCTCATTTTTCACGCGATTTTGAGCCTTTTTTCACGGCCCCACCATGATATCTGTTTTTCATTTTATGAGAAATTATATAGGTTAAAATAATAGAAGAGGACTTCAATTTGCCTTATAAAAGTTGTATTTTAACATATTTTGATCAGAAGTATTTTTTATCAGGTATTCTATGTCGGGTGAAAATCACCCGACGTTAGTGTTAGTGTGACTATTTTTAACGTTAGTGTTCTAAGTTAAGCTTAACTATAACCACAGCAGAGCCGTATCCTAACTTAACCACAACTAAACTTCCCAACTGCACGATCGGACAAGCCGTCTGAAATGTGTCCCTGAAGGTGGAACTAGTAGCGGGTTACTCGTCAAACTAGTGTAATGGTTATCCTCCGTTTGAGTTTTAAGGGTTGTTGGGTATTTCAGTGTCTTTACCTTGCAGCCCGGTCTGAGAGCCAGACTGGCGTACCAGGCGTCATGACGGGCTTTCCACAGTCGCTCCCGTGTCTCAGCATCTTTAGCCCACTGGAAACCCAAACCGCCGTTACTCTGAGTGATGTCCTCTGTGGAAACACACACACACAGACAATGTTTTTTTGTTTTTGCAAAACCCGACTTGTATTCGTCCCGGGAATCCACGATGATTTGCACACGCACGCACCGGCCGTGTTGACCTGCTCCTCCAGGCTTCCCTCGGAGCCGTGGAACTCCAGGAACAGACTCGGGGTCACGGCGTAGGACAGCGAGCTGAACCTGTTGCACGCGTCCATCATCACGTCGTCCAGGAACTCTGAGGCACGACGCACAGACAACAAAGACAAATGTCAGTGGGACAAGTCCAAATCATTCCTGTGACTTCTTTTACTTCACGGTGAAACACAGACTTTTCTGACTGCCAATGACAGACACTGATTCTATTTGCAGAGCTAATGTTAGGATACACTTCACCTTCCTGCTGCAGGTACCCGTTGTCTCTACGGGATCAATAAGCTTTCATTTCTTCCCTGTTTTGTCTTTTCATCTCGCAGATACGGCCACATGTTCACTGCTGGACCACATGCTGTGAGGAAAGAGGCTGACTGACAAAGGCTGGAGGGATGTCTTCCAGCAAATACAACACGCAAAGACGCTCAAAAGTTTGATTTCCATTATTAAGATTCACACAAAGACTCTTTGTGCATCTCAGAAATAGAAAACGTTCTCCTCTTCCTCGCTGTCTTTGCGGCCATGTACAGACCGATCAAATCCATCTTTTATTACCGTGCCATGTTGGGATCTTATTTTGAAATCTGGTCTTGACGCCTCTGACGCTGACAACAATGGCAGACGTGAGTCAATTTTAACCACGTCGCCTATTTTCGACACGTGTCCACCTGAAATATTTCTTCAGGAGGAAGCCATCAAATGACGATGACTTGTTTTACGGCACGTGATCCAAAGTTCTTCCCGGGGCATCTTGAGCGTTGCCTCGACCGAAGCTAGGTGGGTCCGGCGGAGCGATGTTTGATTACCTAAACCCCGTAGCACACTTCAACCATGCCGTGATGTGCGCTGCCTCCTCACCGATGCGAGCGACGGGCACCCCCGATTGCAGAATCTGCACCGTGCTGTCGACAGCCGCCTGGACGGAGGGGAAGGAGCACACGGCCGACACCGTGGCTTCCGGGATGCCGTACAGGCGCAAGGTGCTCTTGGTGATGATTCCCAGGGTGCCCTCTGAGCCCACGAACAGGTTGGTCAGGTTGTAGCCTGCCGCCGTCTTCCTGCACATCCATAACGACAAGAGAAGAGAGGGGGTGAGTTCACGAGGCGTCGTCCCACACCGGCAGGGGCCTCAGAGGCCCGAGGCGTACCTGGGACGCCGGCCCATCCCGGCTGTGTGAACGATGCTCCCGTCGGCCAGCACGACCTCCAGGTTCAAAACGTTTTCCCTCATGGTTCCATAACGCACTGCGTTGGTGCCCGACGCACTGGTGGCCGCCATGCCACACAGAGACGCGTCAGCCCCGGGGTCTGAGACGGCAAAAGAACGTTTGAAAGGTTATCCACTATAATCACACTTCTTAAGAACGATTTTGAGAAAATAAAAAATATTTTTCTTTAGTCTGTAGAACATTACGCAGTGCCCGACCTAAAATTATATATGATCTAGGAGTGAGCGAAATATCAAATATACTCAGTGTGCTTGTTCTGTAGTAATAGACTACATTGCGCACATGGAGTACATATTTGTAACATAACCTCTTTAAGCTGCGTTTTCGTCTCTCGGAGAGAGAGATGTAAGACAAAAAGAGCAAACATAAAATAGTGCTACGGCGGTATAGCCTAGAAATATGGAGAATATCTATTGCTTCCATGGGGCTCTCAACATGGTATGCTGCTACGCTATGCTCATGCTCTGAATATCAAACGTGTCCCTTCGGGGGTTAAGATCACCAGCTGCTGGATGTATGCATCTCAATGACTTTAATGTCGGCTAGAAATCGATAAAAGAAAGTTTATTTGTTGCATAACAGCACATCTTAGAAACATTATTTCACGTCACCTGTGACTGAGGAAGGATGAGTAAAATAATCTGCCTCGGTGTCAGCTTCCTATCCCCCACACTCAGCCTTTCAAAGATGAGGAAGACAAATCTGACATGTCCACCTTTTTACTCCCACAGAAGAAGACAAAATGCTCTCGGCGTAAAGGAGACTTGCATCGATTCACATTTGTCCTCGCTGGACGCCAGAATGGAAACCATTCGTCTTGCGGAGGTCCTTTTATGCGACTGACCATCGGGGGACGCGGAGGGAAAGATTGATGCTGCCGGCGTCCGGGGCCGACCAGGCCGGCTGGAGCTCTGCCAGCCGCGCAGCGGGACTCGGTCACCCAAGGGCGACGCCGAGGAAGCTGCAAGTCACCGCGGGACACCGGAGAGCGCAAGAGGTGGAGGAAACGATGAGCCACACAAACCACGAGTCAACCTGATGATCAGACTGCGGTCCGGTTGCACTTCGTTCAATCATTGCGATCGGGTCGGCAGATGTCTTATTGGGGTTTCATTTATTTACTTCTAACCAATCAGTGGCAGGTCACATGACCACCCTGTCATGTTCAGTTGACATGCAGGTGTTCACTTTCAGAGCAGTATGTCTATTGAACAGCTGTTATTTGTAAACGTTAGCTTACAATCTATGCATCCGCATCGATCGCATCCATGTGCCGTGACATTTTTATGTCACTAATACTTAATATTGTAAGCTATTATATTAGTGATTGAGCAATTATATATAGGAAGCCCTATAAAACATGTTTATTGTAGCAGCACA
The DNA here is from genome assembly GCA_023566465.1 of Cottus gobio. NCBI lineage: Eukaryota > Metazoa > Chordata > Actinopteri > Perciformes > Cottidae > Cottus > Cottus gobio. The sequence goes on along the minus strand of CM042223.1, from coordinate 26,426,418 downwards.
TGCTTTATATGTATGGTGTGTCCAAACGCTATGGTGTATCAGCTATATGTCTGGTGTGTATTGACTAGCGGGGCATGCTTACTGGAAGCTGTGTAGTTGCGGGATGGGACATGTACACTGTGTACTGGTTACTGAGTTTTGGGGAATTTTCTTGTTGCATTTTGAGTGTTTAGAAACGGGGACGTTTCTTTCTGGAGGAGGGGAGATATGTAAGCTATTATATTAGGGATTGAGCAATTATATAGGAAGCTAGGAGTTCCGATTTATGTTTCTGGGGCTTTTATTGTGGTGGGAGAGACGGAAAGAGAAAAAGAGAGGAATTGCGGGAGGGAAAGTGTGTGAAGCAGATTAAAAAGTGTTAACCGTCCGGTACAAGTTACCCTGCAGCGTGTTCTCATTTTATTATAAATACAAGTATAGACGCACTCGGCTACAATATGATTAGAATGAATTGTATCGATATAGCTTACTATTGCCATTTTATTTTTCAAACATAGTGTATCGATATGTCCACGATTAGTATCGCTACTTTTTGTAGTGACTGATTTTCATAACTTGCCACTCGGCTGGGTGCGGGAGAAGATCCTGTTCTCTACTCGTTAGTACAAAAAGATACATGGAAGCCAAGTATCGATCTTTTATAATATCAATTCTAACCTTTTTGGTCCTAGAATAATAAAATAATTTTTCAGTCCACTAGATGGTGCTGAGTTGTTTCCTGGTGAGGTCAGCAGAGGTAACGGAGCAGAGCAGCGTGATGGGTAAGAAGACGGTCAAAACAAAAACGGAGACATTGGAGAAAGAAATTAGAAATGCGCCGACGGATAATATTCTGAACACAGACACGAGGGCGTTTGATGTTCCGGCGTTTTGGGGATTTTTCAAATATAAAGCAGAAATAGCGGTTATTTCCATGGTGGGTGGCAGAAATGAAAACTGTTTGCACTGAGGGAGCTGGTTACTAGATGTTGCTGCCTATTTCCTCCCGGCCTTTCACATGATCACATGAATTTCATAAATGATAAATGGTCTGTACTTGTACTTCTCTTTTCTAGTCTTCTGACCGCTCAAAGCTCTTTAACACTACATGTCATCATTCACCCGTTCATACACTGATGGGAGGAGCTACCATGTGAGGTGCCACCTGTCAATCAGGACTGACTAATCATTCATACTCATTCACACACGGAGGGGAGCTCCTGAACTTCAGTGTGTTCTTGTCTCAGGGTCTATGTACAAATACCTTAGTTTTGACATTTTCAGTAAAATAATTGCAATATTTATCGTATAATATAGTGTAGTATCGCAATTTATCATATTGTGACACGTGTACTGCTCTATCGTGGGTTGCTTGCCAATACACAGCCCTCATGTCAACATTGTTCAGATTATTGGTAGCTGCTGTCTCACTATAATAAAGGCCCGACGTTTCACCAACACAGATGTCTCCACTCATCTGCCTGAGTGGACCTCTCTTCAGGACAGCCCCCATCCCAGCCATATAATGGATGCAGATTTTTTCCCATTGGAATATATTAAACTTGCTGTGAAACTATTCTAAGCGGCGGGGTGACCGGTCCTTCCCGGTGTTCTGCTCACTGACCGACAGGAAACCACAGGCCGGTGCCCCGCAGGTAGGCGTTGAGGGCCTTCCGAGTCACTCCGGGCTCTACTGTCACGTCGAAGTCCTCCTCGTGGAGATCCAGAACCTGGTCCATGTTCCTCAGACTGAAGCACACGCCGCCCTACAGGCCGAAGAAACACACACAAAAAAAGTTTACTGATGCTTCTTCTTATTGAGAATGAGTTTGCTCATTTGTGAATTGTGGGGCAGCATCATTTCCTTTCCTTTGGCAAAGGAAGGTCCAGTGTTTCCTATGCTAAAGGAGCTAAAAAAGGGAGCATTGAAGCACCTTTCCTCAGCCTTTAGAGAACGACATGAGACACACACACACACACACACACACACACACACACAAACACACACACCTTGACTGCGCTGACCCCTCCCTCCAGGCCGGTTCCGGTGCCAAAGGGGATGATGGGAAGGTGGTGGCGACTGCAGATCTTGGCCAGGGCACTGACCTCCTCCACACAACGGGGAAACAGCACCACATCTGGGGGGCAACATCTGGACAGCAGCAAAAGCAACGCTCGCATTATCCGAGACTACCGGTGTCGTGATGGAGAGCCATGTGAGGACACGTCTATACGTTCAAATGACCTCCGTTCCAAGCAGACATGAAGGGGACGGGATGTTGTGACGGGTGAATAGGCCCCGCTGCATTTTACAGCTGAACTTATCAGTGTTTCTGGAGAAACAAATCAGTGTGTTCATATACACAAGGGATGACTATGTGTGACGCTAAAGAGTCCTGTGAAAGGGCTTGAAATCACAGTGGGGTGATTTTTATCAGTTTATTTGATTTTATAGTTTAGGGCCATAGAGTCATCGTGACATCACCCACTGGTTTGTGGACTGAAGTTCTGAAGCCTTGGTTTCGCCATCTCCATCTTGATTTTTTACCACCGATGACGGGAAATTACCATATTTGGAATGTGAAGGAGTGACGTAGTGATGTCGTTTACGGCTCTGGTAACGACAGCAACCAGTCAATTACAGTAAGCAAACCATCCCCTGCTTTACGGTCTATCTGACTCTAAATGAGCATAATTTACTAAATGAACATCATGCTGTATTGAAGAAGACTTGAAACTAGAGATTGAGACATAAACTCATGTTCATCAAGAGAGAAGTAGAGTTTTTTATATTATACTGTTCAATTGTAAATATTCATTCATTCCCATTTATAGCACTGTGTTTACTGTTAAATGTGTAGTGTTAAATATTAAATGTTATGCAACTTCCGCCAGGACAAATTCCTTGAATGTGAAAACAAACATGGCAATAAATGGTTCTGATTTATATAGACTTCTATACAACCAGAGGAGTCGCCCCCTGGTGGTCAGGTAAGATAATGCAACAGAATCAGAGGTTGCTGCCTGTTTAGGACGATGAAAGACTAAAAGGTTATCACTCAAACTTAGAATGTAATAGTGAGATGGTACAGAACAACCACCGCTTCCCAGAGGCACGTGTGGTGGGGAGAAAGTGTGTGTGTGTGTGTGTGTGTGTGTGTGTGTGTGTGTGTGTGTGTGTGTGTGTGTGACGGTCACCATGAGGTCAGCAGTAATGTAGTTGTGAACGCAGCAGCAGTGTGTGTGGACAGAATAAATAAACCAAGCTTGTGTGTCCTGCTCGCTGATTAAAGTGAAGGGCTTAACCCCGAAGTGAGCAACAACTTAAGGAGGGCTGACTTTTAAGGTGGACCAGCTGTTCTCGTTTCAGTTAGCTCTATCTATTTAGCTCTATCGCAGAAATGCAGAGTTATGGAAAGTATTAGGGCTGCAACTAACGATTATTTTAATAATCGATTAATCTGTCGATTATTTTTTCGATTAATCGATGAATCGGATAAAAAACAAAAAAGCATTACTTTCCAACCCTTTATTCAAAAACAGAACTGACGGTGCAACAATCTTCAGAAAGTGCACAAACAGGTTGCTCCTTGAACATCCCTGAGCTGTTAAAGTAATAATAATAAAAAAGATAATAGACTAACACAAACATACACATGTATGCTTTATATCTGCCAAATATATAGGCTTTTATTAAATAAAGTGCACAAAACATTTTGCACAACATTTTGTTTAAAGGAACCTGAGCTGTCAGAACAATAAATAACTTATAAAAAATAAAGAAAAATACTAATCAGAAAACTTAACAGGATTTGTTTGAACGTCAGAACTGGTTCTCTACACTACATTCAGATACACACACTCAAACTCTCACAGACGCACACACATACAAACCCACAGACACTCACAGACGCGCGCACACGCACACTCAAACACGCACAGACGCACACACATACAAACACACACACACACACACACACACTCACTCACTCATTCACTCATTCACTCATTCACTCACTCACAGAAGCGCGCGCACACACACACACTCTCTCTCTCACTCTAGCTAGCACACAAGCTAATAACGAGTAAACAGCAGAAAGCTGCTGGAGGGACGTTACGTCTTCACTTCAAAACGGAACACAACCTGCCGACTAGCCGCAGCACCGGAGCCTCAACCGGAAGTGCCTCTACTAGCTGCCTGTTGAACGGCCTTCCTCCGCGATGTGTTTCAGTCAACGTTACGGTCTCAGCTGGTCTCTCCTCGACCTCCACGATGTGTTTCAGTCAACGTTACGGTCTCAGCTGGTCTCTCCTCGACCTCCACGATGTGTTTCAGTCAACGTTACGGTCTCAGCTGGTCTCTCCTCTACCTCCACGATGTGTTTCAGTCAACGTTACGGTCTCAGCTGGTCTCTCCTCGACCTCCACGATGTGTTTCAGTCAACGTTACGGTCTCAGCTGGTCTCTCCTCGACCTCCACGATGTGTTTCAGTCAACGTTACGGTCTCAGCTGGTCTCTCCTCGACCTCCACGATGTGTTTCAGTCAACGTTACGGTCTCAGCTGGTCTCTCCTCTACCTCCACGATGTGTTTCAGTCAACGTTACGGTCTCAGCTGGTCTCTCCTCGACCTCCACTATGTGTTTCAGTCAACGTTACGGTCTCAGCTGGTCTCTCCTCGACCTCCACGATGTGTTTCAGTCAACGTTACAGTCTCAGCTGGTCTCTCCTCGACCTCCACTATGTGTTTCAGTCAACGTTACGGTCTCAGCTGGTCTCTCCTCGACCTCCACGATGTGTTTCAGTCAACGTTACGGTCTCAGCTGGTCTCTCCTCGACCTCCACGATGTGTTTCAGTCAACGTTACGGTCTCAGCTGGTCTCTCCTCGACCTCCACGATGTGTTTCAGTCAACGTTACGGTCTCAGCTGGTCTCTCCTCGACCTCCACGATGTGTTTCAGTCAACGTTACGGTCTCAGCTGGTCTCTCCTCGACCTCCACGATGTGTTTCAGTCAACGTTACGGTCTCAGCTGGTCTCTCCTCTACCTCCACGATGTGTTTCAGTCAACGTTACGGTCTCAGCTGGTCTCTCCTCGACCTCCACTATGTGTTTCAGTCAACGTTACAGTCTCAGCTGGTCTCTCCTCGACCTCCACGATGTGTTTCAGTCAACGTTACGGTCTCAGCTGGTCTCTCCTCGACCTCCACTATGTGTTTCAGTCAACGTTACGGTCTCAGCTGGTCTCTCCTCGACCTCCACTATGTGTTTCAGTCAACGTTACAGTCTCAGCTGGTCTCTCCTCGACCTCCGTGATGTGTTTCAGTCAACGTTACGGTCTCAGCTGGTCTCTCCTCGACCTCCACGATGTGTTTCAGTCAACGTTACGGTCTCAGCTGGTCTCTCCTCGACCTCCACTATGTGTTTCAGTCAACGTTACGGTCTCAGCTGGTCTCTCCTCTACCTCCACGATGTGTTTCAGTCAACGTTACGGTCTCAGCTGGTCTCTCCTCGACCTCCACTATGTGTTTCAGTCAACGTTACGGTCTCAGCTGGTCTCTCCTCGACCTCCACGATGTGTTTCAGTCAACGTTACGGTCTCAGCTGGTCTCTCCTCGACCTCCACGATGTGTTTCAGTCAACATCCCCGTAACTTATTGAGTGGCGTAATAATCGCGCGACACAACGAATCGATAATGAAATTCGTTTCCAACGCTTTTAATAATCGAACTTTATCGATTTTATCGATTCGTTGTTGGAGCCCTAGAAAGTATACATAAAGGGCTCAGCATGTCTGCAGAGAGCCCTCATGGTGAACTCTAAATCGGTTGACTGCATTTTGTCTCAAGAACATCCTGAAGTTTTTTTTGTATTCTGCATTCTAGGGATAACATGTTGTTTTTGTTGTGCATATTATAGGAAACACCCTTATCATACCATATTATGAGTGTGTGTCTGCGTGGGACGGACTGACCTGTGGACCGACTCGTCTTTGCCGTGCTGCTCTCTGACGGCTTCACCCAACGAGACGCCGTCCTCGCCACATACAGACCTGAATGCAGACAGCACGCTGTCCTGAACGGCACTCTGCGCAGACAGCGAAGGAGTGCAAGTCACCCCGAGAGAGAGTGGGAGGAAGAGATGGAATGTAACATGTCACTCTAATAGAACAGTACAATGAAAACGGGATTCATCTCTAATGAGAGAGGACATGTCCAACTCCTTCTAAACCTTAGACTGTAGATAAGTGGATGTAGTCACCATGTTGTCACCTGTTAGTTTGTGGAATGTCATTTTGAAGACTTGCGTTTTGCATTTTGGCCATCGACAACTTGGGGGGGGAGGCAAGTGAAAACTGAGAGACACTTTTAGGTGACCTAAATGTTACCAATTAACTTTTATAAATTTAAAACACACCGTGAAAGGGTCAAAGTTCTGAGACCAAAACACAGACAACGCTGACCAAAGCATCCCCTGCTTTATGGTCTGTTTGACTCTAAATGAACATAATTTACTAATTCATATAGACTTCTATACAACCAGAGGAGTCGCCCCCTGGTGGACATGACAGAGAATGCAGGTTTAAGGTGCATTTACATTGACTTCACTTTTCAGACCAGGGTGTTGCCTACTGGTGAACTAAAGGTGGGTTGCTCTTGTAGCCCTCTGCTCCAGCTGCTGAGGGTGACCTTTTATTACACTTGTAGCAGCAGAAATAGACGGCAACGGCGGCGCGTGTACACGGGGTTCCACCGCTAGAGGGCAGTCAGTATGCACACTGAAATCTATGCGTAGAATTCCTTTACTTCGCACCAAAATCAACACATTAACAACACTGCTGAACGTGCACGTGGGTGAATGCAGGGGGCGTGTTCACGGCAGAGGAGCCACAGCACACACAAGAACGCACGTGCACGAGTAAACACCAGAGCAACACAAGCTGCCGGAGTTTGCTCGCTCACTTAACGTCACTGCAACCTCCAAAGCAAAGCGCAGGTAACGTCGGCTGAAGACCATACGTCATTACGTCGCGTGCTTAAATCACTTGGGTTCCCTACAGGATGTATTAATTAACGTCTAAGCTAACGTCACGCTACCGTGACGCTGTCTCTGCTGCCAGACTTACCATGGCGGTGTTTCCTGTCTGGACGCTGCGACACTGCAGGAGGCAGTGGCGGCGGGAAAGCAGCCGTCGGCTCGGTGTCAAGCGGAGCAACATTTCAGAACTGTCACCGAACTATGTCACAGACCGGCTGAGCGCGACACAGCGCAGGCTGTCTACAGTAAACATCTGGCTGGACTTCCGGTTATTTTATTTCAGAATAAAACAAAACTGATACAGATTTGAAGCCTAATTTCAAACAACTATACAAAACATGCTTATTAATGCTTTATTTTTTTTAAATAAAAATTTGGTATCAAATTGTGCTTAAAGTACCAAACGTAAAACTATTAATTACACAGAATGGTCAATTACATAGTATTATGTATTTGATATCAGTACATTATGCATTATTGTTCATCACTTGTATTACAGACTGTAAATAAGACTGTATTTGCTTTATACACTGCTGGGTATCTTAACCTACAATAATACATCATGATTTATTCGTTAGTTATATTTTAGGTGTGATTGTGAGTGTCTGTCTCTATATGAGCCCTGAGATAAAGTGGAGACCTGTCCAGGTGAACCCTGCTTTTTACCCTGCCACATGTCACCTGGGATCGGCTCCAGCCTCCATGCGACCCTGAATAGGATAAGTTTGGAGAATGGAATGGAACCTAAATCTACAAAGTAATTCAAGTTGTCATATAAATGCAGTGAAGTAAAAAGTACTATATTTGCCTCTGAAATGTAGTGGACACACAAATGTTGGAATATTTAGAGATCTAAATGTATGGTATGACAAAGTTATTACTAATACAATGTAATGACAGGCATCAATTAATTCAAGATTTTGTTCTTAATATCAGGTCCTAATTTGTTCCTGATGCCTTTAATATATTTAATATATACATAAAGTAGCAGAAAATGGAAATATTCAAGTATAGTATAAGTACCTTAAGTTCACTCAAGTACAGTACTTAAGTAAATGTACTATGATACTTTCCACCACTGTTGTTCAGTTGTATTGCACTTTTATTGTTAGAGTAAGTACCTTTTTAAAATTAATTTAAGTTTCTTTGTATAATAATACATGTGGAGATGTTTCAGCGAGCTATGCGGTGATAGATAAAAATGAATGAATGCCTGTCATTACATTGTGTTACCCACAAGAAGTACTAACTTTGTCATACCATGAATAAGAATGTCTGAATATTTCAACGATGGTGTTTTTAGTAAATTGTTTATGTTTTGAAGTCCACATCATGTGTTTCCGGTCATCTCTTCGTAATGCTGGCGGTCTTGACGCAGCGTGACAGAAGGACGCAGTGACACTCTCCTACCAGAGGGTGGCGCTGCAGGTCAAAGAGAAAGAGACGTCAAGGTGGGCTCAAAGAGACATTTAGGGAGGTTACAGGTAGCAGAAAGCTGTTCCCGTCGACGTCTCTGCTATTCTTAACGTATTCGGTGAATAAGTCCTTTGTTACTGTGACACCTTAAGCCCACAGTATTTGTTACGACGTCGCTTTGCGAGGCCTTATGGGTATTGTTGTCCTTTAATGTTGTTCTTGTTAGCATTGTGAAGTTAGCAGTTCAAAGTGCGACGCATCTGTCAGCAGTGTATCAGTCATTAACAGGAAACGGATCATAAGAGTAGACACTGGGCTGTCATGTGTGTAGAGTCCATGTAGCTAATCAGCTCCACCTGCGCTGCTTCCTGGAAGGTGCGCACCAATCTCACCTTAAGGAGCCAGCACATACGTCACTGTCCCGCTGCGTGATAGTCTGTCAAGCAAGGCGACTTTGAACTGACAGGAGGCTGTGACGTAGTCTGGTGGAAAGACTTTATTATAGGAATAAAACTGATGTTTTTGAACCCCTTGTGAAAATCTATCCCATAAACAGCTGTGCTGTCGAGCAGCCATGTACCCCGTGGACCTTCCCGCCATGGAGGACGCCGAGCTGACGTCAGCAGCTGAGGAGTACCTCTCCTCTTTGGAGGCCAGGCCTGGTGATGACGAGTGGTTTCAATTATCTCATACTTCAAAGGTACCATAACACTCTGAATTACTTTTTCCATAATTACCATGATGCTGTTTTTATTTTACTATTACCAATTGAGTAAAGTCAGGAATCTCCACAGTATTTACATCTTGATTGCTTCTCAGTTGAATTACTGTTAACGGCTGGGGGCACAGAGGAGGTGGACATCCTTGACACTGGTTTTGTTTCCTGAAATGTCTCCTCCGTAGTACAGACATTGTGTTTGACATGAAACAAAAGGAGGTTTTGGTCAAAGTCGCCTTCCTGTTCGCTCAGGTAGCGATAACAGCAACCCACATGAGGCGGTTGCAGCTGTTTGAGGACGACCGGCCCGACTGCACGCTGCTGGCCCTTCACCCTCCAGAGGACCCAACACAAGGTCTGGGACTGAACTCGCGGCCCCTCTAACGCCCACAAAGACAGAAGACTAATGCTCTCTGCTCTCCCTTCACAGTGGCGGCCTTATACCTGCATGGGAAGTGGTGGCACGTGGACGACGTCTTGCGTACGTCGAGCAACTCCAGAATTGGTTTAATTTCGGTAACTCATGTCAACTAATTTCACCCAACAGTTAGTGTAACGTGTGGTCTTTTAAAAAAAAGATATTCCGGTATCCTTAAGATACTTCGTTATATTTTTACTTCGTGTTTATTTATGAGACAGGACTCATTTTCTTGTGGGAAAAAAACCCCAGGTGTTATCTTTATGTCCATTCATGGACGTTAACCAGCTTAAACTTAGGTTTGAACCTACAGGTCAGTTATTTACATTTCAGGGAGAGATGCTGAGCACAGGCATGCGAAACACAAGTCCATATATGGAGACGGTCAGAACATAAGCATGCAAGACATAGATCTCTATATAGAAAAGACTTGACCCTCTGTGACCCTGCTGGTCAACCAGATACAGCTGTTGAACCAGAGTGTGTCCAGTCACACAGAGTTCACCTGTGGATATCAGTGTGTGTAACTCTACAACAAAGCTGGAAATATATACTAATACATTGTGTTGAAACCTCTCATGCTGTTATAATATTACATCTACAAGAGATATAACACATCTCCACAGTGTACAAGGTATACTCCCCAAAGTATCTAACAATAGTCGGGAAAATAGGGAAGTTTAGACTTGACCGAGGGTGAGTGTCAACTTCTAAGTAAACTGTGAAAATGTGAAGTCATCCAGTTAATAGTGCTGAGTCACGCTTTACAAAGTTTATGTTGGACTAACAACAGACACACAGTCATGAGGTTGGCTCTGCATAGCTGCTTGAGCTGATGTTGGCATCGCAAAGGGGCAGTTATTATATTTATTAATATAGACATCGTCACATACGACGGGGTGAAAATCTCGGCTCTTGTGGTGTGGAAGTGTCTGTCCTCATCGGGGTCCGTGTTTGGCCCAGGTGCGGTCGCTGATGGAGAGGGTGATCGTGTTCCTGCTCAGTCAGGTGGTGGAGAGGCCCACCCAGGAGAAGCTGCTGTTCTCCCTGCACCCCCGCACCGAGAGCTGCAAACTGCTGTGGAGGGATGGCCAGGCGGTCGGCTTCTACACCATCAAACACAAAGGTGAGGAGGTACTGTTTTTAGGGAGATAAGCACCACAACAAGTTTTGAATTAAAACATTTTTAGGCTCTGCTATAAACCCTGTTTAAACAGACGGGAATTGTAGTAAAGAGGTAATTATTACTTTTTAAATGTATTATTGCAGAAAATGCATACCTTTAAATATGATCAAAAACATGGTTTGAGTTAATAACGAATTAAAGGACCATCACTAAAAAGCTTTGTGAACGTTATATTGGCCGATAAGAACATTTGTAAACTCTTGTTGATCAAGCGATACTCTACAGTTGTCTGCGTGGTCTACTGTGATTGGTTAACAGTACGTCACGTGTCCCAGGCAGCCTGTGTGGCGGCTGGAGCGGGCGCTGCTACCTGCTGCCGGCTCTGGACACAGTGCTGGTGAGGAGGAGCTGGAGGAGGAGAGGCCTCGGCCTCCAGATGCTGGCCGACTTCTGCTCCTCGTTCTCCACGGAGCAGTTTCTGGGAATCAGCTCTCCACTATCACCCAGCATGGTGGCAGGTCAGCCAAGGTTCTCCTTTAGCCCCTCCCCCCGTGCAAAGCATATTCATTTTTAATTTTCTCTTATCTAGATGAGACTTCCGTCATGTTTCCTGTAATTGTTTTGGCCGTGGTCTTGGCTGCATGATGCCATGTGGGAATAACGAACTAAAGTACTTGTGTTCACATGCACTCCGTGATGATTTATTTATTATATGTTTCGCGGCAGATCAAACATCTAAAAGTCCCAACACAATAAAGATCAAGAAGTTTTGTTCCGCTGTGGTATGTTAATCTCAATCCCCCACAATGCCACAGAGGTCCTCTGGTGGTAATGTCTGAAAGCTGAGCGTGACCGTGTGAATGCAGAACAGACGAATGGGCTAACGCCTTAGCAACCCATGAACAGGTTGTCTCCTGTGCGTTCAGTATGCAGGAGCTTTCTGCAGCAGCACCAGGAACATCTGGAGCATCTGTATGAGGTGGAGGCTCCAGGGGACTGGAGTCAGCGACGGAACATCTGGCTCAGCATCCAGCTCGGCCGCTACTCCCTTGGTGCAGATTCTATTTATTTAATTCTTTTCACCCCAGTTGCATTGAGTCAGATTCTGAAAAAAAAAAAAGAGCTCAGATTAGAGGAAGAGCCTTTCCTCTGCTCGGGTAGACATTACCCACTGTACCTTCAGATGGCTAAAAGCTGTTTATAGAGCTTCTCTCGGTACCCCTCACTCTCATGTGACCTCATTTGACTCGTGTCTTTCTAGGTATTAAAGAGGAGGGCGGTCCAACATCAGTGAAAATGCAGAGGAACCAAGATGAGTCTCACAAGGTGGGGATCTCCATGTTTCTCTGCTAAAATAAACCTCAGCTCTACTTTGTGTTTAGTGCTCATTAACAAATGCAAGGTAAACATTGTACCTGCTTTGTATCAGCAAGCTGCATTCTTACTCGCAGCATGTTAGCATGCTAACATTAGCATTTAGCTCACAGCCCCGTTGTCTTATAGAGCTTGACTCTGGACTTGTTAGTCTTGACTTGGGACTTGTCAGTCTTGACTCTGGACTTGTTAGTCTTGACTTGGGACTTGTCAGTCTTGACTCTGGACTTGTTTGTCTTGACTCTGGACTTGTCAGTCTTGACTCTGGACTTATTAGTCTTGACTCTGGACTTGTTAGTCTTGACTTGGGACTTGTCAGTCTTGACTCTGGACAGGTTTGTCTTGACTTGGGACTTGTCAGTCTTGACTCTGGACTTGTCGGTCTTGACTCTGGACTTATTAGTCTTGACTCTGGACTTGTTAGTCTTGACTTGGGACTTGTTAGTCTTGACTTGGGACTTGTCAGTCTTGACTCTGGACAGGTTTGTCTTGACTTGGGACTTGTCAGTCTTGACTCTGGACTTGTTAGTCTTGACTTGGGACTTGTTTGTCTTGACTCTGGACTTGTTTGTCTTGACTCTGGACTTGTCAGTCTTGACTCTGGACTTGTCAGTCTTGACTCTGGACTTATTAGTCTTGACTCTGGACTTGTTAGTCTTGACTTGGGACTTGTCAGTCTTGACTCTGGACAGGTTTGTCTTGACTTGGGACTTGTCAGTCTTGACTCTGGACTTGTTAGTCTTGACTCTGGACTTGTTTGTCTTGACTTGGGACTTGTCAGTCTTGACTCTGGACTTGTTAGTCTTGACTCTGGACTTGTTAGTCTTGACTCTGGACTTGTTTGTCTTGACTTGGGACTTGTCAGTCTTGACTCTGGACTTGTTAGTCTTGACTCTGGACTTGTTAGTCTTGACTCTGGACTTGTCAGTCTTGACTCTGGACTTGTTTGTCTTGACTTGGGACTTGTTAGTCTTGACTCTGGACTTGTCAGTCTTGACTCTGGACTTGTCAGTCTTGACTCTGGACTTGTTTGTCTTGACTTGGGACTTGTCAGTCTTGACTCTGGACTTGTCAGTCTTGACTTGGGACTTGTTAGTCTTGACTTGGGACTTGTTAGTCTTGACTCTGGACTTGTTTGTCTTGACTCAGGACTTGTTTGTCTTGACTCAGGACTTGTTTGTCTTGACTCAGGACTTGTCAGTCTTGACTCTGGACTTGTTTGTCTTGACTCTGGACTTGTTAGTCTTGACTTGGGACTTGTTAGTCTTGACTCTGGACTTGTTTGTCTTGACTTGGGACTTGTCAGTCTTGACTCTGGACTTGTTAGTCTTGACTCTGGACTTGTTAGTCTTGACTCTGGACTTGTTAGTCTTGACTCTGGACTTGTTAGTCTTGACTTGGGACTTGTCAGTCTTGACTCTGGACTTGTTAGTCTTGACTCTGGACTTGTTAGTCTTGACTCTGGACTTGTTAGTCTTGACTCTGGACTTGTCAGTCTTGACTCTGGACTTGTCAGTCTTGACTCTGGACTTGTTAGTCTTGACTTGGGACTTGTCAGTCTTGACTTGGGACTTGTCAGTCTTGACTCTGGACTTGTTTGTCTTGACTTGGGACTTGTCAGTCTTGACTTGGGACTTGTTAGTCTTGACTTGGGACTTGTTTGTCTTGACTCTGGACTTGTTTGTCTTGACTCAGGACTTGTCAGTCTTGACTCTGGACTTGTTTGTCTTGACTCTGGACTTGTCAGTCTTGACTCTGGACTTATTAGTCTTGACTCTGGACTTGTTAGTCTTGACTTGGGACTTGTCAGTCTTGACTCTGGACAGGTTTGTCTTGACTTGGGACTTGTCAGTCTTGACTCTGGACTTGTTAGTCTTGACTCTGGACTTGTTAGTCTTGACTCTGGACTTGTTTGTCTTGACTTGGGACTTGTCAGTCTTGACTCTGGACTTGTTAGTCTTGACTCTGGACTTGTTAGTCTTGACTCTGGACTTGTTTGTCTTGACTTGGGACTTGTCAGTCTTGACTCTGGACAGGTTTGTCTTGACTTGGGACTTGTCAGTCTTGACTCTGGACTTGTCAGTCTTGACTCTGGACTTGTTAGTCTTGACTCTGGACTTGTTAGTCTTGACTCTGGACTTGTTAGTCTTGACTTGGGACTTGTCAGTCTTGACTCTGGACAGGTTTGTCTTGACTTGGGACTTGTCAGTCTTGACTCTGGACTTGTTAGTCTTGACTCTGGACTTGTTTGTCTTGACTTGGGACTTGTCAGTCTTGACTCTGGACTTGTTAGTCTTGACTCTGGACTTGTTAGTCTTGACTCTGGACTTGTTAGTCTTGACTCTGGACTTGTCAGTCTTGACTCTGGACTTGTTAGTCTTGACTCTGGACTTGTTAGTCTTGACTCTGGACTTGTCAGTCTTGACTCTGGACTTGTTAGTCTTGACTCTGGACTTGTTAGTCTTGACTCTGGACTTGTCAGTCTTGACTCTGGACTTGTCAGTCTTGACTCTGGACTTGTTAGTCTTGACTCTGGACTTGTTAGTCTTGACTTGGGACTTGTCAGTCTTGACTCTGGACTTGTTTGTCTTGACTTGGGACTTGTCAGTCTTGACTCTGGACTTGTCAGTCTTGACTTGGGACTTGTTAGTCTTGACTTGGGACTTGTTTGTCTTGACTCTGGACTTGTTTGTCTTGACTCAGGACTTGTCAGTCTTGACTCTGGACTTGTTTGTCTTGACTCTGGACTTGTCAGTCTTGACTCTGGACTTGTCAGTCTTGACTCTGGACTTGTCAGTCTTGACTCTGGACTTATTAGTCTTGACTCTGGACTTGTTAGTCTTGACTTGGGACTTGTCAGTCTTGACTCTGGACAGGTTTGTCTTGACTTGGGACTTGTCAGTCTTGACTCTGGACTTGTTAGTCTTGACTCTGGACTTGTTTGTCTTGACTTGGGACTTGTCAGTCTTGACTCTGGACTTGTTAGTCTTGACTCTGGACTTGTTAGTCTTGACTCTGGACTTGTTTGTCTTGACTTGGGACTTGTCAGTCTTGACTCTGGACTTGTTAGTCTTGACTCTGGACTTGTCAGTCTTGACTCTGGACTTGTCAGTCTTGACTCTGGACTTGTTAGTCTTGACTTGGGACTTGTCAGTCTTGACTCGGGACTTGTTTGTCTTGACTCTGGACTTGTTAGTCTTGACTTGGGACTTGTCAGTCTTGACTCTGGACTTGTTAGTCTTGACTCTGGACTTGTTAGTCTTGACTTGGGACTTGTCAGTCTTGACTCGGGACTTGTTTGTCTTGACTCTGGACTTGTTAGTCTTGACTTGGGACTTGTCAGTCTTGACTCTGGACAGGTTTGTCTTGACTTGGGACTTGTCAGTCTTGACTCTGGACTTGTCAGTCTTGACTCTGGACTTATTAGTCTTGACTCTGGACTTGTTAGTCTTGACTTGGGACTTGTCAGTCTTGACTCTGGACAGGTTTGTCTTGACTTGGGACTTGTCAGTCTTGACTCTGGACTTGTTAGTCTTGACTCTGGACTTGTTTGTCTTGACTTGGGACTTGTCAGTCTTGACTCTGGACTTGTTAGTCTTGACTCTGGACTTGTTAGTCTTGACTCTGGACTTGTTTGTCTTGACTTGGGACTTGTCAGTCTTGACTCTGGACTTGTTAGTCTTGACTCTGGACTTGTCAGTCTTGACTCTGGACTTGTTTGTCTTGACTTGGGACTTGTCAGTCTTGACTCTGGACTTGTTTGTCTTGACTTGGGACTTGTTAGTCTTGACTCTGGACTTGTCAGTCTTGACTCTGGACTTGTTTGTCTTGACTCAGGACTTGTCAGTCTTGACTCTGGACTTGTTTGTCTTGACTCTGGACTTGTCAGTCTTGACTCTGGACTTATTAGTCTTGACTCTGGACTTGTTAGTCTTGACTTGGGACTTGTCAGTCTTGACTCTGGACAGGTTTGTCTTGACTTGGGACTTGTCAGTCTTGACTCTGGACTTGTTAGTCTTGACTCTGGACTTGTTAGTCTTGACTCTGGACTTGTTTGTCTTGACTTGGGACTTGTCAGTCTTGACTCTGGACTTGTTAGTCTTGACTCTGGACTTGTTAGTCTTGACTCTGGACTTGTTTGTCTTGACTTGGGACTTGTCAGTCTTGACTCTGGACAGGTTTGTCTTGACTTGGGACTTGTCAGTCTTGACTCTGGACTTGTTAGTCTTGACTCTGGACTTGTTAGTCTTGACTCTGGACTTGTTTGTCTTGACTTGGGACTTGTCAGTCTTGACTCTGGACTTGTTAGTCTTGACTCTGGACTTGTTAGTCTTGACTCTGGACTTGTTTGTCTTGACTTGGGACTTGTCAGTCTTGACTCTGGACTTGTTAGTCTTGACTCTGGACTTGTCAGTCTTGACTCTGGACTTGTTAGTCTTGACTCTGGACTTGTTAGTCTTGACTCTGGACTTGTTAGTCTTGACTTGGGACTTGTCAGTCTTGACTCGGGACTTGTTTGTCTTGACTCTGGACTTGTTTGTCTTGACTCGGGACTTGTTTGTCTTGACTCGGGACTTGTTTGTCTTGACTCTGGACTTGTTTGTCTTGACTCAGGACTTGTTAGTCTTGACTTGGGACTTGAGTCCAAAGACTTGAGTCTCAGAGTGAAGTTGAAACCTCAGTGATGCAATACATTCTTTAGAGCTGATGCGTGTACAGCAATACTTTAAAACACAGTAGTTTACAGTAAAGCTCAGTTTTTATTGAACCTGTCAGAGTGATACTTTTTTAGAATGTACAAGGAAACAATAACTAAACTTTACGAGCTTCAACAGGACACAACTTATTGGTGGGCAGTTTTTTGTATTGTGATCTTGCAATAATTTGTCCCCCTTGTGTTGATGACGTTTGTGCTTCCTGGGATCAAAGCGTCTTCTCCTTTGTTTCAATGCAGAACCACACTTGCGGAGGGGACCCGACCTCGTTGACCGCCTGTGATGTGAACGCCTACCCGGCAACGGGCTCTTCAGGATCACAAGTGAAAGCTTGTGATCCAAGCCGAGGAGGAAGCTCCCCAAGCAGCAAGATCTCAGCAGCCCACGCCGATGATCTGGACTCTGGGCCCCCCACCAGACCACTGCCGCCCCTGAACGCAAAACAAAGTCTGAAATCCAACCCGTCTCTATCTGCAGAACCTCGGCGGGAGAAGCCTGAGGAGGACGGAGCAGAAAGCGCTGCCAATCAAGTCAGAGGGACATGAGGTTATATGGACACAGGCAACTGTTCTTCCAGAAAAAGGGAGGATCTCTCTCCCAGACCGAGGGGACTTGAGGTGTTGAACCACTTGGTCCCATGGTTTTCAACGTCTATGTGCATCTTGAAGGAATACTTTGACATTTTGGGAAAGACTCGTATTGCGCCTCATACAGGAAGTGATATGAGAACAAATTTCTTAATTTGTTGGCACCCATTGATTCCTGGGATTCACAAATGTGTTCTTATTTAGGCTCCTCTCTCAGGAAAGAGAACATTTTACCAATATATGAAAAAAACATCTTGTTTTAACGGTAAACAATCAAGAGAGCACATGTGGATGTTTAATTAACAAAGTTTGGTGCATCTTCAATTGACGTCTCTTACGTTTTTCCTCTAACAGAAAATTCTGAGGAAATATTCAGGGTATTTATGGGTATATTCTTACTACCTATTACTGCCCGAGGTGACAGTGTGTTTATGTTAAATGTATGGAAGCCCATTTCTCCCAGTTAAAGAAAAACAATTATGAGATGAAAAGTCATAAATATGAGATAGAAAGTTGAAATTATGAGATAGAAAATCGAAATTATGAGAGTCTCATATTTTTATCTCATATTTTTTTTCTTTTTCCTCGATAAATGGGCTTCCATACACCTATAATTAGGTTCGTTCGAAATGAGCCAGTTATGCGCAAAATCGATCACCGGCGATTGGTGCGCAATGCATGCCGGTAAGATTTGTGTCCGATTTGATCCCGACTTGCTCTGACGTCATGCACACGTGGTCAACGATAATCTCACGAGAGCGAGGCGGCCGTCGATTTTAGAGCCAGGCGCAGCAGCAGCTCTCCAACGACTGCGTGGCCCAGTGCATGATGGGAAACGCCTGGCTCTCGCCACATCAGAGAGCTGATTGGATCTTAGATTTGACAGCAAACACCACGTGTTTATGTGTAGTTGTAATAGTTAACCATCGATAGTTGATTTTTAGTCTCATGTTTAATCTGAAAACATGGTTGATAATAATAAAGTTTATTTACACAACACATATCAAAACCAGAAGTAATGTATTTCACAAAGCATGCAGCTACACACACATGTCTACATGAATATGTATATTTATAAACACATACATCCAAACGTGATCTGTAAACTACAAGTAGACTACAAGACAAATAACAGGAAGTTATTTTTCTGTGACTTCCTGAGTATATTTTGAAGTGAAAACTGTCCAACTTGACCTCAGCTTCTTGTCTCCGCCCCGTGCTGCTGCCGCTGCTCTCGTCTGGACTCCAGGCGAGAAGCAGCTCCTTCCAACGAGCCTGTACTTTCCGAGCGCACCTCTCGCGCGCGGCTAAGTGTAGGAACAGGAAGTCAGAAACCAGGAAAATCAACAAGGAAGTAGGGACTACTTCCAGTAAAGGTTATGAAAGATGAGCCGAATATATCACAACACGTCTTTACAGAACAAACCGGTGCACAATGAGACATTGGACCGCGCGTGGACTCCCTCTGTGTACGAAAGGTAACGCGTTCACATGAGTTGTGGTTCCAGTCTCTTATGGTGCATTCTGTCCTTGTTATGTGGAGAAACGACACCAAACTCCATTGAAGAAATACGACAGTTTACCTTCCCTGAGGTTTCGATCAGGTAGATCTAATTTGTGCAGCTCGCATACATTAATAAATAATTAGTAATTAGCGTGTATAAATTCGGGACTCAAATGAATTCCCCAGTCAGCAGGTAATCTCAATAAAACTGCAAATGGTGTTTACAGTCCTGCTAGCTAACGCCCTCTATCGTGCGTTTCTGTTCACGGAAGTTCACACGGTGTGAACATCTCCTTTATTTGCCATATTTGCCCGTTTTTTGAATGAAGTTTGGTTGGTGGCTGGCCATATTTACATGTAGGCTACCACAACTATAAGCGGCAGAATGCACAGATAAAAGTGGAAGTAGAGACTTGAATATTTACATTTTTTCTTCCACACAGCGGCCTTGGGGTCATTCTCGAAGGAGAGCTGCTGGATGTCTCCAGACATGCGATCAGTGACGGTAATCACAAGGTACTGAAAGGGAAAAGTCCAACCGGGTTTCACTGTCTTTTACGGGACGGTACAAACATGTCTTTCACCATCTGCTGTTTCAGAAAGAGCTTTTGCTCAAATCCTATTTAGTGTTTTGGACAGACATAACATGAACGCAGACAGACCAAACAAAATCCAAACCACACTGCGCGTCTGTCATCGCAGGTCCGCTTCTATGTGCTCTACATCAAACCCAGCCGCATCCACCAGAGGAAGTTCGACGCCAGCGGGAAAGAGATCGAGCCCAACTTCAGCGACACCAAAAAGGTCAACACCGGCTTCCTCATGTCCTCCTACAGTGAGTGCATGAGTTCATGTTTGCACATTTCTTTCCCTCTCAAACAGTTTTGTCTTCCATGTAGTCGCAGTCTAATGTTCACTTTGAATGGGTCAGAACGGCCGGGCGAGCCATCATGGGGCCATGTGGTCGGGGCCCAGTCTCTCTGTTGGAAGTGTGTGTTTGAGTCCCAGTCCCTGAGCTGCAGCAGCATCCTTGTGTCGAACAAGCAAAGCACAAAGTCACCTTTGTGAAGGGCTGATGAAGAATGAGGGTATTTAATTTGATATTGTGCAGAAGCCAAAGTGTGCTCATTTAAAAAAAAAAATAATAATAATAACGTTTTGTGGTACGATATAAAAGTAGGTCAGTAAAGGCCCCTCTGGTGAGTTTAGAAGGTTCTGCTGATTGTGTTCACGCTTCAAACTTCAAAAGTGTTGTTTATTTGTGAAAAATCTCTTGCTGAACAAAATGTGTCTGTATCATAAACATACTTGTGGTGGCCTTTCTGTCTGACAAATGAAAACCAAACATAAATCAAAGGGCCACTGACGCACCAGGGCTCTGTGGTTCACGCAGGCAAAAGAGTTAATTGTTCAGACAGAGTTCTGTGTTTCTTCTCCTGCTCTGGTAAAGAAAGGAAGGCCCACCCCAGTGCATGCTGGTCCTGTACCTGCCTACTCCGTTATAGAACCCCAGGTGCCCACAGTGTTATCCAGTTCATAAACAAGCGCACAAACCAAAAAACAAAGTATTCTAAACAACAAATAATGAAACTAAACAAATGAATCAAAGTTAGAAGCCATCTAAATGATCAAATAATGCAACCTAAATCTAGAATAATTCAACAATATTACTACTAACATTAAATACATAGCTCCTGCAGAGCTTATTTTCTGCAATTATCCAAAGAAAAAGAAATCTCTGTTAGCTTTTTGTCGATGGAACCAGTGCGACGCTAACTTCCTGGTTGGACGAGAGAAATGCACCCCATAAACCCTCTCACCTTATTGGCTGTGATGCACACATTCTGCCCGCACAGAGGTGGAAGAGAAAGGAGAGTCCGACCGCCTGTCCGAGGAGCAGCTATCGCTGGCGGTGAACAAGGCCGAGCTGCTGAAGATTACCGACAAGCACCGACCTGCTGGGACCTGGGCCTTCTGGTACCCAGAGACCCAGATGGACCAGACGGAGCTGGAGACGGGGCAGGCTGTACGGCTGAAGACCAGAGGAAACAGCCCGTTCATATGTGAGTCTGTTAGCGTATCTACCGCTGCACATTCAGCCAAGGAAGCTGCGTGTTTGAGCCCTGCTTCAGCTTCAGGCTACTCCTCTAGAGCCAGTAGTCTGAAGTGGATCTTTGTTTGGGGATTTGATCAGAGCTCTTTAATTATTCTTCATAAGAATGGCCTGTTTCTTTTTTTTATTTTTATTTTTTTCAAAGCCAGTGGGTCCTTTTTTGTCTTCATGACCCTCACGTTGATCAAGCTCGTCCTCACGTTGACCTCGGCTGCAGTGGGCAGTGAACGAAATGAAATTTGGAAACTGATCCTTCATAGTTTCACAAGGGGCCTCTGAGGGGGAGTCATCCACCCTCTGATGTGCAGGGGTCCCTTTTGAGGCGAGTTGGGTGCTTTGGTACTTTCTCACTTTTTTGGCCAAGATTTGTTATGACATGATCGTATTTTTGATGTTTTTTGATATATATATATGTATATATAAATGTATATGTATGTCTATATATATATATAAATGTATATGTATGTCTATATATATATATATATATATATATATATATATATATATATATATATATATATAGACATATATATATATATAGACATACATATGTATGTCTATATATATATATAAATGTATATGTATGTCTATATATATATATATATATATATATATATATATATATATATATATATATGTCTATATATATGTCTATATATATATATATATATATATATATATAGACATATATATATATATATAGACATACATATACATTTATATACATTTATATATATATATATATATATATATATATATATAGACATATATATAGACATATATATATATATATATATATATATATATATATATATATATATAATGTGGAAAACAGATCATTTATTATGCAGTTGATCTGCTATTTTCAGTCAGACATTAACCCTGCTCACTAGGGCTGCAACAACGAATCGATAAAATTCGATTATTAAAAGCGTTGGCAACGAATTTGATTATCGATTCGTTGTGTCGCGCGATTATTACGCCACTCAATAAGTCACGGGGATGTTTGAGTATGAAAAGAAAAGTTGAGTTGAGCGCAGAGCAGAGCGGAGGTCGAGGAGAGACCAGCTGAGACCGTAACGTTGACTGAAACACATCGCGGAGGTCGAGGAGAGACCAGCTGAGACCGTAACGTTGACTGAAACACATCGTGGAGGTAGAGGAGAGACCAGCTGAGACCGTAACGTTGACTGAAACACATAGTGGAGGTCGAGGAGAGACCAGCTGAGACCGTAACGTTGACTGAAACACATCGTGGAGGTCGAGGAGAGACCAGCTGAGACCGTAACGTTGACTGAAACACATCGTGGAGGTAGAGGAGAGACCAGCTGAGACCGTAACGTTGACTGAAACACATCGTGGAGGTAGAGGAGAGACCAGCTGAGACCGTAACGTTGACTGAAACACATCGTGGAGGTAGAGGAGAGACCAGCTGAGACTGTAACGTTGACTGAAACACATCGTGGAGGTAGAGGAGAGACCAGCTGAGACCGTAACGTTGACTGAAACACATCGTGGAGGTCGAGGAGAGACCTGCTGAGACCGTAACGTT
Organism: Cottus gobio; assembly: GCA_023566465.1. Lineage (NCBI taxonomy): Eukaryota > Metazoa > Chordata > Actinopteri > Perciformes > Cottidae > Cottus > Cottus gobio. The sequence goes on along the minus strand of CM042223.1, from coordinate 26,403,880 downwards.
GACTGAAACACATCGTGGAGGTCGAGGAGAGACCAGCTGAGACCGTAACGTTGACTGAAACACATCGTGGAGGTCGAGGAGAGACCAGCTGAGACCGTAACGTTGACTGAAACACATAGTGGAGGTCGAGGAGAGACCAGCTGAGACCGTAACGTTGACTGAAACACATCGTGGAGGTCGAGGAGAGACCAGCTGAGACCGTAACGTTGACTGAAACACATCGTGGAGGTCGAGGAGAGACCAGCTGAGACCGTAACGTTGACTGAAACACATAGTGGAGGTCGAGGAGAGACCAGCTGAGACCGTAACGTTGACTGAAACACATAGTGGAGGTAGAGGAGAGACCAGCTGAGACCGTAACGTTGACTGAAACACATCGTGGAGGTCGAGGAGAGACCAGCTGAGACCGTAACGTTGACTGAAACACATCGTGGAGGTCGAGGAGAGACCAGCTGAGACCGTAACGTTGACTGAAACACATCGTGGAGGTCGAGGAGAGACCAGCTGAGACCGTAACGTTGACTGAAACACATCGTGGAGGTCGAGGAGAGACCAGCTGAGACTGTAACGTTGACTGAAACACATCGTGGAGGTCGAGGAGAGACCAGCTGAGACCGTAACGTTGACTGAAACACATCGTGGAGGTCGAGGAGAGACCAGCTGAGACCGTAACGTTGACTGAAACACATCGTGGAGGTCGAGGAGAGACCAGCTGAGACCGTAACGTTGACTGAAACACATCGTGGAGGTCGAGGAGAGACCAGCTGAGACCGTAACGTTGACTGAAACACATAGTGGAGGTCGAGGAGAGACCAGCTGAGACCGTAACGTTGACTGAAACACATCGTGGAGGTCGAGGAGAGACCAGCTGAGACCGTAACGTTGACTGAAACACATCGTGGAGGTAGAGGAGAGACCAGCTGAGACCGTAACGTTGACTGAAACACATCGTGGAGGTCGAGGAGAGACCAGCTGAGACCGTAACGTTGACTGAAACACATCACGGAGGTCGAGGAGAGACCAGCTGAGACCGTAACGTTGACTGAAACACATCGTGGAGGTCGAGGAGAGACCAGCTGAGACCGTAACGTTGACTGAAACACATCGTGGAGGTCGAGGAGAGACCAGCTGAGACCGTAACGTTGACTGAAACACATCGTGGAGGTCGAGGAGAGACCAGCTGAGACCGTAACGTTGACTGAAACACATCGTGGAGGAAGGCCGTTCAACAGGCAGCTAGTAGAGGCACTTCCGGTTGAGGCTCCGGTGCTGCGGCTAGTCGGCAGGTTGTGTTCCGTTTTGAAGTGAAGACGTAACGTCCCTCCAGCAGCTTTCTGCTGTTTACTCGTTATTAGCTTGACAAGTTAGCGTTAGCTCGTAAGAACAATGTGTCTGAACAAAGGGAGTGAGAGAGAGAGAGTGTGTGTGTGTGTGTGTGTGTGTGCGCGCGCTTCTGTGAGTGTTTGAGTGAGTGAGTGAGTGTGTGTGTGTGCGTGTGTGTGTGTGCGTGTGCGCGTCTGTGAGTGTGCGCGTCTGTGAGTGTGTGTTTATATGTGTGTGCGTCTGTGAGTGGCGTGCGTCTGTGCGTGTTTGAGTGTGCGTGTGTGTGTGTGCGCGCGTCTGTGAGTGTGTGGGTTTGTATGTGTGTGCGTCTGTTAGTGTTTGAGTGTGTGTATCTGAGTGTAGAGAACCAGTTCTGACGTTCAAACAAATCCTGTTAAGTTTTCTGATTAGTATTTTTCTTTATTTTTTATAAGTTATTTATTGTTCTGACAGCTCAGGTCCCTTTAAACAAAATGTTGTGCAAAATGTTTTGTGCACTTTATTTAATAAAAGCCTATATATTTGGCAGATATAAAGCATACATGTGTATGTTTGTGTTAGTCTATTATCTTTTTTATTATTATTACTTTAACAGCTCAGGGATGTTCAAGGAGCAACCTTTTTATGCACTTTCTGAAGATTTTTGCACCGTCAGTTCTGTTTTTGAATAAAGGGTTGGAAAGTAATGCTTTTTTGTTTTTTATCCGATTCATCGATTAATCGAAAAAATAATCGACAGATTAATCGATTATTAAAATAATCGTTAGTTGCAGCCCTACTGCTCACCTACCTCAACTCTTCTACATAAAAACATGGATCAATACATGCAAAACAACACAACGCTATCATCTATGATAGGGTACCTTTTTTTGTATTGTGTTAAAAATTGCAAGTAATTAGTTCCTACATCCAAAACCCAGCAGTACATGGAGGATGACTTTAATAAATCATTCAACTAATAAACAGTTAAATTCTGAAATAGACACTGAAATAAGGAAATATATGTTGTATATCTATATATTTATCAAATACAATAAAACATACATAAACAGAATCTTTAAATAAGTGAATGAATTGCACAATTACATAAATTAATAATAATAATGTTTTGGGAACTGTATGAGAAATATATAAACAAAATGTATTCTAACATGTCTACAAATCTATATTAATTAATTATCACATTGATATTGTTGTTTTTTTCTGTCTCTATGCTCTTAGTTCTTTAATTCCGTATGTTTGTGCCTGTATGGTCAGTGCTTCCTTCAGGATTTTGTGAGACTATGGTGGGTGGGCCTCAGACCCTCTTGGGGGTCCAGAGGCTCGCTCACCTGGGAGATCATGTTGTACGTTTTGAATCTCCTTTTAGTCCCGTGTCTCTCTGTTGTTGTTGTTGTTTTTCTGGAGCACTTGAATAAACCGACTTCATCCCGTGCTTCCAGTCTCCTTAGCCAAAGTGGACGGCGGCACGGTGACCAAGTGTAACTTTGCTGGAGACGCTCACGCCGGAGCGTCGTGGACGGACAAAGTTCTGGCCAACAAAGCAGACGCAGTCAGCACTCCGACGCCCGGAGGGGAAGGAGAGGGAGCAGGGGAGGACGAATGGGTGAGGCCTCCTTCAATGCGCCTGATCGGGATAATAATATGACTCATTTACTCCTATATGGCCCCTGTGGTAAAGGGAACTCTACCTCTTTGACACGAGTGGATGTGGAGAAGAAGCTGTGGTTTGACAAACCAGGAAGTGGACCGGTCCCTCTGTTTCTGCATGTGTTGTTCTCCGTGTACACGAAGCAGAGTTCTTAGACGCACACTTTGTTCCTCTCCCAGGATGACTGAGTGAAGCGCCTCTCGGCCCCGCTCCAGTCCCAGTGTCCGACCCCCCCACTCTTCTGATTGGAAGCCGGCGCTTCACCGGAGTTCTTAATTTCTTCCATGTGTGTGGCCTCGGGGCTGGAAACCCTGCGTCACTGGACCCCGGCTGTGATGCTCACCGTCTCTGGAACCTCGCCCTTGTGTACTATGTGCATAAAGCGGCTTTTCCTGCACCGCCTGGTATCAGTTAGTCCCAAATATCTGTTCTTCCAGCACACCTGAGGAGGAATTAATTAAAGGAATGTACAATTTAATGTATCAATAATTATGATTCATAATATGTATATTTTCCTGAAATGGGCCTTTATGAGTACTTTTTTACTTTTGGTACTTTTAAATGCAAGATTTGAACTAACATTTTGAATTCAGAACATTTACTTAGTTTTTCTACACCATCGTATTACTACTTTAACTTAAGTAAAGGATTAAGAGTACTACTTCCATCACTATGCCATATCTATGAATTTATATATATTAAAAGACTCATTAAACACAATGTTGATGTTTTATTATAAAAAATAACATTATTTTAGCAACATACAAGAATTATTTGTTTCCTTGATTGCGACATGACACACATAAACAAGATCCTTTAACAAGAAGATTGAGTTTGGTCCTTTGGCTCCAATTTGTGCAAAACGCTGATGAATTTGACTCGAATAAAATATGGGTTTGCACTCCAAACCTATTTTTGCCGGGAGATTAATACAACCAATGACACTTCCAATCCAGAATCATTGACGATAGACAACAAGAAAAAACAGAAAAGTGATTCTGAAAAGTACACGTTATAATCTTTTTTTTTGCTACGTATCAGTCTTATGTATTAAAGAATTAAATGTCCTATTTTGTGATTACTTTCCAGACTAATGTTGGATTCGGTTCTTGGATGGGTTCTTGTGTTTGAAGTGGATTTAGCAGATCTGTGAGGCTCTAAAAGAATCAAAGATGGTGTGGTCGTCTGGTTCCCGCTCTACGAAGCTGTTTCATTCTCAAACCACTCCAGAATGCTGTCTTTGTTTTCGCTGACCCACTGGATGTTGACCTGGGTTTGCTCCATGGCCTGCTGCATGTACAGGGCAGGACTCAGGTTGTAGTCCATCGCAAAACGCTCCAGCTGCACACACACACAGGCGGGAATGTTAGATGTTATACACACAATGCATCACCAAGGAAATACACCTGACCTGTTTCTTCTAATTATGAGATCTTCATCTCACCAGCAGAGTTGGTCAGAATAATGATAGACTGTCTCCAATTTCTTTTCTTGGTTAAATTAGTTTGTACAATGCAGCAGCAGTTAACATATTAAAGTACATGACGGGGCATTATTTTATGTTTTTCCTTAACAAATCCTATGAAAAAAGCATATACCATCGCACAAACCAATCACGAGCCTTGCCCAGCCTGGCTGCCACGTTAGCACCACGGCAGCTGTTTGGCTAGATAGACTCGACTAACCATAATACATCTTTAAAATTATTTAAGATCAAATTGACACACGTTCTATTACACAGACTTGGGATGATTTATCCAGAGTTTAAGTTACATCTCCATTCTCGTACAATTCCAGAGCTGCTACTTCAGTCAGAGCAGCTGTCAATCACAGCTCTCCATCATGACGTCACAACCTCTTTTTATAGCATCGAATGACTAATTAAAAACGAACACAATTCAGCATGATAATAACTACCTAAAATGGCAGATACCACCTTTAGGAAAAATGTATTTAATGTGTACTTTGATTTCTTTGTTTGGCCTATGTCCCAGTGGCTAACGTGGATGGGGGCGGGACTTATCCATATACCAAGATGTTTTGACTTCATTTATTCCATCTTCATAATGCAGCCTATGGTCGGGACATGTAGCTTTAGATTTAGTCTGTTAGCATGAGAGCATGTAGCTGTAACTCTGTAGATTCTGCCGGGTTATATTTCAACCAGAGTGGTTTGAGAAGCAGGCGCAAAAAGGTGACTAAAACCAAAATGAATTGATCTCGTACTGCCTGCCTGTCCAGAGCCTGATTACTCTGATATATGCTCTTACTGCCATAGAACCTTCCTGCTGCCGTAAATGCCAGAGAATCAAATGTGGGTTAATCTGCCACCAGCAAAAAGTACACCATTAACTAGTAACTAGTAACTTTTGCTAACAACTGTGGGGTTGAGTTGGAGTAAACTTCCTGGTAACAAAGGAACATGAGAGCAACACTGATGGAGCTCTGTGACAGGAAGCAGATCTATCAGGCTTTGATACACACACACACATACACAATGCGTGTTCCTAGATATGTATTCATGGTTTTCATCATCTCATGGGATTTGTTGTCAGTGATAAAAAAAACCTTGTCTTTTAAACTACTTAGTGAGAACACTTGTGGGTTTGTCTGAGAGGTAAACTACCATGCTGTCATACATATAAGTCAGGATTTCTGATAAGATATTGGTTATAATCAATTATCGGTGCGTGACTGGAGTCTCCATTGACGACTATTATCAGTTTGACATAAACATCCATAAACATTACCTCGTCCAGTTCAAATTGCGTGGAGAACCTGCTGGTCACGCCCTGGATCAGCATGGATGAGCCCCTGGAGACGAGATATGAGCGCAGAGCAGATCAACAACAACGAAACCCAGACGACCACAACAACAACAACAACACGTCTCTTAAGACACCAGCTGAAAATCACCACCTTCATGAAGGCAGACTTCATTACAGGGAGGTTTTATTAGGCTGTTTCAGCTTGATGGACATAATGCACTAATATAAACTGGATTATATTCTGAAAGAAACTTGAGGAAATGATTCACACTGATGTCAAAATGCCTATTAATTAAAAGAGAACCCCGCTGATTACTTGATGTAAATCAATCTCCAGTGTCACTGTGTGCTTATGAAATGAAACCCTGTCTGTTATGTGTATTTAAACTTTGATACCTTTTGGAAACGGCACACACAGCGGGGACTTTATTAAGGCGGGCTAATGATAAGCACTGATTAAATAACAAGACCTTTGTACTAGACCACATGTGTCAAACTCAAGGCCCGCGGGCCAGATCCGGCCCGCCACGTCATTTTATGTGGCCCGCGACGGCATGACCACCACCGCTGACCCGTTTTCAGTCGGTCGCGGACCTTTGCATGGGTAATATAAAAATATTGTGATTTTATTTTGAAGGGAATTTTGAATGCAGCAGAGTGCGTCTATTCACACTCCTCAGTGCTGCGTTCACAACACACTTTACTTACATGAGTTTACACACGCACTATTTGTGATAGTTCACTTCATTCCCGACCTTTTTATTATGTTTGTGCATGAAAGCACTGCTGAGTCTGTTAAAAGGCTGAAGTTATAAAATGATTATGTGTGTTGTATTACTTTGTGTCCTTAAGATGCACTTTGGGGTTTTTAATTGAGTGTAAAAGGGAATATTTCAAACTAGTTTTTTTGTGTTGGCATGTGAGATTCTGTACCATTTCAGGCTCAAACTGCACCATCTTTTCATTAAATCCATTTGAGAAGTTGAGCATGTTCCTTGCTTTGGATCTCGGGTCATTCAGGGGTGATGGTGCAGCCAGACCAGTAGAACCACTGCCCCAGACCACATGCATGTTCTTATTGGCTAGTTATGTCCTTCTCAACTGTGACAAAAAAAGCTTTGAACAAAGTTAATATAACAACGATTGTTTGATCTTTGTCTTTGTTATTTTCTTCTGTTTTAAGTTTGATCTTTGATAGAGTAATGTGGGTTTATATATAAAAATGCATGCACAATATTTTTACACTTGAATAAACAATACAAAGACAGTTATTTAACAATATGTTCGGTAGTAGTTAAATTTATACAGTGTTACAGTTACAACCGGCCCTTTGAGGGCGACCATGATGCTGATGTGGCCCGCGGTGAAAATTAGTTTGACACCTCTGTACTAGACAATTCCGTGCAAGATTTTTTACAAGCTGTTTATGGCCCTGTTGTTTATTCAGCAGATTAAGCTTCATACTCATGAAGTCCTACAATCCGTCTACAGATTCTGATATTGTTTTTCTGAGATTAACACATTTTAAAACGTCTTTAAAGTTCTCCTCTTCTCTGTAGGGCCTTTGAGCTTTGTTTAGCTCATTGTTTGGGACGCACTGTACCACTATACACTTAATTAGTAGAGAGCTAAAAATGAGAGGGAATATTAGATATACATTTATAATGAATGCTAATGTTAGAGCTAATGCTCTGTGTGATGGGGCTCAGTTAACAGTTTGCTAATACGTTAGCCATATCAACTTTACGAAATATGGCAAATTTAAGTCAGTTTGGGAGTAAAAAAAAGTAAAATAAAGATTGATGGAGTTTTAAAGAGCTGTAGCCATGAAATAATATTTTAGCTCAGAGTTCTCACGGTCTAACTGCCGTTGGGTTGGCTTCTCCACCCTGACGAGCACATGTTCTGAGGTCAAATATGAATACGTGTCATTTTCTTGTAAATCTGTCTGAACAGAAATGGCTATATTTGAACGTGAGCATCATGTTTTCCTTTTCCAGTTCATATTGGTGAAACCCATGACACAATCTCAAATGCTTCTTGGTCATGACTCAAAAATAAAGCAAAAGTCCCAATAGTAACCTACCCCATGCGGACGTATTCCCAGTGTGCTCTGATAAAGTTCCAGGCCAGCGCCTGCCCCGCCACGTTTTTAGCTACGGAGACAATAATGGAACCAACATCCATCAGACGAATCTTCTCAGGGTTCAAAGTGTACCCCAGGTATCTGCAAGATAAGGAAGGATCCTCACTTCATAAAAACAGTGTGGCTGGGATTCACCTTATCACAGGTGTGTCCAAACAGAAAGACGTTATTATGCAGTCAGAATAACAGCAACACAATGTGACTCATCGGGGGCTTGTCGTGTCACCTGTTGAGCAGCCAGATCTTCTTGGTGCAGGACAGAGCATCCCGGAGCTGCTCTTTCTCGGAGGTGTCGTTGGAGCTCTGGAACTTGTCCCAGGCGAACTCCCACTCCTCCCTCCCGCCCTCAGCCACAGCTTGGCAGTAGATCACGGCGCGCAGGTTGGGGTGGATGCTGAATCACACGCACACGCATTCACGGTTATTTTGCCGTACATCAGAGGACGTCTCATGTGGTCCTCTCGGGCCAATGAGTTAAGACTCGTCCATGCATGTATGTGGGGATGCACGGAGCACAGACAGTGTACACGTTTAATGAAGGGTCAACGGGCTTCATGCAAGAAGCAGATTGGTTCTTATGTGGCTTGTATGAGGGATTCAGGAAAACATTTTACCAATTTTCTCGTAGTCTATTTTGAAATTCCTCTTTGGTACAAACACTTTTTTTTAAAGATTTTCACTAATGGATTTTATATTTCATTACTTTGAAGATTTCTTTTGTTTGAAAACCCTATATAAATGACACTTCATTATTTTTGCTGACATTACCCAAACCTCAGCAGTTTAAATTAGAATAAAATTTGAAATTTGTTCAAATAGCCTAACAATATCATCATTAATTAAAATGAGCTATTGATGCTAATGTATAACACTACAATATAAATATGAACATCGCAACTTATTGACCCTTTCTTTCATTGATGGCCTTGCTGTGGTGACGTTATGCACATGGAACCATGTCTTCTATATTTCAGTGACATCAGACCCTCAGGTGACTCGTTAACAGCACTACTTATTGCACGCTCATTTATGCCCAAGTGGCATTCATCACGTTTACGCTGGTCATTTACAGAGTAATGTGAAGTTAGGAGCCTTTGCTGAATGTGATGTGGCTCACTGTACGAAAACAAAGGAAGAAGTTAAGATAACAATACAACTTTAAAGTTGCACCGGGATTCCAAAATGGCTAGAAAGAAAGTGTAAAGGGAGGGAGGTTTAGCCTCACGTCCTCATTTATAAGGATCCTGTTCTCCATGGTCAGTTTGGGGAATAGAGTGCATGATAAGAACCACAATGCAGAGTGGAAAGCACAGCCACCAACAATGAACCCCGGAAAGTGATTAAATGACACCTACCTTCACTAAATCATCGCTGGAGAGTAAAGCCACAGAAGATAATGAAAGATATTACAGTGAGACCATTTCTTTGGAAGGGGGAGACAAATAGAGTCATGCAAGTTTAGGATCATTTCAGAAGGTATGAAGGAGAATCCAAATGAAAAGTACTTATTCAGTAGTGCCTGTACCTGTTAGTGCTGTTGCTGTCCATCCAGTTGGCAAACATCTTTGTAGCCATCGCTCTGCATTCTGGGAGTGCGTTGGAACACGCCACATCTATGGCGGTGATCTGGTTGTGCCTTGGAGGGAAGCACAATTTAATTTTGTTTAATATGTGTGCAGGTAATACATTATTGCAAATTCAAAGCTTTAAAAAAAAACTTGTGTTGTCAAACTACTGTCTCCAATGTTGAGACAGATGGAGAAATACAGCATCATTTGGGGAGAAGCAATCATGGATCGAGTATTTCAAATGGAAACGCCACTCAGCCATGAGCAAAAAGTAGTGTCCTGAGGAAGCCAATTAATAAGGTTATGAATCATGTGACCGCTAGCACGCCCCGAGTCAACGTCAGCTGTGCTAACTTAGGAAAGTAACTGGAAGGGTTGGTTCGGCTTTTCTGAAGTGGGTTTGTGTGTCTGCGACATCAAATCAATATTGTTTGTAAGTGGAGTCTCGTGACTTTAAAGAGAGCAATATTATGGAGTCAGAGCCCTGTTGGAAAGGGCTGTAACAGCAAGGTATAGCTCAGAAAAAGAATATATATATATTAAAAAAAACTCCTACAGAAAATATATTGACGTGTGAATTAATTAAAAGAATCACCAAATCAACTTAGTATTTTTCTTCTGAAACAACCCAGACTTCTTGAGAAGTGGTTCCATATAATAACACTGCTTATTGGCTCAAGTCGGGACTAGCGTGTGCACAACTGCAACAAAGCTGCTCTGCATCGCCGCTGTTGACACTGGACTTTGAGTTTGTAGAACTGAAAACTGCAAACAGGTGTAAACCTGTTGAGGCTTGATTGAGGCCATCTTTCCTTACTGTAAGGAGTGATCCTTTGGGACTTTGGAATTGTCTGTGTAGTTCCTGAAGTAGTTGTAGAGGCCGCTGACCTGTTCGCGGAGATACGCCTGCAGGAAGAGACAGAGTTATATTACTCTTTACTGCACTCTTTTATCTGTTTATGATGAACAACAACACTGGCAGCAGGCCATCGCATCAGGTCTGTTGAGTTCAGGCTCTCCATCCAGTACAGCGTAATTAGTTAGCATTGTAGCAAAGCTAGTTATGTCTTTTTCATTTTGAATATCACAACTTTAAAAAAAAGGAGGCGATAATGGCACATGCCTGCATGGGTCCGTACACCTCGGAGCGGTCAAACATCAGGACAAAGTACTCCATGTTCCTGACTGTTGACTCCCAGGGAAGAAACTCTATCTCGTTCCGAAGGAAGCGCGTTGAATTCAGAGCCAGGGTCACTTGAATGAGTTTGGCCCTGAGAAAAAAGAAATTCAATAGTTAAAAAAAATTCACAACACACTTATTAATGTACGGAACAGCAGTAGACGTCATTACCTTGCTAAGTTAAACGCATCATCAACCAGCTGCCCTCTGTTCATCAGTGGGATCCGCTAAAAACAAGAGCAAGATGAGGGACAGGTGACTCTTCAGTTTACAAAGACGTCTACAGCTGTACTCAGTCCTTCCACCATCAGCACCTTAGTCGCAGGATAATATGACTTTGAGTAGCGGAGGGAAAATGCAAAATAAGGCTTCGAACCAAATCATTTTCGATTTTATTCCATTGAAGTTTTACATTTTCAAAGTCAGATATAGACCCAACAGCATGATCATTTCTTATAGTTTAAGCTAGGTTCCAGTATTTTGGCACAACACTATTTGTTGTTCGACATTCATGGTCCCCAGCAGATTAATCCTAATGACTTGTTTTGGAGGGTTTTCTGTGAAATTTGTACTGACATTCTTGTTCCCTACTGGTTAAATTGTAATAACTTGAGTAAAGATATATGAACAGAATGACCTGCGGGTTGCACTAGATGGACAGTCAGGGGATCTAGAAAGTCATTAGGATCTATCCTCTGGGAACCATCAATGTCTGTTCAAAATTGCATGACAATCCATTCAACAGTTGGCAACAGTCTAGAACAACTAGTTCAATCCCTGGAGATATTCTATAATATTTTCATTAAACAGAAGTTGAAGACATGGTTAATATAAGTACCTGAACTCAGTACACCCATTGTGTAATAGAGTCAAGTTCAAGAAATTGAGGTTCACATTTCTCTTGCGGCACGATTAAATTAACAATCGGTTGATTGAATGGTTAAATGAGCCAAGATATCATTTAATCTGCCAATCTTCAAAATTTTAGGACAAGCCTTCAGGGGCAACCAGTTGTCTAGTAAAAAGATGCTCAGCGCTGTGATTTGTTAAGTCATTTTTTTTGGGCTCAGTGCTCACATCTGGGTTAGTCTCCAGCTGAGTCAGGAGGCGTTCCCAGTTCTCTGGGTTGTAATTGACTCTGTAGTATCCAGAACAGTTCACGTTTGCCAGGATCCACTCTCCCCTCTTAGAGAGGAATTCGTCTTTCTTTACTGAAAAAAGAGGCAAATTTAAATGGTAAATGGACTTGAACTCCGATCACTGAATGTACTTTAACACTACACTACATGTCATTCACCCATTCACACCCATTCATACACTGACCAGGACCAACTAACATTCATTAGTTTCACATTCACAGTATAAATACAAACACAAAAACAAAACAAGTAAGGTCATCTTGTGTTTATGTGCATCTCTTCTGTCTCATCAAACTTTCAACCATAACATAGATCAAGGTATTCTATCTAGACCTCCATGTGCCTGATGAAACAGAGAAGATGTAAACAAATGGTTGTTTGACAAAATGAAAACAGAGCAGGTAAAAAGGTGCGTTCACTTACACGTATCGCTGGAATCCAACCAGACAAGAGACGTTTCGGCTGTATTTGACTTGACTTTGATTGGAACGTACCACCAAAGACTAAACAAGCAGAAAATAATAGACACAAATTAGGTATAATGAGTACCAGAAGTTAATTTTCCAGGAAATGAGTATTTAGCTTTTAAACATTGAGCAACGAAGAGTCCAAATAACAATCTGAAAGTAGGCAATTTTATGAAAAGATGACAGGTGATCTCTAAATGGAGCATGAAATCAAATCTCCTGTATCATAAGCAGATATCTGCAACGCCATCGTGCCAGAGTTCAGAGCTGTTATGTTCTGGGTCTGGCCAGAGAAACTTAAAACAGCGTCAAGATAACTGATGGTGCAACTCACCATTGCAGTGTTATTGAGCACATAGTTACAACACATTGTTTTAAAACACTCCACATGGCCAAAAGCACAATTTACTGTAATCCACTGGTGTGAGTTCATGCCGGCCCTGGCAGAGAAACACTAATAAGGTACCACTGATGCAATAAGGTACCGTATTTTGCCAACACACACATATGAGCCATATGAGCCTGATGTCAACTATTTTCAAAGTGAGAGACATTGTGAAGTGATGAAGTCATTGGAGGACGGATTTATGATCCAACTCCGGCCTTTGCAAAGATAGTGACGGTCATCTTCTTTCAGCTTCCAGCCCAAATGAGAGGCACTCACACCCACTATGTATAATTAACATGAATACTGAAGAAGGGTGTCATTATTTTGGAACCAGTTTTGGACCACAAGTTTCCTGAGATACTGCATTTGGTCACATTTTCCACCTACGGGACCAAAAACAACTCACAAACACATGCCTGTACAGTAAAAAGGACTGCTGCAAAACTGGAAAAAAACATTTCTGTGTCATGTCCTGCTTCTATCCAGGGGCCACTCCTCTTCTAAGCCAAACAAAGTCGTTTCCAGTAGGCGAGAACTCGATTCTCCAGACGTTGTCCGTAATTCGTAGGAGGAAACAGCTCTACATTCAAATGTACTACCAGCAAACTGTACTGTTGTCCCAAAACACTATTCAACCATCTAACGACTACAGTTATTTGGTATCAGAGAGATAGTTCATGAATGGAGGCATGACAAAATGCCATGATGTACTACATCAAACACTTTCTTTTAATAAATCAATAAATGCACCAACCACGGAATTCTTTCTTTCCATTGCTATTCTGATTTCTTCCATCGTTTCCATTAATGCTAAATCTATTTGTTCTAAACAGATCTGGAAACGTTATCTGGAACGTAAATGAGTATAATTACCTAGATTCAGAAGAGTCATTGAACAGGAACTGCTTCTGGTAGACTTCTCCATTGGTAGTGTTGATGGTAATAACAGGATAGCCAATTTGTTTGGTCCAGGTGTTCATCATCTGGGCAACGTTGGTGTGACCACCGTCCTCCTTGTCGGCCTGCAAACATGGCGCAAATAAGTTCATATTTTATGATATAAATCCCATAAACTGATCACTGATTAACAGGCATTGTCATACAAGACATGCTTCCAGTTAGCAACTAAAATTTGGCTTGTAAAAATCAAACACTTTACCTTTTGAATATACTCCCAGAGGTCGTTCTGGTCCGTGTTTTTATAGCTAAAGTCCAAGAGGTACATCTGCAACACGAAAAAAGAGAGAAGTTATAGCTAACAGCTTCATCCCGCATTCAAAAGGTTGGAATATCATATCATAGTATATTCAATATAATCATGTAGGCTGGCAAGAACCTTTTTGAGGCCCCTATTTTGTGCAACCCCTCGACCCTCATCATTGTTAAACTTCCAGAGAACTTGCATGATTTATCGGCACTCCCATTTGACTGCAAGAACACATTCTTTTCTTACCCCCCTATCAAGCCCACTTTCTTATCTGTCTCCTGTGGCCTTCGGCTTGTGAATATGCTGCTGGGACCCAGACTCTTGTAACCTCCTCCACAAGAGCCATAATACAATGAAACAAACAACATAACCTCTGATGCACCTTCCCCTCCCTCACACACCCTCTATCTGAGCACTGAGGAATGGTGTAGACCTGAGCCCAAAACCAATGTGCATTTGTACTTCTCTGCCAGACATCCATCGTTCTGCAGACTTGTTCCTTCCTCCGCAGGAATAAATACGCAGAAGCTTGTTGGATCTCATTGTTTTAAATATCTCATCCGAAGCTTGTGAATAGGAGTTAAAAAATAATTCCACCACATCCCGAGAGGATGTTATGTTGAAATAAATGTTTGGCAGAAATCAGGTTTTCTTTCATTTTCTGGCCAAAGGCACTTTGGCAGCTGGAGGAGCAGGTCTGCTGGAAACAAGGGAAACTGCAAGTGGACTAAATGGTGGATTGTGATACTGAAAAAATATAAATAAAAAAAGCAGATGTTGAAATAATGGGAAATATTGTTTATTCAAATAAACTCATGTAACAACAACAACATGACCGCTCCAAATAAAATGGATTCCGAGCTGGATGGATGCATCTTTCCATCGTAACTGCTTGTGGAACGAATAGATACAAATTCAGTCCAGTGGGGGCTCTGTCTGAACGCCCAGCTAGACCAGAACCACAGCTAGACCGGAGCCACACAGCCAAACCAGAACCACTCAGCTAGACCAGAACCACTCAGCTAGACCAGAACCACACAGCTAGACCAGAACCACTCAGCTAGACCAGAACCACTCAGCTAGACCGGAGCCACACAGCCAAACCAGAACCACACAGCTAGACCAGAACCACACACAGCTAGACCAGAACCACACACAGCTAGACCAGAACCACACAGCTAGACCAGAGCCACACAGCAAAATCAGAACCACACATCCAAACCAGAACCACTCAGCCAAACTCTTCTGCTTGACTTTCCGAAACAGGCTGACTACTCCAAAGATTTGATAATAAACTACGGTAGCGAGCTAATGGCAAAAATGTGAGCATGCAAACACATTTACGCTCTTAATTAACACATTTATGTATGCTTGAAACTGATATGTTGCTGATGTTATTTAGCCTTTCTGAGGCTAGTCCATTGCTAAAGCAATTCATTTCACAATAACAGCCCCCTTAGTCAATATGAAAGTGTCCTGTAACGTAACTCAATACTCATACATCAGTTGTCTATGGTCAACAGGCTCTTTTTGTTTTGTAAGACATAAGAAAAGAAACACAAACGCATCCAAGTATTACACCAACGCTGCTGAAACAGTTATTTCCAGGGGGAAAACAAACCCAAAGAACAGTTGCTTTATCCACGCACAAAACTCCCCTTTCTCAGAAACAACCAATTCACTCTCTGAGGCTCACCAGACTCATCAGACCATATGTTCTGAAGAAACTGAGGCTACAGAAGACCCTGTGTGCCAATGTCTGGCACCACTCACAGCCAGTCAAATCAGCTCCTTTTCATCCATCTAAATAATAAAAAGATAAATCCATGCAGCACTGACAGCTTTGTGAAGCCGAGTCTCCAAAAGAAAAAGCGAAGACCTCTTTTGTTGCATTCAGTAAATGTTTGTTGAAGAAAGTGAAACAGGCATACACAATATTATATATGGGGTTTATGTGATTTAGTGATTATGAGTTTGCCGCCAATTAAGGCATCAAATTAGAGCGCTTTGGTGTGGCGGTTGCTTTCCCACCATGTGGTGAGTCACGTCGCATGGTGAACCACAGAGTAATCAAGAGGGCACATCCTCAGAGGAAAACTACCAGCTACTTACTCTGATTCCTTTGGTGAAAACTCTGTCTGTCACAATGTCTGCCAGCATTCTCAGCACAGCCGCCCCCTGCCGAGGGAACACCAAATACAAGTAATGGGTACATATTCATAGTGCAGTGACTTACAAATAAAACACACACACCACCATCATATATGTATGCATTGGTAGTTTCATTTGACTGTACCTTACAGTAGGTTATGGAATCAAACATATCAACTATCTCATAATTCATCTGGATGTCTTCCTGTGGAGGACTGAGAGGGTGAGACGAGGCCAGAGCGTCGTGCTCAAACGCTTCATGGAGGTTGCTCATGAAATGTGTGTCTTTCTGAGGAAAACCAAAAAAAGCCAAGAGCACATATTGCATGAAG
Source organism: Cottus gobio (assembly GCA_023566465.1). Classification (NCBI taxonomy): domain Eukaryota; kingdom Metazoa; phylum Chordata; class Actinopteri; order Perciformes; family Cottidae; genus Cottus; species Cottus gobio. The sequence goes on along the minus strand of CM042223.1, from coordinate 26,387,560 downwards.
ATATAGAGACAAGCTTTCTTTTCAATGACTGTGCAAGTTAAAAAAGGTTGGCAACAGAAAATTAAACAAAAACTATGAAATTCTGCAGTGAACGTTTGGATTGAACTTACTAATTGGAATGTAGGCTCCACATGGTCCACTGCAAAGAACGACACGTACGTTGCAAAGCCCTCGTTCAGCCAAATGTCGTTCCACCATTTCATTGTCACCAGATTCCCAAACCACTGTCAACAAGAACAGAAGATGTGGATGGTTGAGGTATAGCATGTCATCCTGCAGGGATTCACTGGACAACAACATATGACATTACTGGGCAGTATCCCCTTGACGTACAAAATGTCAATCAAAGAGACACGTACCAACCAGGAAGACGCTCACAAATGAGCACAGAAACATAGATTGACTAAAATGTGAAAGAAAAAGACTAAAATAAGCAAAACGACAGCAAAGAGTCACAACGACTATGAAAAGGGGAAAAACAACAACAAAAGGACACAAAATCGATTATCAATTGATCCTCACCATCTCTCTGACCTGCTCTCCACCACTCTCCAGCTGGACTCAACCACCACCTCCCCTGATGATCTCACAAACCACCTCAACTCCATCTTGTGTACCTCCCTCGACACTCTGGCCCCCCTCAAAACAAAAAACGTCACCTTTAACACCTCTTCACCCTGGTACACACCCACACTCCGGAAACTGAAACAAACTGGCCGCCAACTTGAACGTCTGACAAAACAATCATCACTCACAGTCCATCATGAAGCCTACAAACTCCACCTCAATACCTACAAAGATGCCCTCACTGCTGCCAAATCTGACTACCTCTCCACCATCCTCACCGACCCCTGCCAAAATCCTAGAACCCTCTTCTCCACAGTGAACAACCTCCTCAATCCTCGGACCAACACCCTCCCTACCTCTACTCCGGATCTCTGCAACTCATTTCTCCACTTCTTCACTGACAAAATCAACATAATTTACAAATCTCTATCCCCTGCATCTGACCTCCCACTATTTACTCCATCGCCCACCACGGCCCCCCCTATCCCCATCTCTCCTGACCTCCTGACCCCTCCTCCACACTGCCTCCTCTCCGAGTTTGACCTGGTCACTGTTCCTGAAATCTCTAAACTCATCAGCTCTTCCAAACCCACTACCTGCTCCCTGGACCCCCTCCCTACTCCCCTCCTGAAGTCCTGCCTCCCCGTACTATGCCCCTACCTTACAAACCTCTTCAACTCCTCACTGTCCCTTGGAACTGTCCCCTCTGCCTTCAAAACCGCTGCTGTCACCCCAATCCTCAAAAAACCTGGTCTGGATCCCTCCTCCCTCAACAACTACCGCCCAATATCCAACCTCCCTTTTCTGCCTAAAACCCTGGAACGTATAGTCGCCTCACAGCTACAATCCCATCTTCATACCAATAACCTATTTGAACCCCTCCAATCTGGTTTTCGCCCTCTCCATAGCACAGAAACCGCTCTTCTGAAAGTCCTCAACGACCTCCTCACCTCTGCTGACACCGGTTCCCTCAACATCCTCTTCCTCCTTGACCTGAGTGCAGCCTTCGATACCGTGAGCCATAACATTCTGCTCACCAGACTCAAAGACCTTGGTATCGAAGGTACTGCACTCAGCTGGCTCCACTCCTACCTCTCCAACAGATCACACTTCATCTCTCTTCATAACCACACCTCTGCCACAGCCACAGTCACTCAAGGCGTTCCCCAAGGCTCCGTACTCGGCCCCCTCCTCTTCATCATCTACATTCTCCCCCTTGGTCAGATACTCCGCCACTTCAACCTGGACTTCCACTGTTACGCCGATGACACCCAGATCTACCTTAGCACCAAATCCCCCCTCGACCCTCCCCTCTCCCACATCAACTCCTGCCTGTCAGCTATTAAAATCTGGATGCAACACAACTTCCTCAAACTCAACAGTGATAAAACAGAATTCCTTGTCATTGGCTCCAAATCCACACTCAGCAAAACCAATAACCCCACTCTCACCATTGACGGCACCATTGTCTCCCCATCTCCCCAGGCCCGAAACCTTGGCGTGATCTTTGATTCCACCCTCTCCCTTGAGCCCCACATCCGCCATGTCATCAAAACCTCCTTCTTCCACCTCCGCAACATCGCTAAAATCAGACCCTCTCTCACACCCCCCACGGCTGAAAGACTCATTCACGCCTTCATCTCTTCCCGACTGGACTACTGTAACTCACTTCTCCTCGGCATCAGCTCTACCAATATCAACCGCCTCCAACTGTTCCAGAACGCAGCTGCCCGACTCATCACCCGCTCCAAATCTTGGCACCACATCACTCCAGTCCTAAAACAACTTCACTGGCTTCCTATCCCCCACCGGATCACCTACAAAATCCTGGTCCTCACCTACAAAGCCCTCCACCATCTGGCCCCCTCATACCTCACTGACCTCCTGTCCCCCTACCAACCCTCACGGTCCCTCAGATCCACCTCAGCCGGTCTCCTCTGCATCCACAAATCCAAACTCCGCAGTTTTGGGGACAGAGCCTTCTCCAGGGCAGCTCCCAGGCTCTGGAACTCCCTCCCCCAAGAGATCCGCACCTCTGAGTCCCTCACCGTCTTCCAGTCCCGCCTCAAGACCCATCTCTTCACCTCTGCCTATCAGTAGCCCCCTATTGACTGTATCATGTTCTGCTTTGTCCTGTTTTCTTTTGCTTTGTTTTGTTTTGTCTTGTATCGTCCAGTTTTGCTTTACCTTCTAATCTTGCTCCCTGTAAAGCGACTTTGAGTCCATGAAAAGCGCTATATAAATTAAATTTATTATTAAAAAAGACAATACAACCATAGACAGCGAAATAACCACAAAACAAAAAGAGACACAATGAGACACAAAACAACTACAACAAAGAGACACAAAACTACAAAGAGAAACAAAACTACTTCAATGAGACAAAACAACTACAACAAAGAGACACAAAACTACTTCAAAGAGACACAAAACTACAAAGAGAAACAAAACAACATCAATGAGACACAAAACAACTACAACAAAGAGACATAAAACTACTTCAATGAGACACAAAACAACTACAACAAAGAGACACAAAACTACTTCAATGAGACACAAAACTACTACAACAAAGAGACACAAAACTACTTCAAAGAGACACAAAACTACAAAGAGAAACAAAACAACATCAATGAGACACAAAACAACAACTATAAAGTCTGCGAGGCTTGCTGTAGTGGTGCACTTAAATGTTGCAGGATTAATGTCATCATCATTTAGTTAATGTTCTTATTTTAACAGTTGGGATCTTTAAACCATTAGTACGGGTCATATTTTGGGAACCAAACAACTCTAACCTGGTGTGCCAGTTCATGTGCAATGAGAGTGGCGATCACTTCCTTGTGCAACAGTGAGGACACTCCCTCCTCATAGAGCAGGCCTCCCTCCTGGTATGTGATCAGGCCCCAGTTTTCCATCGCTGCAGGACCTAAGTCTGGCAGTGCAATTTGATCTGGAGGAATCACATAGATATGGACAGATGATCAAATGATCTAAAAGTATTCAATTCAGTTTATTTGTTTAGCCCAAAATCACAAAACACAAATTTGCCTCAGAGGGCTTTACAATACGTACATATGCAACATCCCCTGCCCCGGGTCTAGAAGACTTTTCTAAGAATAGCAGAGCTGCTCTGAGGGAGAACTAATCAGAGGTGGATATGATGAAGCACACCCATAGAAGTAGTTTTAAAGCTTTTTGTTGTTGTTTGTAGCAACATGAAGGAGCTTCTCAAGGCTGAGTATGGGTGGATATCACTAATAAGGAAAAATCTATATGATTAATTATGAACGTGTAATGCCGTCTTTGTAAAACTTAATGGGAGTTGTAGTTTTTGAAAAACAATATATTATAATCATATTTTAACAAATGATATAGTATTGGGACACAGTATATATGTTCTTACTTACCATCTACCAGCCTTACCCAGAGTTCTCTGTTCGTATTCTATTCCAAAATGGCTCTCGTAGAACTTAAGAATCTGTTCAGTGATGACGGCCGCATACTGAGCGTGACCTGCTGCAATGGCGTCAGGACGAGCATACGTCTGTATGTGCACGACACAGAGGTAAGATAAAGCACAGGATATTCTCCCACTTTGGTTTTGTACTTCTACATGTTTGCAGATGATACTGTAACTTCTTTAGTGATACCAGTCAAGGTCAACGCCGTACCAAAAGCAATTACATTAAACTCATTTTGAATCTACAGCACACATACTTTAATCTTCACACGGCCATCTGTTGGGGAGTCGATTGACGAGAACTCTGAAACCGTGAAGGCAAACAAGTATGTGGACATCTTCGGCGTTGGATGAAAGTAAGTGACTTTCCAGTAGTCATCTATAATATTGGAATCTGAGAGAGCGGGAGACAAGGCAGACCAGTATAAGGAAGGACATCTTCTATTATGGGATTACCATTATATTGCCTGACGGGACATTTTTAGGAGACATGAGCGACAGTATTTTGTACGTAGTTTACCTCTCATGTCCGCATTCCCCAGAGCTGTCGTGTCTCTCCTGTGGATGATTGTCACGTCAAACACTGCCTTCATTTCTGGCTCGTCGAAACAAGGGAACACTTCCCTGGCATATGTTGGTTCCAAAGTGGTGGCGACGAGGAATCTATGAATACAGATAAAGACAGTCGGACCTTTCCTTATCAGGTGACTACTGCAGGAACACTGGATTAAAAAAAAAAGATTAAGCAATTTGGATATCATAAAGAAACTGTGATGAATTACTTTACGATTAAATACATCGGCTTTATTGAATAGCAAAGGAGGAAACAGAAATCTGTCACGACAAATCAATACATTCCAGTAAATAAACGAGACAATACCATGAAACCAATGCAGTTTGAATAACATTTTACTTTTTCTGTTTTTTTAATCTAAAACTCTACATGCAGCTCCTAAACAACAGCCCATTCTGCCTGTTTAAGGCCACAAAGACATCTGATGGACCTTGTTTTTTATTCAGACTAACTGACTCCAATCCAGATGTGTTTGTATGTTGATTATTTCTGTTTTAGCATCTGCAACTTGTAAGTTGACTAGGTTCGATTTCTACGCAGTAGAAGGAAGTGTCATCTCTAGCATCCCTTCTATAAATTATTAGACTTAATATATAATGAGCATAGTGGTTCATTCTTGATTTTGTATTGGATTGCATTATAAAATGCATGGCAAAGGATATGGTCTAGTTTAGGTTTAGTTGACTTGACATAAAAACTGCAGCCAACAACTTCATACTTTGGTTTCACTTGGGTTGGAAATTAAAAGAGAATAAAGGCCTCCTGTATTATTTTATCTCTTGTTCTCAGACTGAACAGGAGTTTGATGTCTCACCTCGACCAGTGGAGACTGTATGAGCTTAGCTCAAGGGCTGGAGGTCGTAGGAGGAAGCTTTCTCATGTAGAAATGCCTTAAACCACAAACTGACTGCTGCTGGTTCAACCTCAGAGTCTCGATGGTTCTACTCCGACGTGAGTACAGAATGTGTGGGTGCAGAGGCTTTGGAGTTGGGCTATAACAAACTTAACGTAGCAAGTAATGTGAAGTATTATCTTCTAGACCGCCAGTGTATCAGATATGTCCTTAGTGATTGTCCTTGGTGACTCTAACAAAGGAAACCTCAGCCATAAACTCCCCAAATACAGACAGTTTATTCATCAACAAAGACCACACAATTGCACATCCTTTCTTCTATTATTAAAATACACTGGCCACTTATAATATATACTTGTTTTGAAGTACTGTTATCGGTTTGTTATTTACCATATTTATCTATTTTTGCACTGTTTATTGTTCTTATTATATTTGTATTGTTTTATTCTGTCTACGTTTATTGTTATGCACTTTCAGAGAGTCAAATTCCTCGTATGTTCAACGTACAACTTCAGATTCTGAATTCACTCGAACACATCATGCAATAGATTTGCTCTAATTTCAACCTATGCAGCTAAACTGTAGTTCTCCAAGTAACGCTTCATGTTGATGGTTTAACGCTTCCTCTGAACAGAAACTGCCTGTCCAGCTGTGTTTCGTTCATTTAGTCGTTAGCTCTATTAGCTGGCATTGCGCTAAACACACGCAACACTTCCTGCCCACATGCTGCTATCAGCTTACAGCTAACAGCCAGCAGCTTACAGCTAACAGCTAGCAGCTAACAGCTAACAGCTAGCAGCTTACAGCTAACAGCTAGCAGCTTACAGCTAACTAGCACTCGTCCCGCTGCGATGAGAAGATACGCTCCATTGAGGCCGGCGCTCGCTTCAGTTTATATATATATTCTATAGTTATACATACAAGAAAGGAATAATTTGTAATCTGTGAGTCCAAACTGAAGATGCACATACACACACAAACACCTGAATGCATAATCTCTTAACAGAGATAATATTATTATTAATTAATGAGTGAGTGATTGCATCTTTAAGTAACTTGTCCAACACTGCTGAAACAATATGATGGATTGGATCCGGAGGTTATAAAAGTCTAAAAGAAATTGGTGAAAGTCTAAAAAAAACTAAAGGTGAATAATATTTATAATAGTTTCTATGGATGTCAGAGAAGAGTGCGTAAAACTGTTTTTGACTGCAAGCAATAGCATCATATGTGCTTTCACTTTCCGGGAAACCAATGCAATTTGACTCTGTCGTGATGGCAGCATTGCTTGAGAGTGGATTAATAGCTTAACCGATTTAATATTGTTAAAGTCATCAAGAGTCAATTTTGGGAATTTTAAAATTTGGCACCTAATGGGTTCCTGGAGGAAACCTTTTCTCAAAACAAAAAAGAACATCCTCAAAAGAGTTTGAAAGAGTCTGTACACTGAAACAGCTTGAAACATATAATTGTGTTTTGCTTACCTCTCTTGGTCTTGATCGCCTTCATACGCTGGGGAACCTTCGGCATATGTGCTTACAAAAATCGCATCAAGATTATTATTAATTTTTCCCTTGAAAGCCAGAAACAAACTGTAGTTCCCCCCTGCCTCTAACACATCATCCAGCTGGATCTCCAAGAAGTTGCCTTCCTCTTTGTTGAGGTTCTTCATTGAGGAAACATCGATCCTCTTATTTGTGTCTTTGTTCCTCACCATCGGATCAGAAACTGCCAGGTTCTCACTGTGGAGGTAGACGACGCTGGTGCCCTGGACACAATGAAAGCTGACGGTGGAGTTTCCGGTAAAGAGCATCGTCTGGTTGGGGCTAGTGACATTCACCTCCTCTATGATTCGGGTGTAGAGGTGAGGCTGGAGTAAGACCTGGTACCTTTGGGGTACGAGGTTCTTTGGCAGCCGTATGACGGGCGGCAAGCTGGTGGTGGTGGGTGTGAACGTCGGACGGGGCGTCGGGTTCATTGTCGCGATCTCGGTCTTGTAAAAAATGATCATGGTGATGATGCCGCCGATGACGGAGATGGTCAGGAAGACGAAGGTGGCGGCGACGGCCTTGGACATGCCGGATTCTTTGGGCATGCTGGCTGCTTCCGATGGCCAGTCCTGAAGGTCCTGTTGCTTGACTGGTGAGAGATGAGTCTGAAGAGCTTGTGTGCCTTTGGTATGATCACATCCAAGTAACCTCCCTCCCATAAACTGGGCTTGGCCTCAACAATTAAGGGCCTGCGCTCAGATTAAGCATTAACTCGGCATTGCTGAAGGACCAAAGAGTGAGTGTTTTAGTGCGAAGAGGGCGACGTTTATCGGCCTCGCTGTAAATAATCAGTCAGATGGTGCTCGCAAACATCTGGAGGAGGTTACTGTGGTCTTGCCGCTAATGCAGGGGTTCTGTAGACCTCAAGGAACACTTTATCCTCACACTGCATCCCTTCAACCCATCACACACACACTCCCTCTCTCCCTTTCTATGAATACAGCACACATCAGAATCACAAGCCTCAAATGGAAACAGGAGCAGCCGGTGGAGGAAATCCTTCAGAGGGAGAACATCGGCATCACCCGTCTGGATCTTAGGTGTCCTAGGTATGACAGCCAGGTAACGCCTCATTCCAGGGGGCCAGACTAAGACTTCCAAAGACACACGTCAACGCACATCCTGTACGATTAACAAACTCCTAACACAATGAGATGCATGTGAAGGGAGGGGTGCTGAGTGGGCCGGATAAGAGAGGAGAAAACAGAGGAGGAGGAGAACGGAGTGATTTGGGAAATCACTGAGTTGGCTGGAAAGCCCCAAACCGTGGGGAATCGCGACCAAGAAGGTCAAACCAGCGGCGATCACATTGAACTGCGAATCATCATCGCAGTGAGACCAGAGCGTGGTGGAGGAGCGACTCAGCTCTGATTAACGCCCTGTTGATGATGTTTATGACACTTGGGAGAGCTTTATGGTTTCATGCAGACTTAAATTCCATTCATTTCATCACAGAGTTTAACAAGTGTAACAAGAGCAAAGGAACTATTCCCTGGTGCTCACTTAAAAGCAATGTTCTATTGGACTCCAGGAATTGAAATTTATTACGTATTATGTGGGGAAAAACCTTGGAATGGACAAGATGTAGCAACATCTGTCAAAATGCCACACACACACACACACACACACACACACACACACACACACACACACACACACACACACACACACACACACACACACACACACACACACACACACACACACACACACACACACACACACACACACACACACACACACACACACACACACACACACACACACACACACACACACACACACACACACACACACACACACACACACTTCGATTGAATACAGTTCTTTATGAAGAGTCGTGTGAAATGTTCTACACTACAAAAACATACATCATCATCATCATCATCATCATCATCATCCTGGAGTGAAGGATCAGAATCACTGAATGTTTCACTAGTGCAGAGTAAACACAAGTTTCTGTGACGACAAGGACCTCTGCTGATTAAAAACAAGAAGTGCAGAAGCACCGACTCCATTCTTCAGCTGACAGCCGCACGGTGGAGGCTGGTGGTAAAAAGTAGAGCTGTTCCGATACCATTTAGTCTGACACCTGAACTTGAGTAGCGATCCGATACCAGAGTGTTAAAACCTAAAACGTTTGAAAAGGAAATCATTCCCTCTCCAATATGTATTTTTATATTGCTGTGAAAACATCTCCTTCAAACAACTGGATTTATTCGACTGTGGCTCAGTAATGTAACTTAGCTGTTAAGTAGCGGTTAGCTAGCAGCTAGCAGCTAACAGCTAACAGCTAGCAGCTAGCAGCTAACAACTAACAGCTAGCAGCTAACAGCTAACGTTGACTAGCTCTCCTCCCGACGAGGTGTGTAGTCCTAGTTTGCACATGTGTTCTCAGGCAGGATATCCAGATCAGATCAGACACAAGTTGCACGTGTTTCTTATTGTTTCCGTGCTGCGTAAATTAATAAATGATATGACAACGTGATTTCTGATCGGTGCATTTTTGGTTCTGGTATCGGAACAGCTTCTTGTAAAATAGGAACATAAAATAAATAAATTCACATACATAGTTTTTTTCCAAGCGCTCCTTCATTTAAAAGGCAACCTCCACAACTCACAAAACATGGACCATGCATACTTGACTCGGGTAGAGTTGTAGTTAGTGTTGTCTTTTTTCCAGCGTAAAGAGCTCTGGTGGGAATGTATCCAGGCCGGCACGACACACTCAGCATGAAGCACATTGGCTTTGCGGATAAAAACAAAAATAAAACAGCTGCAGACACGCTGTGCTGCAGACACGCTGCTTCCTGTTTAAGAATAGGAAGAAAATAAAAATTGCAGTCCTTTGATTTCACTTGAAGGCATGTATTGTTTTGTCCCCCAGAGAACACGCTCAGTCAATTGAAATGGGGACAAACATTGGCGTGTAAAAGCGGTACATGCTTTTGACCGCCGATAGAATGATTCAAGACATTTCACGTCCCACAGTTGTCTACCACAGCCAGCTGTCCAGATGCTGGACGCAGTAGCAGGACTGTTCCAGGATGGCGGTCAGCTCCCCCGAGCCGTCCTCTCTCCACGTGGGAAGCAGCCGCTCACTGTTGAGGGCCTGGAGCCTGGGCGTCCCCTCCCGGAGGACGCGGTACAGGCAGGGCCACCGGCTCTGGATCCTCAGCCTGGTCCTCCGGTCCAGCGTGATGCCGCGGACGATCTTCTTGGCGCGAAGCTCGCGCAGGGCGGGGAGCCTCAGGCAGGAGAAGACCAGGCCTCGGCTGGGCGACACGTCCAGGAACTCCAGGGACTGGGACTCCAGGGTGTACGAGATGCCCAGGTTCCTGAGCGGCACCAGGATTTGTAAAGTCAGCGACTTCAGGTTGGGCAGGGATTTGGTGAGGGCCTGCAGCGTCATGGGGGTCACCCCTTTAAAGACCCAGAAGTATTTGAGCTCGAGGACCCGGAGCTGCTGGAACTGGGTGAGCAGCGACACAGACTCGTCTGACCAGTCGAAGTGCAACCGCATCTTGGAGACGCGCGGGCAGCTATGGGCCAGTTGGGTCAGCAGCTCCTGGAAACTGGTCACCTGTCACATCAAACCGAGCCGGTAAACCGCCAGCCGGGGACAGTAAGAGACATGTGAGAGACACGTAAGAGACATGTAAGAGACATGTGAGAGACATGTGAGAGACATGTAAGAGACATGTGGCTATGGACAAGGACACTTTACTACAGTGGTTGCCAATGTATGTCTCCTGAGCCCAGCTTTGGAAGACAAAAAAAGGGAGTTAAAAGCCGGGCTTCACTGTCACACATGTACAGAACAGAATCCATGTGCATAATCGTGTAAAATCATTTGCTCACAGCAGATGATATTTTTTCATGAATTAGTTCATTTCACACGCCATGCTTTTCCATGCTAATAACATGGAAACTAGCATGCCTCATTTATATAACATGTTCTGTTCTCAGTCCTTAAAAGATAATTGTAACTGATAATACTACTGCTACTAATAATAATAATAATCATGTCAATTATATCAAGTCAAAAATCAAGTCAATCAAGTCAAAAATAATCAAGTCAAAAACAATCAAGTCAATATAAACAACACTTTAAATTAAGGCCACGGGAGTCAGCACACAGTTGAATCAATTGTCTATCTGACACAGTGTCAACCTGAACATCAGAAGCCCCACAAAGACTGTATTGATTGTAGTATTGATCTGATTATAGTCGGACCAAAGCTAATGCGTGTTTTCTTCATTCATTTCAGAGTCTCAGTGATGCAGCAAATCCTCATATTTGAGGAGCTGGACGATGTTGCATGTTTGCCTTCATAATGACTCCAAATGATTAACTGGATTACAACATTTCCTATTGATCTTTTTTTTTTCTTCATTAACTATATTGTTTCAGCAAGACATAATATTACATTGCTTTTATTTTGTCCAACCTCTGTGTATATGGGAAATAGGAGGATCAGATAAGAAAAATACAAGGCTTAAAGCTGCACCAATGCAATATACTAATACATCTCTAACACGCGTGTTGACAAAGAGGGGATGCAATGATCAGGAATGAATGTGCAAATGCTCATTCCCTGCTCCCATTGGTATCAGGCCTCATCCCTTCGTCACACCGGAAGTTACGAACCAACCATTACAGAAAGAAAACACATTTGTGCATCAAGCAGTGTCATTTATCACTTTTTGCAACCAGGACATGCAAACGTCAGTAAAAACGAGTTACCTGGTCCATCTTTGTAATGCTGTCCTGGTGTGAACTGGAGCTGGAGTGGACCCTAAGGTCCAGGGGCTCCAGCAGAGTAAACGTCCAGTTGAGGTCCAGGTGGCTGAGGTCTCTGCAGTGGACGTTCTCCAGCAGGCGACTCAGCAGCTCGCACCACTTGTTGCAGCGGTCCCCCAGGTCGAAGCTGGCCTTCAGCGTGAGCAGGCTGGCCCGCCGCGAGATGAGGTGGTGGGTGTAATGGTGGACCCAGGCCTTCCACCTCTCGAACTCGCGGTTGGAAACCAGCAGCCCCTCCTGGCCCAGGTGGAAGACGCCGCGGCGGGAGTAGTCCGCCACCCTCCATAGCTTCCACGAGCGGACTAGGCGGCTCCAGCTCGAGCAGACCAGGGCACTGCTGCATTTGTCCACCTCGTTCAGGAAGGACAGGACATGCAGCTGGCACTCCACCGGCAGGAAATTGAAAGGGAAGTGGTCGTCTGCTGCTTTCCGCCATCTCCTCACGGGGACCAGGGGTCTCTTCCGCGGCGACATAGTGGAAGATGATGAAATGATATTGGTGGTCATTGGTGGAGGTCAGAATCTCCACCGGGTGGTTTTGCGGTCAGGCTTTGCCATAAATACCTCTGGCCTGGGGAGTCTATCGAGTTAAAGAAAAAGGAAACAGACTGAAAATCATGTAAGATGTTGACTGTCCTGTTGGGAAAATCAACATTAGGTGGTCTGTGTGCAATGGCAGTATGGGTCAATTTAAACTGGTAACGTTGTATAAACTTGGCATCATATGGCTACAGTTCAAAGGTCAAGTGGTCGTAGATGTAATTAGACCATATCATGGGAATGCTCCCCTTTAAAGTCATGTGTGCACACACGGTTGGGTGAACGTTTTGGTCGTAACTAAATAATAACGTTTGTGTAATGTTAGAACTTCAGCAGTCCCCAAATTGTGAAGCACACTTTTATATCTGTATTAAATGACATTAGAGTTCAGCCTGCAACATGACTGTTGGTCCGTTATCTCTTCTCCTTTTGCTGGCAGTTACTTCCCAGCTTGTCACAGAGGCCGCGCCCGTTCACAGCCTGTGTGCGTCTGCCCACAGAGGTCACCGCGGGCTATGGGACTGTCTTGCACCGCTATAGATATATATATTATTATATTATAGTCTTTACCTTTTGGTCGAGCTCCCTTCCTCCTCAGTTTAAAGAGCTAACCTGCTAGAAGCTAATGTTAGCAGCCAGGAGACAAAGGAGTTTAGAATTGAACCACAGCGTTGTTGCATTTTTATCCAAACGTATAAGGAACTGTAAAGCTACTTAGACTAATCCAGAAGTTTAAAAAGCTAGAAAAAAAGAACAGTATTCAGCTAACTAAGCCGGCTAGTTGTGAGTTGTGTTGTTGTTTTTGTTGTGGCTCGTTGTAATGACGTCTTTAACATGCGTCGAGCTTCCCGTTTTGTACCAAAACCTCAGGCGGATTTGAGAGTGAACCAGCGCCCTCTATCGGTGGCAAAGGGAAAAGTGGTTTCCACAGAGTGTGCCTCCAGAACACAGATAGGCCCCGTTTACATACAATGAACATTGCGATACGTCTGTCACTCTGATGAACACTTACAACCCTCTCACAACAGAATATATATATAGCCTACAGTATATAGACGTTTATACAGACATCTTTACATGTACTACTGTACATAATCCTCCAGTCCACGGACATCCATTCAGTATTTATTTATTTACATATATTTGTATTGGAAGAACAGTTGACTTGTACATTGAGGTTTTATTTTGTATTTAGTCATTCGTGCTTATTCCTTCATTCCTTCACTACTTCAGTTTATAACAGTCCTGACTATTCTTTACCTTTATTTGTCCAGTTTTGATGTCCTTGTTCATATTTTTCTTATTCTTAGAGAATGCAGTCAAATTCCAATTACGGGCAAACAAAATTGGCAAATACTGTAAATCAGATTTTAACGATTGTTATTATTATAGGCAAGGCAAGGCAAATGTATTTGTATAGCACATTTCAACAACAAGGCGATTCAAAGTGTTTCACATAAAACCATTAAAAGCATCCAAACATAATGCAAAAAAAAAAAGATTTAAAAACAATTAAGAACATTCATTAAAACATTAAAAAACTGTTAAAAAGCAAAAAATACAGAATTGAATAAAAGTTGCAGTGCAGTTTAAGATATAAAATGCAGTAGTGAGATGCAGAATCTGGTTTAATTAAAGTCAACAGCAAACAGAAAGGTCTTCAGTCTGGATTTAAAGAGGCTGAGGGTCTCAGAAGACCTGCAGCTTTCAGGGACCTTGTTCCAGATGTGTGGAGCAGAAAAGCTGAACGCTGCCTCTCCATGTTTAGTTCTGACTCTTGGAACAGAAAGTAGACCCGTCCCAGATGACCTGAGGGGTCGGGATGGTTCATAAGGCAGCAGCAGATCACTAATGTATTTAGGCCCTAAACCATTCAGGGCTTTATAAACCAGCAGCAGAATTTTCAAATTAATTCTGCAGGGTTACTATGGCTCAGTGGTTAGCAGGTCCAACTTTCCATCAGAGGATCGGCGGTTCAAACCCTGGCTCAGCCAGTCCGTGTTGTTGTGTTCTTGCTCACCGTTGCTGCGTCAGCTAAATTTAATGCAATTCTTTGTTGGACAGGAAGCCAGTGCAAAGACCTCAGGACCGGAGTGATGTGATCCACTTCCTGGTCTTAGTGAGGACTCAAGCTGCAGCGTTCTGAATCAGCTGCAGCTTTCTGATTCACTTTTTACTGAGACCTGTGAACACACCGTTACAGTAGTCAAGTCTACTGAAGATAAATGACCTGTGAACACACCGTTACAGTAGTCAAGTCTACTGAAGATAAATGCATGGACAAGTTTCTCCAAATCCTGTTGAGACATAAGTCCTCTAACCCTTGATATATTCTTCAGGTGATAGTAGGCTGATTTTGTAATTGTCTTGATATGGCTGTTCAGGTTGAGGTCTGAATCCATAACTACACCTAGATTTCTGGCTTGGTTTGAGGTTTTTAACGTCAGTGATTGTAGCTCAGCGCTCACTTTCAATCGTTCGTCCTTGGAACCAAAAACAAGTACTTCTGTTTTATCTTTATTTAATTGAAGAAAATTCAGGCACATCCAGTTGTTGATTTCTTCAATACATTTAGCCAGCACTGGTATGGGATTATAGTCCCCTGGTGATATAGTTATGTAGATTTGTGTGTCGTCTGCATAGTTATGATAACACACTTTGTTGTTTTTCATAATCTGAGCCAGTGGAAGCATGTAGATATTGAACAGAAGAGGCCCCAGTATTGAACCTTGGGGAACACCACATGTCATACCAGTCAGCTCTGACCTGTAATTAGCTACTGACACAAAGTATTGTCGGTCCTTCAAGTAAGAGTCAAACCAGTTAAGTGCTGCGCCAGAGAGCCCTACCCAGACTTTCAGTCTGTCTAGTAGTATGTTGTGATCGACTGTGTCGAATGCAGCACTGAGATCCAGTAATACTAAGACAGAAGTTCTGCCACTGTCTGTGTTTAAGTGGATGTCGTTGAAAACCTTAACAAGAGCAGTTTCAGTACTGTGATGCTGACGAAAGCCAGACTGGAAGACATCAAAACAGTTATTTTCGGCCAAGAAGCTATTTAGCTGTTGATAAACCACCTTTTCCATTATTTTACTTAAAAAAGGGAGGTTTGATATTGGCCTATAATTTTTCATTATTTCGGGGTCTAAACTAGCCTTCTTTACAATTGGTTTAATAACTGCAGTTTTTAGGGCTTGTGGGAAGACACCTGAGAGAAGGGATGTGTTTACAATTTGTAAAAGATCAGTGATCATGCTGTGTGAAATATTTTTTTTAAAGTGTGTTGGTAGAATATCCAAGCAGCAGGAGGATGTTTTCAGATGTTGTATAATATCTTCTAGGCTTCTTTGGTTAATTGAATGAAATTGTGTCATGATATTTGAATGGATGTCATGTAAAGATGGGGACAACACACATCCTATGGTAGGTGTGGAGCCACCAACTGCTTGTCTAATTTTCTGAATTTTGTCAGCAAAAAAGAATGCAAATTGATTGCATGGCCAGGTGGACTGGTTACTGACACCGGAGGGTTATATGCACATTACGTGTTTTTAAAGGGGGAATTTGCACTGTTTTTCACAGTGATCTTTTTTCACCAGTAGATGGCATTCTGAGTATGCAAAAAAATAAATAAAACGGTGATGAAGGTTGGCTGCCTTCACGTAGCATCCCCCTTGATGGCAGAGCGTCTCCCGTGCAGGTCTCCCGGTGGGACCGGTTTGAAGGAACCAAAAAAAGTATGTCGTAAATAGAGAAGACGTCTCCCTTCCTCCAGTTGGTGGTCTGGTGACACATTCCACACCGTGCCTGTCTTTGCAGCCGGGGAGGAGGGGCTCTCATGGAGCTCTCGTCTTCAAACCCTGATGCAAAGCACGCGACCATCCAGGGAAACGTTTTGACCAGGAGGCTCCAGTCTTTTGTTAGAGCAGCACGTAGCACACGTAGAGTCTCGTCATAACACGTAGCACACGTAGCCTGCCGTCGTAACACGTTGCACACGTTCATAACGCGGCGTTCAAAGACCCTTCTCTTCAGTGAGCGAACAGTATATCGCAGCAATGTGCCAATCAACGTCCTCGTCGACATGAGTTTAAAAATATGAAATCTTATCACAACGAGGCAGGGTGGATGTCAGCTGCTAAAAGACAGACAGAGTGGACACATGACCCAAATTTTACAGCCTTAACGTGAGCCTCAGCAGCTGGTGACCCTCCCAGGTCAGCCAACCCGCTGCTGAGTTGGACAGAACAGCCTCCAAGATTTATTTTGTATAACCCCCAATCACAAATTACAAATTGGCCTCAGAAGGCATCACAATCTGTACACATATGACATCCTCTGTCCCGGGACTCACATCAGCACAGGAAAAACTGTGAACCCTTTTAATAAAAAGATAGTGGGCAGGGCATTACCATATGTAAACAAAAGTAGTTGTTGTGGCCCCAATGCCGCAAACACATGCAAGGTACGTCTCTTGTCAACAGATTTACAGAAATGCAACACGATCTGCTTGAGGCAAGGACACGGGTCGATGGCACTGTCCGAGCACCAACCGTGCGTTGCAGTGGAACCATTGTGATGTGACCATTGTGATTGAGATGACAGAGGCCCCGACTTGAAACCACGCCACTGGCAGGTCGTGGATCGACCATGGCTGCTCTAAGTCGCTGCCCTCCAAGTCAGGCCTCTGTGCCACCCGACGCCAGGGTGCTAACAAACAGGTCGGCCACCGGCTGACCAAAAACTGCTGCCATTTTGATGCAACTCTGTCAGGAAAGAGAGTCCACTCAATTGGGGGACTTGGGAATGTGTCAGCCTTCTTGTGGAAGCTAGAATGGTTCTCCATCCATGACACACACCAGGTGACAACCAGATACTCTCCATTAACTGCGACATGGCTGGGGGCTGGTGCGTGGATATGGAGCCTGCATTGTTTGACGTGGTTCAGTTGCAATTATAGCCACACAAAGCCAGTGCTTAGATAGCTACAACTCAGGTTAGGCTATTGTGCACCACCACGTTAATTATGCTATCGAAGTGAAGCCATGATAGTTAAGGCTATAATCATAACTCCATCATTACGTTGGTTGGCAAAAATGCATATTACATGTTTATTGCACGTTCAAAAACAAAGCAGATAGCTGTGTAATATTGCTTGTTGGTTCAGCCTTTGTCATGTTGTGCCATATTTATCATTAATGCAGGAAAAAACTGAAAAACTAAATCTGAGCTAATGCTGTAGGTGAGCAGTGTGGAAGTTACAGTTACATTTGGTAGACAATATGATCTGGAACAATGTAGAGTGTTAGTCAAACAATTCAATTTAGTAAAAACTGTAAGGTCAAATTTTTGTTCAAGTGCATTTACAGGGTCAGGGGCAAAACAATTATACGAATACAAGTGTGCTGACAATTATTTCAACTATATATTATAATAAAACATATATACATAATACATACATATTTAAAAATATTATATTTGTCTTTTCTCTCTTTTTTTACATTAAACCTTTATTAAAAACATTCAAAAGTACAAACAGACATGTACACAACATAATGGTACCGATAAACTGAGAAATAAGTAATATAAGTAATAATGATATTTAAAAAAAATAGGAGAATTAATTAGTTTTTTAAGAGTTCACCATACATACAAAATCCAATGAAATTGGAGTTAACTTGTAAACTGTATGTCTTTATTAATATGTTGTCATCAGAAGTTCTTTTCGTCTGTCGGATAGCCCTTGAATGCACCGTCGAGTGGGCTTTGGTCCTGAGGGGCTGTGTCCGAGCCAACCAATCAGAATAAGAGAAGGGACTCGGAAGTGGCACGTGACCCCGTACAGCCCCGCTCCATCCAGCTCCCTTGTAAAGCGGCGCGTCCCTCATACTTGATTCATTCCTTCTCCAGTAAGAGGTGACTTCGACAGCCGGTCCCCGTTACTCTTCTTCGACGCAAGAGCGACACTTCGCATTCTACCAACGAAAAAAAATAAAGAAAAAAGAAACAACACTCTTTTTCTTTCATATATTAGATAGAGAGAAATACAGTTTGTGGCCGAATAACCGACCTAAATCTTTGACTGCGACACAAGCCAAGAGGCTACACATCCGCCTACTCGCTCAGTGGGGGGTGTTCAACTCAGAATATTTGCATTTTATTTCTTCTTTTTAAGAACCAAAATGAAAACCAAATTCATCAACGGGGTCTCCTCCCCCACCTTGTCGCTGGGCATCCTGGTGACCGAGAACGCGCTGCAGGTCCAGCCCGACGTCGAGGAGGACTGCAAGGAGCTGGTCCGCCTCGACCAGCCCGACCTGGACACCCAGCGCAAGGCGTATCTGTGGTGCAGAGAGTTCCTCCACGGTGCGTGGAAAAGCCTGGCCAAGGACGAGTTCCACATCACCATCATAAGGTAGGCCGGGCTCATTGGCTGCCGGGGGGAAATAGGCCCCGGCTGGTGGATCCTAGTGTGCGAAGGCTTCTGCTATATTACATGTAGTCTCGTGATGTGAACCGTTAAAGGGCCAACCCGCCGAGCTCTATGAGGCTATATCTATGATAGCTTTCTCTGTTAATCCCACAAATACATCTCATTTTATTCGGACCTCACCTTTTTAAAATGGTGTGGTGTCACACCACCCAATTTTCTTGGTACATTTTTTTATAATAAAAAAATGTTTTAGACTTAAACCTCTCTTTTAAGTGTTAACAAAATAGGGGTTCTTTTAAAATAACAATCTATTTTTCTAAAATAAACCGGCTTTTAATTCTTATGAATCAACTTACTGTGGCGTGACATCTGGCCTCCAAACCTATGACAACAATTTATGTAAGGGATTAAAGGTTTACAGGCAACAGTGGAGCGAAGTAATGTGAGACTGCACCCTAATCTATTATTCTACTGCCTGTCATTCTGAGCTGAGAGCATGACGCACAGACAGGCAGTACGGGTTTTCCTTTGGACGCCATATCTACATGTAACGATGATGTCTCTTCTGTCCCCCCAGGGGTGGTCTGAGCAACAAGCTCTTCCTGTGCAGCCTCCCCGACAGCCTGGACTCTGTTGGGGACGAGCCCCGGAGCGTCCTGCTGCGCCTCTATGGGGCCATCCTGCAGGTGGGAGCCGCATCTCTTATCGCTTGTTTAAACACTGTTGTTTTACTGCAGAAGAAGAGAGCTACAAGTAAGCCATACTAGTCTCTTCACAAGGATGACCTAGGAACTACTTTCCATCAGTAGCTTGTAGATTTTAATCTCATTGTTACAGTTTAGTTCCTTTTAAAAAAAGAAGATACCTGCTGCTACAGACCATTTCATTGTTGTAAAAACGTGTCCCAGTTTATTTCCTGTCAGCGGTGTATGTCAATGACGGCGGCTGACAGGAAGTAAACATGGACACAGGCGGTTTGCCAAGCACTGCGATTGTGTTGAAAAGGTCCAAAGGGCACGCACTTCCTGTAAAAATGTTTGACTTTAATGTTTGACTTTAATCACAGAGATGACTCGTGTAACTGGGGTCGAAGGTCAATATGAGCTGATAATCACAGAAACAAACAACAAGATAAAACATACTACTGTGTGATGTGACCCTGTCGCCCCCAGAGCTTGTTGTGTGTGTGTGTGTGTGTGTGTGTGTGTGCGTGCGTGTGTCTGCAGCTCATATGCTTATGTGTGTATGTGTGTGTGTTTGCGTGCTCGCGTGTTAGCCATTGTTGTACATGATGATGTACCCCCATGGCTGTACATGCATGTGTTCTTTGCCGTAGGCTTCCCAAAGGAGCGTGCCCTCCTGGGTACTCTTGTTCCCAGGTGAACCCACCAAAAAACACGGTACAGTATGAGATCCCTGAAATCTCAACCTAATACAAAGACGTAACACACACTGAGTCATGCAGCACAACACCCGGCTGGGAAGACACAGTATGAAGGGAGCAACTCCAGCGCCGAAAACACCTCTCCTGTCTGTCTCCTTTCTTCTCTAAAAACGCCGGCCTTGTGACTCCCAATCGTCTAAAAGTTAGCTGGATATTTAGCTTTTAATGGTGACTCTGCACCTTTTTCGCGGCCCACAAGGAATAAAAACAACAACACTGTTGAGAAAAGTCAAGAGTGTGCAGTTTGGCATGTTGTTGCTTCACAGCTCGCACAAAAGCGGAAAGATAATGTATCTCGGTGTTAGCACAGAGAGGCAGAGGTGATGTGGCCGGACTGTCCAGAGTTCATGATCCCAGTATTGGGATCAGTTTTTCACAGAACTACAAAGACGATCCGCTTGAGCACCTCTGACCACTGATTTCATATTGAGCGACGGGAGGTCAAAGGCTTCCGAGCAAAACGGCACATACTAATCCTATGCACGCCATTTTCTTTGGCTACACGGAGAAGATAAAGACTAGGCAGAGGCAATAGATGCAGCAATAGGCTCCTGGCCTGCTGCTCCCTCAGCCTTAAAATTTGCCCAATGAATCCTGCATTAAGTATTAACTAAAAGACGCGTAATAAAAGTTGATGGCAGCTTTTATTGCCAGGGACGTCTGAGGGAGAGCTAAAGTGCTGTGTCCTTCACCAAGGTAACTGCAGCAGTCTCCATCAGGACAGTCACGCCTCTCAGGAATTAGTCATTACTAATCTAAAAAGCTAATATGATTCAGAAGCTCTATGTCACCATCCGAGTGCACCGCTACTAATGATTAAACAAAGCCTAGCTGCACTGGAGGCGGCGTTTCTCAGCAATGAAGATATGTGAATAGCATGTCGGATAATTGTAATTATAAATAAATAGATATCTTTTTTTATCCCCGGCTATAACAGACCCTTTTGCAGCCGACGTCATCAAAAATTTGCGCTTTCTTCCATAGCCTTCCAGACGAGCTAGCAAGCTTTACACGTTGACTCCATCGCTATTAAACATGTTGATGACAACTGGACTGTTGGTAGCGCCCATTTTCAAACTGAATAAAGTCAAACCTCTGAGTTGATGTCAATGTGTTTGACATTGTAGCTCTTAATGACAAGACTTGTAACTCGTGATGACTTGACTTGTAGCTATTAATTACTCAACATGTAGCTAGTAATGACTCTTCGTAATGACACAATTTATAGCTATTAATGACTCCACTTATAGCTCGTAAAAACTCGTAATGACTCCACTTATAGCTCGTAAAAACTCGTAATGACTCCACTTGTAGCTCGTAAAAACTCGTAATGACTCCACTTGTAGCTCGTAAAAACTCGTAATGACTCCACTTGTAGCTCGTAAAAACTCGTAATGACTCCACTTGTAGCTCGTAAAAACTCGTAATGACTCCACTTATAGCTCGTAAAAACTCGTAATGACTCCACTTGTAGCTCGTAAAAACTCGTAATGACTCCACTTGTAGCTCGTAAAAACTTGACTTGAAGCTCGTATAATGACTCTTTGTAATAACTAATTTTATAGCTCTTAATGACTCCACTTATAGTTTGTAATAACTTAACTTGTAGCTTGTAATGACTCTTTGTAATGACTCCACTTAAAACTCGTATTGACTCGACTCGTAGCTCGTATTGACTCGACTTGTAGCTCGTGTTGACTCGACTCGTAGCTCGTATTGACTCGACTCGTAGCTCGTGTTGACTCGACTTGTAGCTCGTGTTGACTCGACTTGTAGCTCGTATTGACTCGACTTGTAGCTCGTGTTGACTCGACTTGTAGCTCGTGTTGACTCGACTTGTAGCTCGTGTTGACTCGACTTGTAGCTCGTGTTGACTCGACTTGTAGCTCGTGTTGACTCGACTCGTAGCTCGTATTGACTCGACTTGTAGCTCGTGTTGACTCGACTTGTAGCTCGTGTTGACTCGACTCGTAGCTCGTATTGACTCGACTTGTAGCTCGTGTTGACTCGACTTGCAGCTCGCGTTGACTCGACTTGTAGCTCGTATTGACTCGACTTGCAGCTCGTAATGATTCGACTTGCAGCTCGTATTGACTCGACTTGTAGCTCGTGTTGACTCGACTTGTAGCTCGTATTGACTCGACTTGTAGCTCGTATTGACTCGACTTTTAGCTCGTATTGACTCGACTTGCAGCTCGTAATGACTCTGCTTGTACTTGTACCTCGTAATGACTCGACTTGTACTTGTACCTCGTAATGACTCGACTTGTAGCTCGTATTGTCTGTCAGGTGTACGTTAGGTTACATGTTTATTTTGGGATACTAAATATTGGGACACTGTTTAGGTCACATACTCCATCTTTGCTGGTTAATGTTCTTACATAGCTTGACAAGCTATTGCACGCCGCCGTACTTACATTGACAAACTGCGTGCGCACACTTCCGTCCGTCTTCATTGTGTAAAAGGGTCTATCCAGTCAAATGTCCCAACCAACTGCAGCGTTAGGGCTGTAGAATATCTCCCACTGTCTCGACACTATCTGATCCCTATCCACGCTCTGTCGCGATGAGCAGGAAGTCCGGGCGGCACAACGACTAGTCCGACCAAGAACTCGCTCCCAGCACTGTCATGCCCAAACAACCCTGTGTGTGTTTGAACTCATACTGTACTGTCTGCACTGCAGGCGTGGTTAGGTTTGGATGTTGATCATTCATGGACGGCTTCACATGTATTCACAGATAGTTCTTTCCTTTTTCTTTTGTTGATAGATGTCCTGTAATAAGGGGGATTCCCGACAATCAAACAAAGAAAATCCTTTCCAAGTAAGTAACTGATGATGGTCTCCTCTGCCCGGAGGGTTGCCCAGTGTCCATTCTCTCACCAGATCACCTGATGTCTGAAAACATTCTTCTGCCTCTGCTCTTTACCCGTGTAGAATGGGTTTTTTCCTCTGCTCTCCCACAGTCTCTTAAAGCTCCAGTGGTTTCGGGTGTGTTCCGAAACCATTTAACACCTGTTTCCACTTAGTGACTCCCGGCAGAGCCCGGCTGTA
The DNA here is from genome assembly GCA_023566465.1 of Cottus gobio. Taxonomy (NCBI): domain Eukaryota; kingdom Metazoa; phylum Chordata; class Actinopteri; order Perciformes; family Cottidae; genus Cottus; species Cottus gobio. Next base: position 26,364,279 of record CM042223.1, on the reverse strand, counting down.
GGAACTGAGTTGCTACAGCCACTGATTTCATTCAGTGGAGGCAGTTTAGACTTTAGAGAAACCTGAGTCGGGGAGACACTGCAGGCAGAAACCATGTTTTTTATGCTCTGGTGAATTGTTCTTCCATAACATGTCTTCTTTCAGACTGGTAGAAGGGAAAGACTTACTTTACTACCTTGGCTTTGCGTCTAGGTTTCTCCTATATTCACAAGTAACCATTAGCCTCATTTGCATATTAAAACATGACATTTCAGAACACTTATAAAGCAAAAAACAATTGTCTTCATGTAAGTAATCAACTGTGGATGTTTCATGGTGATATCTTTTAGTTAAGACATGTACCCTAATCACCTGTAGTACCTTTTACGATGAGCATGACTTCTTCTCTCCAGCAGCTCTTACTTCCAGCAAACTTTTCACTTTCATTCCTCTCTATATTCTGAAGGTTGTAACATAGGAATTTGTTCATATGTCATTCATGGCCTGATTTATACAACATTTTATTAGCATGGAAAAACAAGGAGAAATTAGTTTTTTGACAGTATTTTCTGATTTATAGAACAATACAAAGATAAATCTAAGATAAATTCACACTGTAAACACCTTTGACTCTAATATGTGGAGAAAATTAAACAAAAATGTTGAACCTTATCGAATGTTAGTACCTAAAAACCTAGAAATTCCATTTGGAACACAAGACGGTAGAAGAGAAAAATGAGCAGTGAAGGATTTTTAAATAAATCTACAGCAACATTAACATATTCAGAGAGGCTGGCAGCCTCAAGCGCTTGCAAAGCCCCGCCCCCCCAGTGACCTAGAAATCCTTTGGCCATGTGCCACGTCACAACGACCCCTGACCCTCGCTTTACATGGCTGAGTCACAGCTCCCAGTCATGTGATGGAGTTGAGGTCATCAGCCAGTTATCTATTGTTGCCACACTGGCTTCCTTCCCTTCTAAGTCTAGCAGCGAGGCTAAAGCAAGGCGGACCCAGTGTTTTAGGGTAACCTTCTTTAACAATGCAGTCTGGGCCAAGTAAATCCTATTTAGGATTATATAGGACGTCACTGTGATAATCCCTGCGGGGGCACTTGCCACGTCACAGCAGCACGGTACATGTCAGATGTACTTTACTTTATAACACTTCTAATGTCTTGATCAATTCTGGTTAATGCACATTTCCACGGTATTATTTCCATTAAAACTTCAGCACATATCGCCAAGATGGCGGTCGGTGGTTGTTACGTGACAAAATGTGTTTAAGTCCTTATCGCTATTCTTTGACACGAGTTCACTTGCAGGCAGACAAACGCGCTGTACCGGTTCGCTGACCTCAATGGTCTGACCCCCGTACAGGTTTGTTGACACACACACAACACAGCAGATAAGCGTGTTGACAAGCGCACAGTGCACATGCTGCGTCGCATCGTATCCCGGAGCCGGGCAGCAGCGTCAGTTTCGATTCAGATGCGGTTAAATATTTAGGGAGGGCGTGATCACAGAAGTACTTCAGCTGTCAGACTAGGGGCCTCCTGTTCATTCAAAAAGTCTATCCAGATATTGGAGGAAGTTTCTGTTTACTGTCAGGAGGGAGGTGCTTTTTTTTTCAATGCAATTTTTAGGAATGTGACAATTCTTCTGTGCTTTGCAATTGGTAGTTGATGATTAACCTTTTCGATGGGGGAGAAGAAGACTAGTCTGGGAGAGAGAGCCAAATCAAACAGACAGCTAAAACAAACACATGGCATTTAAAATAGGTCAGACGAAATGAAACACAAGTTGAGGCAGGGCCGTCTATATGGAGCCACCAGTAAACCAGTGAACTACAGGCCGACGCCCCACGCAACGATTACAAGATAGCAGTGTTAGTTTGTAGCGTAGACTCTAGTGGACGTAGACTCTAGTGGACGTAGACTCTAGTGGACGTAGACTCTAGTGGACGTAGACTCTAGTGGACGTAGACTCTAGTGGACGTAGACTCTAGTGGACGTAGACTCTAGTGGACGTGGACGTAGACTCTAGTGGACGTGGACTCTAGTGGACGTGGACTTAGACTCTAGTGGACGTAGACTCTAGTGGACGTAGACTCTAGTGGACGTAGACTAGTGGACGTAGACTAGTGGACGTAGACTAGTGGACGTAGACTCTAGTGGACGTAGACTCTAGTGGACGTAGACTCTAGTGGACGTAGACTCTAGTGGACGTGGACGTAGACTCTAGTGGACGTGGACTCTAGTGGACGTGGACTCTAGTGGACGTAGACTCTAGTGGACGTAGACTCTAGTGGACGTAGACTCTAGTGGACGTAACGTAGACTCTAGTGGACGTGGACGTAGACTCTAGTGGACGTAGACTCTAGTGGACGTGGACTTAGACTCTAGTGGACGTAGACTCTAGTGGACGTAGACTCTAGTGGACGTAGACTCTAGTGGACGTAACGTAGACTCTAGTGGACGTGGACGTAGACTCTAGTGGACGTAGACTCTAGTGGACGTGGACTTAGACTCTAGTGGACGTAGACTCTAGTGGACGTAGTCAGCGTAGCGTCACACATTGATTTGTGGACTACGTTTGGGATGCTTTGAGTTCGGACATTTTTGGACGTCGGCATTTTTTTTTCTTCCAACAAATGAACGAAAGTGATCATATTTGGAATGAGGAGGAGTGATGTATACGGCTCTGGCAGAGACCTGTCAATCACCTTGTAGCACCGCCCTAAAGCATCCCCTGCCTTATGGTCTGTTTGACTCTAAATGAACATAACTTACTAAATGAACATCATGCTGTATTGAAGAAGACTTGAAACTAGAGATTGAGACATAAACTCATGTTTACAATGTTTACTGAGGGAATACATCAAGAGAGAAGTAGAGTCATTTATATAGACTTCTATACAACCGCAGTCAACATTGGTATATCTTGTGTAATCTCACGTAGTTCTCAATCAAAGGGATTATACAGACCTGTTTTCTAATACCCAGGCTGACGTCTTCGCTTTCCACACAGGCTGCCAGACAACCCTCCATCTGGCAGCCCGTGTGCGTCAAGATGATTACGGTAATGTGGGTAATTCACATCGGAGATTTGAGAGCACGTGATCAGCATTCCGCAGATAAGGCATTACATGACACTTTACAAACTAATGTCCTGGAAATTAATTTGAGTTAGTTTGCCTGATTCAATAAATCAGTCTCATTGAGATTAAGATCGTATTCCAAGAGAGACCTGCGAACAAGAACAAATCCCATGAAGACAAACAGATCCAAGACATCCACACATAATCCTAAAAATGCCCATCAGATAATACAGCTTTATATTCTCTGAGGGGAATGCTAGATGCAGTTTATTCTATTTAAAAGGTTCATAGTACGTGAGGTGGCTGTTTGGAGGTCCATCGTGATACAGAGCACAATGATGAGTGCGAGATTCATCATTTCTGATAAAGCAAAGTGCAGCTGAAGCGTTGATTGGGCAGCAGGACGCTAAGAATATATCCGTAGTGAACAGATGTGAAGATTGACGTGACGTGGTTTATTAGTTACCTTATTCCTCTTCGCCTGAACGGAGTTCAAAACATACGCGTCTCGTTATTCTGCATTCTCGCTTCACTTTTAGAGCTGAAGTGAGATCACTGCGTGGAGCTTATTCAGCTCCATCATCTGTCACCTGACAGGAAAAAAAAAGCTTTTTCAAAAGCTGGTATCAAGTTTTAATCATTTTTGAATGTCCACACTGCATGTTAGACGATAGCGTACACAACGATTGTAACAATAAATCCATTCAAGAACCACCAATTTGGCGATAGCCATCTAGCTGGTTGCTACTAAACCCATAAAGACATCTAATGTTAGCCACAGCTAGGGCTGGCCAATAACACAATATGTTTGACAATGATGATGATATTGCGACGTCATTGTAGGGTTGGCTAGTGGCGCTTACACAATTAGATCTTTGATAGTCATCAGTAACGTGGACATATTGACCAAGTGGGTAAAGGATAACGATAGAACAACAGTTTGGTGAGGTCAGAAAACAACCTTGTTTGACTCTTAACAATGTGAATTATCATATCATGATATCCATATTATATCGATGTATTGCAGCTCTATTCTTCATAATTTTTCTCTGAGATGTCAGCTGAACATAAATTAGATAACATGTTTTTCAATGATAAACTCTGAATAATAACTTAATACCTGCATCTCCTAGAGTCAGAAGTCAGCATTGAGTGTCTCCGTAGTTGCAGTAGAGTTTCGTTTTGAGAAACATGACATCTCAGAGGCCGCAACGCGGGCAGCATTGTTTCCCTCGAATGGCTTCCTGCTGAACGCTCAGTGAGAAGCACATTCCCTGGCCGGGAGCCAAGGACTCCAGTGCTCAGATACAAATCTCTGTCTCTGCAGTCGTTTTTTCTGAAGGTCTTTCACTGAAGAAGGTTCAGATATGAAATCCGTTAGTGAAATACTGATACATAATTCACTATGAACAGATTGTGCATTCATGCATTTGCAGTTAGACGAAATCTACGTATTGGAAGCGTGGTCCGAGTAGCGTCACACTGGAGAGGGCTTTGGTTGAATGCAGGTTACAAAGTCTGACCAGGGCGCTAAAGAGGAGGAACACATTGGCCGAAATGCAGTCAGAGATCGGCTGTCGTCTGATGAGGATTTCATGTTTGATTGGTTTTACATATGAGCCTGTAAACTGGCTTCTTGTGAAACTATCAGGATGCAAACGTTGTTTTTCAAGTCCAGTATCTTCATTGCATCTCTGGCCCTAAGACATGCTAATAAAATACAGCTCCACCAACCAGAGTTTGAGTTTCCCACAGTCTAAATCTCTCCTCTGCTAATGACCTGCTGCCTATTTGGTGAGAAGCCTGGGCTCTCTGCCGTCGCCACACAATGGAGTGAATCAGAAGCAGTTGGTGAGAAGCCAGCACACACACATGCATTGTTTCGGGCTCCGGGGCTCGTGTTTGTGTTGGTGTGGGAGAAGGTGTTTTCCCAGCCAACCTCGAGCCCCCCCGCTGGGCTCTAAGAGACGTGTGTTGTGTGACCCTTGTGGGTCTGAGATTTAAGGGAGAGGGTTTTCCCCGGTGCTTCGGGAGCTTCTACCGTGACCGGTTTCTCTGAGTGGGCCAACTCCTCCCGGGAGTTTGAGTCCACCTCCTTGTGTTGTCTTCACCACTCTGACCGGCAGACCTAACCCAACCACAGCGTTTCTCCTCTTTCCAACTCACCCATCCTTCTCCTTTCCCTTCAGTTCCGGACGGTTATAGTTTAAACGTCTGAATACAAAAATACTAGCTATTAACACAAAGGCCTAGTTATCATTTTCTATGCAGAAGGAAATTGAATTTGCTCAGAATGGAAGTTTCAGTTATACTCCCTAAGACTTCCGTCATCCTTAGTATCTTGTGACAGTTGCTCTCTTTCAAAGTCCGTGATGTTTTCTAAGGCTGGGTTTTTACAGATGTTCTGATTCAAATCTACCTTCATTTGAATGATCCGATATCAACTCATAAAATCTAGATACTGTTCTTTTAAAAGATGCCTTTTCCCCGTGAACGAGTGAAGCTTTAACCCGGTTAGTCTCGCGCGGCCAGCCTTAGTTTCTCTGCGCAAACTTGATGGGACGACCTGAGACCAGCAGACCTCAGTTGAATCAAAAACGTGCAGGATTAATAAATAAAGATAATACATTCGGGAAATGAACCAAGCTCTGTTACAGATTGACGCTCCTGACTGTCTTTCATGTTTAATGCTCTTTGTCTCATTTTTCAATCGGCCCTTTTTGCATTGCACATCACCGATGGGTGATACTTTGAATGTTTAAGCTGCTAAGCTTCTCTTCCGGTGTGTGTTGTCAGGGTGCGGAGGCCATGGTGTTGGAGAGTGTGATGTTCGCCATTTTGGCGGAGAGGGAGCTGGGACCCAAACTCTACGGCATTTTCCCTCAAGGCCGACTGGAGCAGTATGTCCCGGTAAGTCAGCCCCATGTTGTTCATATGCACATCTCTTTGTTTATATGCTTCGGGGTCATTTTACGAAATAATAGAAACACAGAGAGGGGCGGTGATGACGTAATTCTTGAGTTTTTTTTGTATTTTTGTATTGTTGTGTATGTTAAGGACTGGGAAGCAAACCTAAAACAAAAACTTACTTACAATCTGGCATTGAATGCCTGATCACATTTGTAATCTTACTTCCAGGATTCTTAAATCAGATAGTTCCTGGTTTAATTAAAAAATATTGTCAATTAAAGACTACTTGTGTTTGTTCCATTTTAAAAAGAAGGGTATAGAAAGGTATGAAAGACAGTTTGGGTATCAAAGCTCATACCCCTTTGTGCTAAGGTATTATAGAAATGGTGCTAGTTACTGTAGTCCTTTCTATATGATCTGAATGTAAGTTGAGAGGATTAGTGACATGTTGGTCTTCAACCGATACCAATGCTGGTCTCAGAACTGCCTCTGGACACAGTGTGCCTGCAAACACGCCACAGCAGCTGTACTGCTGTGCACATACTGGAGGCAAAAGCATGACTTATTGTATAACTCGCACAACTGATTTCTGTTAGTGCTAGTCACTAATATGTCTATTCATCGCCCCGTGTTCAATTTATTTTGGTTACGCCCAACCACCGTGCATACAGTGTATCAACAGTTTACTTTCACAACCGCGTATGAGCGATTAAAATGTCTTTATCTAACGTTTCAGATCGTTTGTCTGTAAATCGCCACACATTTGATTATATGAACTACTTATTAGTCCAGGGAACTTTTTAAGTTTAAGTTTTTATATTGATGAGGAATAAAACAACTTCGGATCATCAATAATTCAGTCGTTAGATTAATTGCCTAATTAAGAAAAGACCCATTCCGTGATGGTTAGGTGCAGCCGTAGTTCATCTGCAGGTTTGCAGTTCTAGTGTTATCATTCGGCTCGTGGTGTTCTGTTCAATGATGCATCGACACTCCATGTTCAGAGAGAAGCAGTAAAGCATCAAACAATCTACTCTTGGAAGAAAACCATTTTGACATCATGTAGCGATCGTTCAACTGTGAAAGACCAGCGGCGAGTTACTTCAATAGATTTGTGTAATCTGGTTTGAAGAAGGGTGTGCTGCAAGAAAGTGATAGCCCTCGATACAATCATACAAAGCAGTTTCAGAAGAAAAAAAACTTGAAAGGTGCAGATCCCCGCCAGGTGTTTCTGCAACAACAACCACTGCTGTCATGTTTACAACCCACAATTGGCCAACACCAGAAGTCAACAGGCAGTCAATGGCAGTATAAAAGGAGTACTAAAAGCTGTTTTGAGAAAAGTGAGTCATCGCAACAACGACAGATCCTTGATCGTGCTGCCATAACAGGCCACCCAAAATATGATGCGGTTTTCTGCATCAGAATGCAAGATTAGTCATGGACACACACACACACACACACACACACACACACACACACCGCGTGATCCACCTGGCGGAATTAAAAATGTTATTAACAGCTTCGTGAGACTTTGGACTTAAACACTGATATCATGTAGGATTTCACAACATCAGGAGACTGCACATGGCCTCCTCATATTCATCACCATGCTTACTGTATGAATAATCAATTGACTTCATCCTGTTGACAGAGCCGTAAGCTGGACACCTGTGAGCTGAGCGACCCCGTTATCTCAGCGGAAGTAGCGGAGAAGATGGCCCAGTTTCATGCGATGAGGATGCCCTTCAACAAGGAGCCCAAGTGGCTGTTTGGAACCATGAACAAGTGAGTCCCCACCTGTCCTGTCCCCACCCGTCCTGTCCCCACCCGTCCTGTCCCCACCCGTCCTGTCCCCACCCGTCCTGTCCCCACCTGTCCTGTCCCCACCCGTCCTGTCCCCACCCGTCCTGTCCCCACCCGTCCTGTCCCCACCCGTCCTGTCCCCACCTGTCCTGTCCCCACCTGTCCTGTCCCCACCCGTCCTGTCCCCACCCGTCCTGTCCCCACCCGTCCTGTCCCCACCCGTCCTGTCCCCACCCGTCCTGTCCCCACCCGTCCTGTCCCCACCTGTCCCCCCAGCTTGTGTCCGGTCTCGTCTATATTTGGTGAAACATTCTCCACCTGAGTCCACGTGAAAAGCACTTTCTTGCAAGAGAAGCGGGATTGAAACGGGCCCAGCGTCAGTAGCTGAAGGTTTAGTATCCGAGTGATTACTGATGACTTATTGATTTCTTGTCTTATCATAATGTACTTCTGTTTTAATTACTACAAGTTTATTTTTTTTTGGGTGTTGGCGAGTGTTTACATTGCACAACATTTGTCAGGTTGGTGATAAAGTCCATTGTCCACCTCTATGGATTTATCATTTACCAGATTATGTATTACAAATGTTACTCATTTATAATACCCCATGACCTATTTAGTAAATTTCCATGACACGAAAGAGTGAGGATTGAGAAATCAGAAACATGTAGAACTAATATGTAGTATTAGTTTGTCTGTAATCTCTGGCAGGACTGACAAAAGAGAAAAGCAGGATTTGGTTTGTGGGTGCGTCAAATTCCTCATCTGATTCCAGAAAACTGACTAACCCTTTCTTTTCTCTGCAACTGCACACACACACACACACACACACACACACACACACACACACACACTGTTCACGCACACAAAACTGGGTGCGTGAAGTTCTAGTTCTAATACGACAACTCCTACTACAACTACTACTCCTTTTTGTGAAATCTGATTTATTTCAACAATTTTTGGTTGCTTTACAAGCAGTAATCAATCAAATAAATCTGTTTGCAGAAGAGGTTATCATAACCTCTGATTGTCATGCATGGATTGTCAAAGATGTGGCCTCATGCTTATCAGTGATTCACGTTGACTTTAAAATGTGTATTTTGCACTCCGACTTTCACATGATCATGTGGGTCACTTGGCTTTACCAGGTAAGGCGCAGATGTTTTTGAGGGAAGGGGAAATGGTTAATGTGTGTGTAATGTCCTCAACAGGTACCTGAACCAGGTCATGAGGCTGAACTTCACCAGAGAGTCCCACCTGCGGCGCTTCAACCGCCTGCTGGGCTGCAACCTGCCAAAGGAGCTGGATATGCTCAAGTATGTCCCCGCACGTCAACACAGTCGTGTTTATGTCACGTCTGCGTTATGACGCAGTCGTGTCACAGTCATCACTTAGAGCAGCGGTCCCCGACCGGGGCCGTGCCCTGGAACCGGGGCCGTGCCCGACCGGGGCCGTGCCCTGGAACCGGGGCCGTGCCCTGGAACCGGGGCCGTGCCCTGGAACCGGGGCCGTGCCCTGGAACCGGGGCCGTGCCCTGGAACCGGGGCCGTGCCCTGGAACCGGGGCCGTGCCCTGGAACCGGGCCGTGCCGCAATGAAGGTTGGGGACCGCTGACTTGGAGAACATTACGTGGACTTTCATTCATTTCTTGGAGACCTCGACCCTAACCACCTCTTACCTAATTCTAACTCCTAGCCCTAAATTAAAAGGATGTATTGTCACAGGCAGCCAGTTCTGCAGGTTTTAAAGGTTTCTCATTAAACAAACACAAAAGAAAACGCAGCTCAGTCCAGAGCTCTATCAATTACCTACTCCTACTAAAGTATCTCAGCCGGGCCGCTTAATCCCCTTCATGAAGAGGAGAAGCCTCTCCTTCGTCACATGTCCCTCTGCTCCGTTCTCCTCCTCGGCTTTTGTCCACCTCCCTGATGAGGAGATCAGGTGTGTCTCGTCCCACACCTGACGGAGTGGGTGGAGCCTTGTGGCTGGAATGTAGATGCCAGCCACTCCCCTCCCCCTCAGGCTCTTACAGTATGTTATAGTATGAAAGGAAGGCGAGTCTCCAACAGTTTGACTGTTGGTCCTTTCACACGGACGTTCCTCAATACTCACGTCATGAAGATCCGCCGTTACGCCAGTATTGTGTTTTCACGTTGAACTAAACAGAGGCGACATGATGCCGCCCCTCAGATGGCACACCTGCATCACAGGAGCAAAATGGGCGTGACCTTTACCACAAGGCCATCTATTGTGTCGTAGAACGCAGCGACTTTTACATTACATTTCATTTAGCTGACGCTTTTATCCAAAGAGACTTACAATAAGTGCATTCCACCATGAGTACAAACAAGAATCAGAACATATTTTCTCCAATTGTACCAGGAGTACATTTTTTATATAACTTAAAGTTTGCATAATTGTGGGTGTGGTCTTTTAGTGACGTCTCAAGTTGCTTGCTGGCCGCCTCCGCCCCACCCTCCGTTCTGAGTTAGGCTGTGTCGTCATTTCCTAGATGGTGACGGTCGGAGCCGCCCGGCTCAGAGACATTTGGGTGACTTGATAACAAAACGTCAAAATAACAAAGCCGTCATGCTTTCACACAGACGAGGGCTCGACTCCGTGACATTCCACAACAGGGAGGCGGAATGTTACGCCCCGCCCACATTACACAGAGTAAATAATAAGTGATGCATGCAGGAGCGTTTCCAAACATGCTGTTGTATAATAGCATTTACAGAATATGTAGGTCTCAGTGAAAAGGTTTTCTGTAGGCCACAGTGAAACTTTCACAACCTGCAATTTGAAAGAAATAATGACCCAATGAATGAAGTGAAACACAGAGATGGAACCTCCAGAATATGTCGTGGCTTCATACTAATGTGCAGGGGTTGTGGTCAGTATATGAAGATGCACACAGCTATCAGGAGCTCATTAAACCCTGCTGATTTTGTGTGTGTTCAGGTCTCTTCTGGAGTCCACGCACTCTCCTGTTGTGTTCTGCCACAACGACTGTCAAGAAGGTAAAACATGGACGCCTGTGGCCCGCATCTGCTGTGCGTTAGCTTTTCTCTGTCATTAGAAACTAACTCTGTGCGTGCCTCACTTTCAGGAAACATCCTGTTGCTGAAGGGCCGCCAGAGCTTAGACAAACAGCAGCTGATGCTTATTGACTTTGAGTACAGCAGCTACAACTACAGGTGAGTCAGCAGCTATCGTAACACACATTTCAATGAGTTGATGCGACTCACACGTTTTGTATAAGCACAGCCTGATGCATCTTCTTTCTCTGTACCATAGATAGTTCCTTTATTACAAGAACATGGGCACTGTAGTGCATTTGAATGGCAAATAGTGTCCTGCTGGTCATGCTCATTAGTGCTCACAAGTATTGAATGTGTAATAATCCGCAGCCTAAAGTAGTTCCCAACAAACTACTACTATGCTATGCAAGTAAATTACGTAGCATAAAAAAAAGTATATATTATGACCAGTCATAAAGTAATAAGATACTAGTTTTGGTCCTTTCATGGGATTTGTCAAAATGATCGTAAATGTAGAACATTGCTTGCTTTTATTCTTTAAGATATTTACATGCGTGACATCTCATCATCAATGTCTGTCTTGATGGGGAAAGTCCTTTTGGGCCCAATGGCATCACATAACGGACCAGAAGTCAAAGACATGAGGGCTGTCCCATCACTGTCATGTGACATTGTGAAATGGACACCAAACGGCAATTTGAGACTAAAAAATATATATAATGAAATCCAAATAAAACTGTTATTATGAAAATAAGACAAATAAAATCACATTTAATAAAATATTGAATAATTTCTGAAATAATTTCACATATTTATTTATTTTACACAATGTATTTCTTCAATCGTGATTTATCCCTTCTTAGTGAATGAGTGAACGGTTTAAATAAAGTGATCCATTTAATGCTGAGACTTGAATCTCCTTCTGCTGCAACGGCAGCTTTCCTCTTCCTCGTCCTCTTGCCTCCCGCTTAACGTTGGCTGTGCGAGAGAAAGAGAGAGACCCAAATACTGAGCCAAAACAGAAGCTAAATATGATGCGAAATGAGAGGGAAGGGAATGCAGCCCAGGGCTTTCTCCGTGTTCATCTATATTTCATCGTTCACGGCCACCTCCCTCTGTTGAAATATTCACTGCAGCTGTTATGTAACCTGGAATCGGGCCAATAGGGACACGCAAAAACATATCCAGGCCTGTCGGGGTCTCTTTCGGAGATGATGGTGCAGGGGCTATCCTCTCCACAAAGAGTCGCATCCAGCAATCACTAGAATTAGAACGGAATAGAACAATGGGATCGAAGGCGGACGTGAGGGAGCGCTTATTTTCATCAACCTTGGAGGGACTTCAGATGTGAATTCCTGAGTTGTTAATTCATGGGAAACGGCGTGGACATACTGGCCTTGGCTCGGTTGATCTCAGAGAACAACTCTCCCCCTCAGCACCCACCTACAGCGTGGCCCCCCTTTAAGTCTCCTCATATGTTCTCCAGCTAACATGTGACATCACGCACACACATACCAAGCATGTTAGCCCGTGTGCCGTCACGTATGTGCAGGAAGAACACACATACCGCGTTTTTTTTTCTTTTTCTCATTGGCTGATATTAGCTGGATGAGGAAACAGAAAGGGGATGAGTCCGGTTCCTAGACTCCCTCAGTGTTGTGGGAGGATTTGTGATTCCTGGCTCCTGATAACAGTGTGGGAGCCATCGTGCGAAAATCACAGATAGTTACCGTAATTCCTCAAATAGTTGCTCATAGTGAAAGAGGGGCAGCAACATGAAGTTATTTCTTAATGGCGATAATTCCTGTGTTTTTAACCAGGCTCTATTTTCCACTTCTCTACCGTGATTGCAAACTAGACAGCAAGTCACTCAAACTTTGTTCGATGGTCAAATACCTGCAAAGTACCTTTATTTTCTGCCTCATTAGCTGTTTAACCCATAAAGCAAAGGGCTTCAATGCAGCTGACCGGACATCACAAAGGGGAAAACAAATACCATTTAATTAAAAACGTCCAAGCCACATCGAGCTATGCGGCACAAACCCAGGTATGAATGTAAAGGCATCATCCGTGTCTCTCTCTGACCTTGCAGGGGATTCGATATTGGCAACCATTTCTGCGAATGGATGTACGACTACAGCTGTGAGGAGTTTCCCTTCTTCAAAGTGAATGCTCAGGCCTACCCTTCCAAGGCCCAGCAGGTGTGTATCACGAGCCAACCCGCCTGCGTCTCGAGTTGCTTGGTTTGTGCGCTTGCTCACGTGTCGTGTCTCCGCACAGCTGCACTTCATCGAAAGCTACCTGCGCGATGCCGATCGAGGGTTTGACAACCTCAGCCAAGAGGACCAGATGAAGCTGATGGAGGAGCTGTACGTGGAGGTCAACAGGTGAGCTCCGAGGCGGGTCACGCCGTGTGAACCGGCACGGTGCCAGTCAGTGGAAAGAGGGAAACACAGTGTGTGGTTTCTTTGGCTGCAGGTTCTCCCTGGCGTCCCACTTCTTTTGGGGCTTGTGGTCCATAATCCAGGCCCGGCTCTCCACCATCAAGTTTGGATACATGGTGAGTAAATATTTGATCACTTTTCTGTTTTCACCCAGTAGCAGAGATGTTGCGCCATATTTCTTTGAAACCGGTGACATTTAAATGTCAATGTGTGAAGGAGGAACCACTGCACTGTGGCAGTTGAAGACATACACATTATTGCCCTGGAGGGCTGTACTCTCAGTATTTACTGTGTAAAGACAAATATAACAGGAGCATATTCTAATCGCTCATTTTACCCAGCTAGAACCTTCTCAAACTAAATATGCTGTGAAAGTGGTCACTGCAGTTCAGCTTTCAATATTTGAAAAACCCAATAAGATCAAGACTTTATTGATTTAATTATTCAGGGCGCTGCACCATAAGTCAGCATGGCATTACAGTTACATACAGATTCACAAAGTGCCAATTTGGAGTGTACAGTAGATGGAAAGAAACAATGAAATCAATCAAATCTATAACTATATAAATACAATACCAGCATACAGACATGTGCAATAATGTAGTACATGTGCAAACTTCTCAATATGTCTGTGGTTGTATTCATGCGTGTACTGGGACACGGCATGCTTAATATGCAATGTGTGGTATTATTAAGGAAGGATATAAGCACAAATACATTCACACATTCCACTACGTGCATTCAGTTTAGTTTCATGACGCGGCCTCCTGAAGTACCTCCCGTCTGCACTCTTCATCAACAGAAAGCTCTCCTGAGGCTGCATGTGCACACCACCCGACCGGTTGCTTTGCATACTGTGAACTCTTAAAAAGCTGTAGCCTTTAGTCGGCTGCTTTCTTCCTGTTTTACAAACATATTTAATCATATTTCAATAAGAGGCCACTCTCTTGATGCTGCTGTTAACAAAAAATATCCCTCTTCCCCAAAGTTTCCAACATGTTTAAATTCAGGATAATTTACATTTAACATGCAGTTAAAACTCTTCCTGTGCACAAACATTGTTCAAACCATTGTCTAGTGCAGGTGGACAGCAGGTTTCACTTTGGGGATATTTGTATGTCAACGAATGAACAACGCATCGATAATATTTATTTTTGACGAAAAGATGCAGGTTTGAATATTTGACTGGTGAACATCCTGTAAAGAGATTAAACAGCCTGCAGGCCATATTCATCACTAAAAGTAGCAGCAGATCGATGAGTATGACACGATGATGACGATGAAGATGTGTGGTTACCCTGAGTACAAGTCATTCCGATTTTAGGATTTTTACGTCATATATATATATATATATATATGCATGTGTCCTCTACTGTTTTGCAGGAGTATGCCCAGGCCAGGTTTGATGCCTACTTCCAGCAGAAGAAGATGTGGGCGGTCTAATGAAGCCACAAGGGAACTTGCAGACTAACGAAAACTCCACCCAACGCGCTTTACTTATGCTCCCTGCCTTGAAGGGATTCGCTGGCTACTGTTGGCGTTGTATTGACCAAATGCCAAAACTTGATCCTGTGGCTATGCGCTTAAGGTACAACCCCCCCCCCGTAACATCCATCTCAGCTCAAAGTTTACACTGTGACTCCCAGAGAGCCCCTCCACCTGGCAAAACAAAAGTACTAACCTTCATCAGAGCTGCTCTCCACTTCTGCCTGGTTGGAACCACATCACGAACACGAGGGTGTCGTTCAGAGCAGGAGAGAGGGGGTTACAGTTACATTGGAAATGTTGACATTGCATCAATGTGTATGTATAGGGCATTCCCTTATGGAAATGTTCTGTTGGAAATAACCAAAATGTGAACTTCTCTTGGTAGATTGCTGCTCACAGAAGCTATGTATATTATATATAGACCTCAATATGCCAGAAGACTTGTTTGCTGGCGGAATCATGACTTGATCGACAGGTCGGAGTGGTGTCTGCACTTGTAGATATTACACACTTGCTGCTTGTTTGATTTTTTTTTTTTCTTTTCCTTTTTTTTTAATCATTTGTATTTTGAATTTTGTTCAGGCCTGGCCATGTACAGTGTACAGTCATGTGGTTATTTTCAAGTATGTGAATAGTTGAGGTTCCTTTTTCTGGGCGGCTGGTTAAACTCCGCCAAAATCGAAGACGTCAAACTTCGGGTATCGCGATTGATATTAGGTGTGATTCTTGGTGGCTTCCCAACTAATATTGCAGTTACGCTAACCAGCTGTGGCTCTTTCTCTACCTGTTAAATTTTTACTGACTGTTTGGTTTATGGTATTAATTCAAATAACTGGAACAAGTACATCGACATCTGTGTAGTTTACACATTGGTCTGATTTAGCCAAAAAGACATTCCAGCTATGCTTTATAAGCCTGGGAAAGTTTTGCTAAATGGCTAACGAACTCTATTTCCGCTTTTTTACTTTTATATTTTATCAGTTCATTGAAGAAAAACGTCTCAAATTGCACGACAGTGGTGCCTTATTGTGGTAATGTTTTCTTTGGTGATGTCACTGTTTGTCTGTTTTTGGCTCAAGTGCCTACTGCTATTGTCGTGCTCATGATCTGGTCCCATCACACTGCACAGCATAGATTACTGACTTGTTGAAGCTGGACGTTCAGTTCAAGGGGCCTTTAGCAAATACGGCTTTTACTGTATCTGCTACTAAGAGCTGAGTCCTGGCCGTATCACTGTGTCAATAACGCGCACACACTGGCTTAAATTATGGTCATTGTTTGCTGTAGCGTGGTTAAAATCGTACTGAATGCACATGTAACAAAGGGCAGCACCGTGCCCTGGTTCTGCTTTTAGTCTTGCAGTGAGATTAGAGTTCAAGATTGTTTCAGATGAGAGAGAACTGTGATTGATGCATCCTGCGATCTCTCGCCCAAACATCCTGAGACTGGTCCAATTCTACCCAGAAGGCAACCCCTGTTACGCCAAATGTCTAAGTCACTCCTCTACAGTCCAAATATAGACACTTCCGTTCATTGGTTGCGGAAAAAACAACATGGCGACGGCCTTAATCCAAGATGGCGACGGCTGAACTCGAGGCTTCAAAACGCAGTCCTCAAACCAACGTGTGGCGTCCTGATGACTACGTCCACTCTTATACATTCTGTGATTCTACCTCACCCTATCAAGTCATTACAGGGTGCGTCCGTCAATAGTCAGTCCAAGTGCAAACTGGACCTTAACTTACCCGTTCGTTAATGCATTTAGACAATAGTGCTCCTATTTTTGTGTTTGATTAGATTTACGAACGCACCACGTATTGGCCACTGATGGACAGATTCGTTGGTGAAAAATGGAATCTATCATTTGTCATGATTAGCATTCCTCTTTCCACTCTTATATTAGTACCAGCGACTACAAGCTAGCTCCCCAGCTCCCCACAAGAGTAGCACTGACTATGAGACTTCATTAGAAATGCTAATACTATCAGCAAACCTTTCCATGCTAGAATTCTATTTTTCATCATTTCACGTTTAGAAGGGGGCAGTACAAAGTGAAGAATAGCAGACTAAAATATATCTTTTCACTAAGGCTAACCCTCCGCCATTTTAGATGATGGGAATGACATCTAGAAGATTTTATCGGCTGTGGCTAGCCAGGTTATTAAGCTAACGCTAGCTGTATGTATTTGCTGTCCCCGGCTGACTTTTAATTGTTTCCAAATAACTTTTCAATCCAACTTCTTGCAAAAAAATAAAAATAAAGGAAAAAGGGCATATAATTCGTGTTGGGTGTGTGACAAAAACAAACATTACATTTTTTTTTATAATACATTGACGTAGAAATAAATTACACAAAAAACCGCCTCCGGTGTGTAATGGTCTTGTTCGGCTGCTTAGCTTACATACTTGTTTGTATTTTCAACTTTTTCGTATTACAAAAGAAGAAAGCTCTTACGACGTGCTTGGCAAACATCGTTGGGTCGACGTTGCTGGGGTAGGAGTTTAGGTGTAAACTTTCTCAAATCCAACAAAGACCAGGACAGAGTGGCTAACGTTAGCCTAAACTCTGATAGCATCCAAAACCAGTTAGGCAAATACTACACGGTTGCTAAATCATGATTGGACAATCACTGTTCGGGGTAGGGATTCAGCAAAGGTCAATTGCAAAGCAAAAGGTTTGCTTTGGGTAGTTAAACTGCATGGAAATACTAAAGTAGATACTTGTTTTCCATAAAATGTCTAATTGCCAAACGACAGCTGTGCGGCCGCCACAAAAGCTTTCGTGCATATCCGTGTCCGTTGCTGTTAAAAAAAAAAAGGTTGTAGCATTGTGTATACACAGGGTTATAATTCCTGTCTACCTGTGAGCACTGGGACTTAGTGTGGAAGCCACCAAAGACTTGTGAAGCGTACAGTAGGCATTACCTCATGCTTGTGGAAATGGCTGTACAGTGTGTACACGGGGCCGACCTGGATCGTGAAACTAAACTAAACCATACACTACTCACCTGATGCTGGGACCACCCAGAGGTGTTAGAATGTCTACTGAGGCACTTTTGATCTGAGGACCCGAAAACAAAATATGTACAATATATTTACTTGAGTATTGTGTGAAACATTTGGCGGATGTAGAACTGTGACTGTTGTTGAAATGCTAGTTTTATTTTACATGCAAGTGTATTTTCATTGAATATTTCATTGTGATATTTTCTTTTGGAATGTGTTTACTATATAGTTTTTAATTTCTTTGTTAGATACTAGGGGTCGCACCAGCAGAATGTGTCGTGGATTATACTGGAGGACTATTACAGAAGTTAGCTACGTCCTATTTTTTAGCACCTATTCTTTCTTTTTTTCAATACCATTCAGTGGCTCTTTCTTTTACCAAACCTGGTATTCATTTTGTCTTTCATGAATGAAATGTATCGGTATTTATCCTGACCTTCCTTCGTTCTCTCAATTTATTTCTGTCCTTTTCCATGATCTTCATCATATTTGTTAGAGAAAAAACATGGGCACCATAATCGGTAACTGTAGTACAGTTATGTTCATAATAATAGCAGTGTGTTTAAAAAGGTGAGTAAACCTCAAAATTCTTCAAATAAATTGTATTTTAATGAACACAAATACATTGGGGACACTGCACATTCTATTTCAAAGCAAGAAAATTGGAAAAAGTAATTGAATTTGATAATATTTTACAGAAAGTGAAGAAATATAATGTTCAAAAAAATAGCAGTGTTGACATCTTTCTTTACAAACTAAAACATTTACTGTATAAACTAAGAAATGCTTGAAGATTCAACTTTCCTGAGAATCCTAAACTAATATTTAGTTGCATAACCACGGTTTCTGATAACTGCTTCACATCTGTGGCACATGGAGTCGACCAACTTCTGGCACCGGTCAACAGGTATTGCAGCCCAGGACAATTGTACTACGTTCCACAATTCCTCTGCATTTCTTGGTTTTGCCTCATGAACAGCATTTCTTATGTCAGCCCACAAGTTTTCTATGGGATTAAGGTCCGGGAATTGTGCTGGCCACTCCATTACTTGAATTCTGTTTGTCTGGAACCATGATTTTGCTCACTTGCTGGTGTGTTTGGGGTCATTGTCTTGTTGAAACACCCATTTCAAGGGCATTTCCTCTTCTGCATACGGCAACATGACTTCTTCCAGTATTCTGATGTACTCAAACTGATCCATGATCCCTGGTATGCGATAAATAGGACCAACACCATAGTACGAGAAACATCCCCATATCATGATGCTTGCACCACCATGCTTCACCGTCTTCACTGTGTACTGTGGCTTGAATTCAGTGTTTGCAGGACGTCTGACAAACTGTCTGTGGCCCTTAGACCCAAAAAGAACAATCTTACTCTCATCAGTCCACAAAATATTACGCCATTTCTTTTTAGGCCAGTCAGTGTGTTCTTTGGCATATTGTAACCGCTTCAGCACATGTCTTTTTTTTAACAATGGGACTTTGCGGGGGCTTCTTGCTGGTAGCTTGGCTTCAAATAGACGTCATCTGATTGTTACAGTACTCACAGGCAATCTTAGATCTTCTTTGATCCTCCTGGAGCTGATCATTGGCTGAGCCTTTGCCATTTTGGTTATTCTCCGATCCATTGGAATAGTCGTTTTTCTTTTTCTTCCTCGCCTTTCTGGTTTTGGCTGCCATTTTAAAGCGTTTGATGTCATTTTAGCTGAACAGCCTATCATTTTCTGCACTTCTTTATAGGTTTTCCCCTCTTTTATTAATTTCTTAATCAAAGAACGCTCTTCTTCTGAACAGTGTCTTGAACGACCCATTTTACTCTGTTTTTCAAGGACAAATGCACAGCCAGCATATGCAGCGTCAGTTGCCTTGATCCTTAAATAATAGGTGTTTAACACCTATTTTGTTCACATAATCAATGACCTCACTAATTGAACTCGGCACTGCTATTTTTTTGAATAAGCCCCTTTGAGTAAATGATTCAGTTTCACAGAATCAGCAGCATGCACGCCATGCCTGTTGGGTCTGTTGGTTTTCTATACCTTTACTAAACCTTCTAGAAACTTACTTGCAGTGTAGAAGTTGAAATTCTAACAAAAACAGTGATTTATCTTGCTAGTTATGTGGGACTGCTATTATTTTGAACACAACTGTACATTCCATGCTTGTTACTTAACCTTCATTATCGTGTACACTCGACCAAAAGAACTACAAATTGTGATCTGATTGGTTCCAATAAAACTGTGATCAGTCCCCAGTAGAGGACAAACAAAACACCCTTGCTTCTGTTTATACCTGTAATTAATTATATAAAATAATCACTGAGAAAAATATAGAGAGTCATGCTAAACATTATCCAAATATAAAGAATCACAAACTAGTACCTTTTCATTCTTAATGGATATACATTGTGTTAAACTTTTGTTTTGTTAAACAAAAATGCATTCTTTTCTGTGAAAGCACCCATGACTAATTATAACCTTTGCTTTCTATGCAGCTATACTGAATGCATATGTACTCATAGAAATATAATTGAAAATGTTTTTGGGTGAACTGCTGCAGCTTAGAAGAGACCTTGGCTGTAAATGTACTTTTCTGCTTTGCACAAACAAAAAATAAAGAGAAAATAAATGACTGATCAGTGTTTTTTTTGGACATGTACCATAATGCATTCAACACTTTACAGGTCCAACAAACTTGTGATGGAGGGAACTGCTGTTTGTATGCTTTGAACATTTTGGGTGGATTAAGTACAGCTTTTTGTTATTGGAACCATACTTTGTTAAATATGTTGTATCCCTTGACGCTTTAGCGTGTTGGTTTCCTCAGGGGACGGTTTTTATTCAACATCCAAGTCTTTATCCACTCTAAGAACTCCAATGTTGATCTGTTGGTTCAGCGCTTTGCCCTAAATTGGCACGTTTCCTTTTTCCCCACCTGAATTTTCAGCTTTTCCACTCCCAAATTGAAAATGTACATGAAAAAAGACTGATGGAAAGGCAAAAGTATGCATGTCCGGCCTGCAAAGACAAGCTCTGATAACTCAAACAAGGGATGAGAGTTCCTTCTCTGCTCAGGTAGACATTATATATATTTACATATTAGTTGCTTGCTGCTATATAAATGCTCTGAATCCCCTATATGACACCTTTAACTACAACAACTGTATAAGCCGGTCATATGGTGGTGGCTTTTGTCTGCTTGAGTTCTGCCCTGTACTGACAACATAAAATACATGAATGCAACTTGAAGTAAAGGACGACGTGTATAAAGGCAAACCCTTAACGCGTAACGGCTGTAGAACGTAAAAGCTGACGTAGCTCAAGTTGCTGCAGCAATCAGGCTGAGTAAGACCTGCAAGAGTGGGGAAGGGTGGGGTGGTGCAAAGGGAATGGGTTGCACAAAACCTTTCGGTGTGATGTGGTTGGTGCTTTCTTCACCATCACCTTTACAAAGAAGTGGCTCCCATTCTTGCAGAAATGTCGCTGGAGCCACTGCATTGAGATGTGTCAAGTTACCTCACCACAAACTATGCAATTACAGTTTCTGTGCAGAGTAGTTCATGTATGACACAGCCCCCCTTTTGTTTCCCCAACATTCCTGTCGCTGTTGACAATGAAGCATAGAGGACAGAGAGACAAAGGTCAGAGGGGCAAGAAGAGGCGAAGGTAACAGGTAAAAGTAGAGGAGAGTAGCAGGGTGTGTGTTTATGGCTTGGTGATTGAAAGGAATGCAAAGTGAGAGCTTGCAGAGACGGACGGGGTCACCAGCCAGCGCTGGGGGGGCTGGAGTCTCTCTGCCGTGTGTTTATCAGTGTTGGCAAATCCACGGGAGAGACAGAAAAATGGGTCATTACGGACGGTACATTTCCCACTGGTTGTACATGCAGAGGGACCGTCGGCAGCAGGGTTCATGTTTGGGACCCTGCAAACAAACACATATCTGAGGCCTTGGCTCCCAGTGAGAGAGAGAGAGAGAGAGAGAGAGGTAGACAGGGTGGCAAGAATGCAGTGTGGAGGAATGTCAACACAGAGACAAAGAGCAAAGGGTTGACATGGGGAGCTTTTGCTTGTTTACTTCCACACGGCCTGTCGGAAGTTGTGGCTTTGGATGAAAAGGTTACAGACTGGAACAGCGAAAAACAAGAACCTGTATAACGAGTATACCGAGGGAACAGAGGGCGTGTGTAGTGAACAAAAGGAAAACAGAAAAAGGTTTGATGTCCCAAACAGAAGTTATGCTCAGGTGCTTCTTCCCAAACGAGCCCGTGTCTCCGGGTCTGTCCATCAGAGGGGATCACACCTGTGGAATGAAGAGAGTCTCGGGGGGCATGTCCGAGCAGGGATCGTTCTTCAGATACATTACATTACATTTCATTTAGCTGACGCTTTTATCCAAAGAGACTTACATGATATACAGTAGACCGTAGACACAGCAACGGTGAGCAATGAGGGTTAAGTGTCTTGCTCAAGGACACAACGACATGGACTGGCTGAGCCGGGGTTTGAACCACCGACCCTCTGATTGAAAGACTGACTTGCTAACCACTGAGCCTCCTCTCACTGAAGAAAGACATTCTTTCTTCAGTGAGAGGAGGTTCTTTCTTTTTGGAATGTTATAGTTCTCATAATGTGCACACACGCAAAAGGCTAAGTGCATTACACAATAAATAACCCAACTGACTGACTCTGAAGAGTCCAAGTAAGAAGAAAGTAAACATGGAGGGGGGTCTGTAACATATTATAACATGACCTCATCGTCAGTGTACAGTTACAACGTTGACATGATTCCAGTCCAACACTACCATCTGGTGGCTGATAAACAACTTCCCAATATCTCATCTGTATGGCTGTATATATATCTATAAGCATGTCATCACATCAGTCCTGAGCAATGTAGTTTGTAACATTAATGGAGTCAACTGATCCAGTCAGAGGAAGGTATGTTTTAATGACTTTTAGTGCTCGCTGCATTACATTTAGCAGGCGCTTTTATCCAAAGTGACTTACATGATATACAGTAGACCGTAGACACAGCAACAGTGAGCAATTAGGGTTAAGTGTCTTGCTCAAGGACACAACGACATGGACTGGCTGAGCCGGGGTTTGAACCACCAACCCTCTGATTGAAAGTCAGACCTGCTAACGTTTTAACGTATTAAAACAACGTATTAAACTAAGATGTTTAACTAATATATATCCCCATGAAACTTACCTAGTTGATTACCAACGATATTTTTTTTGTATTACAAAAATGTTATATGCAAATGAGGCATTATCTAATGGTAACTTTTGGGGAATTTAGGAGAAATCTACCGACACAAAGTAGTAAACACCTGAATGAGTATTTCCCTTTTCCATAACATGAGAAATAAAACATAACGTGTCCCCCGGGTTGCTCCCCGTCGGATCACAGACCTTAACAGGAGGAGCAGGCACAGACATATGCACCAGTGGTCTGAAATAGAAGTGTCCATGAAACACGGTAATATAAAGTATTTTAGTTGTGTCTGAGTCCAGAAACATGCTGAGGGAGGTCAATGTGGGGTTTGCTTGATTGTCAACATGGTTATGAAAGTCATCTGAGACAAGAACAACTTACAGCTTCCACTACCAGAGAAGAAACCAGCTGTTCGCATCAAACCGAGCACTGGATGAACCTGCAGTCTCAATAAGTGAGAACACGGCCTTAAACAATTGTCCACCAGAGGGCAGCACGAGACCAAGGAAGTGTCACGTGTCAGTTTGCTATCATGGAAATTACTTTAATACGATCATTTAACAACAGGGTATCGTACAATGAGTAGACCCCTGTACATCTATGATGTAGAGCGCATTTTGTTTTGTTTTTCTGAAAATTATACTTTTATATTGACGAGCTTCCAGAGAATCATTTGAAACCAATTTAGCTAAAAACCACAGCATTGCATGATAAGTAAGTTGTGTGTGCTGTATCTATAGCGCTCCGTCAGCAGAGATAAGATGCAGTGGACTCAATGTGCTGGGTCATGTCCCACTTATCTTAGATTTCAAAATGAAATAATCTGCACTCAAAGAGAAAAGTGTTCCAGGTTGAGTGGACCTGCAGTGTCTAAAATATAGCAAGTGTTGTGGCTGCGGTTAGCTAAGCATGAACATTTGATAAGTTATAAACTGTCCAAATGAAGCAGAAAGTATTTTTTTCTGTTGCTGACTCATTTGAAAAAGTCAAGAGAGGAAAGTAGACCGTTTGCAGTTTACATTATTGCTTGTTATCATCCATTTTGGATAAACCTTGTTCTGGCCTGCGCACAGTCTTGCACTACAGCAGTGGTTCTCAAACCTTTTGTCACGCCACACTATGGAGGAAGAGAAATGTGCATGCCCCACCCCCAACAAAATTGTAACAAAACAGTCAATGCTGAATTTTTTTTAAATACATTTTTGTGACTCCGTCTGTGCTTTTTCAAATAATAGAATAAAGAAAATTGCAATAACTTTCAAGTAAACCGGATTGCTCCGTCAGACAAAAGCAAATAAAATGTGCAATCACTTTGTCAGAACAATGTTCTATCTGTGCAAAAAATAAATAATATTTGTCAATAGAATAGCTTATTGTGGCTGCAATTAACCTGTTTTGCATTGAATATATTTTCAAGGTAATAACAATAAAGTGTAACCTGTGAAAAACTAAACAAAACAAGTTCAACTATTTGGCAATAAAGAGTGTTCCTGAGTGTCACACAAAATATCTTTTCAAAACAACAATAACGCGCAATCTATGCATACAGAACATAATTAGTGGAGATATGTGAGCCATTAAGTTGTATCAGTATAGTGGCCATAGTGAGCTGCTTTCCACTGAAAACCTTTTAAAACGGGGTTGCAGACTTGATACGGCCACCAGTTCATGCTCAATGTTGAGCTTAGATCCATATTCTGTTTTGACAGACACAACAGCAGAACAGCTGATCTCTGTGAGATCTCACTGAAGTTCCTCAATAAAGGTCTTGAAATAAAGAAATTCTGCATTTCCCCCTCGCACCCCATCTGTAATACCTCCATGCCCCACTAGAGGGGCGCACCCCACAGTTTGAGAGCCACTGCTCTACAGGAAAAGGATTCTCTATAAAATGTCAATAAAGCCAAATGAAGCCAATTAACAACATGTTTTATGTTTGGTACTCACCTTTAAATGGAACCTTTGGATCATCGTCATCATTATTTCAAAGGGGACAGTTGAATAAAAAACAACAGAGAAATTATCTTTATTTATTTTACACATTCCTCTTCCACATAAAGGCTTCTACACTACCCACAATGCAACTCGACCACAAACAGTTCTGTTGAATGATGATGTTTGTGTTATTGCAGATAATGTAGCAGAGATGAAGAGCAGAGGGACAATGTTTTCAAATTGTTATAAAAAAATGCAACCTGATCTCACAGAAATACGTGAAATGAACACGTTCCCTTAACCCCAATATGAGTGGTGTCGGCACGTAATGTGTTGAAATGACGTGTGGGTACCACGTAAACGACACCCATACAAAGTCAATGAGGCTCATTTACGTGGTGGACACACGTATTCCCTGATTCAAATAAACGTCCTCCTTTCATAATGTATTAGGTTCAACAACGTCACGCAGTGGGCGGTGGTAAATGTTGTTTTGTAGTTTACGAAACGTCCTCCTTTTATAATTTATTATAGTGAGTTAGTTGCGATTTTTCTTGTCTAAATAACAGTACATTGTTTGAAATAGATTGTTTCCTTTACGTTATTAATCCCTCTACGATATTTTATTATTCTCAAATGTATTTTCTGTCACCGCAGCGAATATTATTAGGCCTATTAATAATTATACTTATGAATCAGAAGACTTTCAGTGGTTACCACGGCACGTTACGCTGGGCGCATTCAAAGCAGGTATCCCATATCCCACAATGCAACGCGGTCATTCATTCAGAGACTCTGACAGCGATCAGCGGGTCTTTAACGCCATTATCGCTTCAATGTTCATATATATATATAATCTGTGGTTTTATCACCAGCAACAACACGTTGCTCAGTTTTCTTCAGTAAGTTATGCACCGTAATAACATTTTAAAAAAACAGCTGAAGACTCAGGAAGTGACGTAATAATTACTGCTCCGAGTCTGTGAAAGATTGCTGCACGTTGTACGTGAGAATTTATACAATAAAAATACCAATAATGAAAAACAGTGTTTTATGCTAAGCACGTTGATTTGCCTTGTATATACTATATAACCAACCTAGAGTTAAGTGTTAGAAATACTGCCTGATGGCCTGTTTGACTACTTAACATTTGTTTTGACTTGTTGATAAACTAGTTAGGCCTACAAAGAGAAGCTTTTTTATTTCATTTTCCATGCATCATTATTTAAAAATGCAATTTTCTAATTTTGTAGTTGATGAATGTTAATAGCAAAGACTGAAGGGGGAAAAAGCATGAGCATATTTATGTGTGGGACTTTGTAAGCATTGCACTGCATTAGTTTTAAACAAATTACTTTTTAGAATTTTTTTTTTAATTTAAATTGATGGCAGGCCTAACATATTAATTATTATATTCATAAGATTATCCTCATATCAATCACCATGGCTACAGCTTATAACCATAACCTTTGCCTTTACTGAGAGATTTTTTCAAAATGAAGAAGGGACTAGTTTTAGGAAGCATTTTCAGGAAATTAAAAGGATAAGCAGATTGTTGCCGAGGTTTTTGCTCACAAAGTAAGATGTATATATCTTTGTTTGGGTATCTCTGCATATACAACATGTGTTTTGGCATTTTTGGCACACTTCTACCTCAGCCTACTGCACACAGACAAACGTACGTTTTGCATATTCTGCTGAAATAGAGACCTGTCAGTTTTTTTTCAGTTTTTAGTTGTTTTTTTTCAGTTTTCAGTTTTTCAGTTTGTTTTCACCTGTGAATCAGAGGGTTTATGTTATATATGACTGTCATGAAGGTTGTGGAGAGGAATAGAAACCAGTCTCTCCAGGCAAGCACAGAGAATATGACCTGATCTATCTTTATTCTCCATGCAAAGTATGAGTTCTTATACTCTAGCAGAAGATATAGGTTACTCCAATGTAAACTTAACATTTCTAAACTATAGGCCTAGTCGGACCTCAATTACAACTTTAAATAATATTGCTTGAGGCTGCAGGAGGTTTGCAATACCTTCATGATATAATGCATAGGGTTGTGTGTAGGTTGCTCTTGTCACTGTGTGTGAAAGATGAGCAATAGATTGTGGCTGTGTGATGTGCTTCAGTCTGGCTACATATCACTTTGTTTATTGTAAGTATATGTCAGCTGTATGATAAAACAATATGTCAAGTGTTATGTGTGAAGAATTTGAACTCAAGGCAGATATCACTCCGGGGATAATAAAGTATCGCCTGCAAATTGGTCTCTCCATGATATGTGAAAATTAAAACATTGTCGTAGGACTATATCAAACATATTGTTGGAAAGGTCTCAACCTCCACAGTAACATATGTCAGTCTGAAGAGGATCCATTACTCCTACTCTGAGATCTTGACCTCTGAACCTTGAACCTAGTCCATGTTTGAAGGCTTGTCATTTATCAACAGAAGGTGCTACAGACATAGGATCAGCTGTTATAGAAAGCTCTGGACCTCAGCTGTCATGTAGATATGGTCACCAATGTTTAACCACTGTAAGCACTGTATAATATGGTAATAAGCTATTTTCACCTATTTAACGATTCAATTTTTAAAATCTGATGACACCAGTGTATTCCCCATCCCAAAAAAACCCAGGGGGCATCCACAATGATACACTTTTAACTTCTAATTATGAGAAATATACCAATATATTTATAAACTACAACTCCCATTATATATGCGGCCCAGAACCTGTTACAAGCGTGCGTATCTGTAGTTCTTCCGGGGTGGGCAGCTGCCGTGTTCGATTCCTGTGTTTCTGCCGTCTGCCGTGAATGGGCTTCATTCCATTTCAGATTGCCGCCGCCGGCCGACCGAGCAGACAGTACATGAGACAAATACATGAAACTGTTTTTTATTACTATTATTATCTTCATTGTTTAAATCCTCAAATACAATGTTAGACAAAAACATCAATATTACGAATATTATGTATTTTTGTATCTTCTTATCTGCCGTCCGGCACGTACTACGTCACTTCCTGAGTCTTCAGCTGTTTTTTTTAAATGTTATTACGGTGCATAACTTACTGAAGAAAACTGAGCAACGTGTTGTTGCTGGTGATAAAACCACAGATTATATATATATGAACATTGAAGCGATAATGGCGTTAAAGACCCGCTGATCGCTGTCAGAGTCTCTGAATGAATGACCGCGTTGCATTGTGGGATATGGGATACCTGCTTTGAATGCGCCCAGCGTAACGTGCCGTGGTAACCACTGAAAGTCTTCTGATTCATAAGTATAATTATTAATAGGCCTAATAATATTCGCTGCGGTGACAGAAAATACATTTGAGAATAATAAAATATCGTAGAGGGTTTAATAACGTAAAGGAAACAATCTATTTCAAACAATGTACTGTTATTTAGACAAGAAAAATCGCAACTAACTCACTATAATAAATTATAAAAGGAGGACGTTTCGTAAACTACAAAACAACATTTACCACCGCCCACTGCGTGACGTTGTTGAACCTAATACATTATGAAAGGAGGACGTTTATTTGAATCAGGGAATACGTGTGTCCACCACGTAAATGAGCCTCATTGACTTTGTATGGGTGTCGTTTACGTGGTACCCACACGTCATTTCAACACATTACGTGCCGACACCACGCATATTGGGGTTAAGGGAACGTGTTCATTTCACGTATTTCTGTGAGATCAGGTTGATGTCACTATGTCTCATCGTCACTGGATTTGCTCAAGACCCATTTTTGTTGTTTCTTTTTTTTTTTTTTTTTTTTACTTTCCTTCCTGTCTCTCTCACACACGTTAGATTCCAGTACGCTGATTTCCTGCCTTTCTGTTCTCGTGTGTCATGTGAAGTAAAACATGATGAACAGTGCTGCCCCAAGTAAACACACACACACACACACACACACACACACACACACACACACACACACACACACACACACACACACACACACACACACACACACACACACACACACACACACACACACACACACACACACACACACACACACACACACACACACACACACACACACACACACACACACACACACACACACACACACACACACACACACACACACACACACACACACACACACACACACACACACACACACACACACACACACACACACACACACACACACACACACACACACACACACACACACACACACACACACACACACACACACACACACACACACACACACACACACACACACACACACACACACACACACACACACACACACACACACACACACACACACTTAGATGCAGTGAAGAAATAAGTTTTTGCAGCAACACAATAAATAAATAAAAATCCTCTATAGAGTAGTAGTTACGGGCTCGGGGGTTAAGAAGCCGTGGTCCCAGCTGGACATTAATTCCAATATCAACATCACAGAGACAAACCCCTAACATGGAGGAGTTATTACATTTCAACCACTTTATCTGAACAACTTTGCTGACACCATCATCATAACCCCCCCATGGCCTGAGCCCCCGTCATAGCCTGAGTTCAGAGGGAGGTGGTGGTGGGAATAATGATTGCAAATCTGAACCAGGAGCGGAAGCTGAAACATCTCAATGTGGATACGATGTACACAATGTTCTTTCTTAGTGTCGTCTCAAATCAAACACAACTGCTGTACCGAAAATGACGACCACAGCATTGAACCACTTCTCGTTCTTTTTTTAATGCCAAATTGCAATTGAACGGAGCTTGACGTCTGCCATTTCCCCCAGATTGTCCCTCCTCTTTAGCTACGTAGCCAAGATGGCAACCACTGAGGGTGAGACGTGTCCACCAGAGTGACGGACATGGCTGCTGACCGATGAATGGGTTGTTGGACAGGTCAGTGAGGTCATTTTGCTGAAAACCAAGGATTTTACTGCTGACCTTCACTACTTTGGAAAGAGTACTCTTAACCTTGATACTGAGATTGCGATACAAGCAGATTTCAGAAAATGTTACTACGGACCCAATGCAGGCTTGAGAAACAACTGGGAAGTCAGTGATTAGACAAGAAAGGTCATTGGCTGGCAGCTGGTGTGGGCGGGGAGAGAGAGCCTCAGGATAACTCCCTGGCTGCTCCCAGCAGCGGGATCAGCACCTTGGAGAGCGCCACGGCACACAGCCCTGACACCATGTATCATTTTCCCAATAAATCAGTGCTCCTTGTTTGAAGAGGAGAACAGGAGAGAGGAGCTCATTGTATCCTAAGATGTCCCCAGCAGTCTAGGCCTATGGCAGCATATCTAGGGGCTGGACCAGGGCTGACCTGAGCCAGCCCTAACTATAAGCACTATCAAAGAGAAAAGTCTTAAGCTGCAGCATTCTGGATCAACTGGAGAGACCTGAGAGACCCAGCAGAGCAGCCTGATAATACAGAGTTACAGTAGTCCAGTCTTGAAGTAACAAATGCGTGGATCAACGTTTCTGCATCCCTTCGAGACAGGATGTACCTGATCCTTGAAATGTTGCGTAGGTGAAAAAAGGCAGTCCTTGAGATCTGTTTCACGTGGGAACTGAAGGACAAGTCTTGATCAAAGACAACTCCTAGATTCTATATGGTGGAGCTAGATGCCAGAGCAATGCCATCAAGAGAAACAACATCAGGAAGTTGCAGGTCATCCAGGTTTTTATGTCTTTGAGACATGCTTGAAGTTTAGCCACCTGGTTGGTTTCATCTGGCTTGATCGATATATATATATAGCTGTGTATCATCAGCATAACAATGAAAGTTTATCGAGTGTTTCCTGATAATATTGCCTAGAGGAAGCATATATAAGGTGAATAAAATTGGTCCAAACACAGAACCTTGTGGAACTCCATGACGAACGCCAGTGTTCATTGAGGCTTCATCGGTTACATATACAAACTGAGATCGATCTGATAAATAGGACTTAAACCAGCTTAGTGCTGTACCTTTAATATCAATCACCTGGTCTAGTCTCTGTAATAAGATGTCATGGTCAATGGTGTCGAACGCTCCACTAAGGTCTAACAGGACAAGAACCGAGACAAGTCCCCTATCTGATGCAACTAGAAAGTGGTGTAATGTCTGATAAGGTTGGTAATGTTGTTGTATAATGGTCCTGCTGTGCCTCATGTTCTTGTTGAAGCTGGATCTGATTTCCCTCTGTGTGCAGTCTGGAGAATCTGCAGGAGCTTCTGTATGTGAGGCACCAGTGTGGAGATGCACATGCCGTCCCTAAAGGGGCCCTCAAACATAGTTAAGTATGATCTAGATCTGTATGACAGTGCACTTTAGTTTGAATAATCTAATATTTTGGGCTTTCTGAGATCAAACTTATGAACTCTGTTTTAAATTCTTGTCCTGAAGCTAAAAATAGTAATGAGTTGCTCAGCCTACTGATTACATCTACACCTAAGTTTTAAGCTGCTCAGGTCACTTGCGCTTTGTTTGGGCCTCCCTCTCTAACAAAATAGGAAAATATTAGTAACCACTCTTTATACACATCTGGAATTTAGACAAATTGTGAGAAGTATTGTTTCACAAAATCTAGGACTGTTACATTTGGCTGCAGTTATTTTAGCTTTGTTCCAAACACTCCATGCATTAGAGGTTGTCATGTCAGCACATTTTCAGTGACAGTACCAGATGTCTCATCTCTGACACAGTGAAACAACCACTTCTTCACCTACATGGCTAGTTTGGAGAACAGCTGCCATCATCCATAACGTGGTGAGCAGCATATGTGACTACAGGCCGAGATGTATTGCATGTCCACAAACCCCAGACTCCAAGGCTTCCCTGAGAGTCTCTTTTGTCCTCTGGTCCAGCTGAGGCGCCACTTGTCGAAGGACGGCCTCAATCGTGTGGAACATAAACTGAAATTCACTCTCCACAATGCTGTACAGATGAGGGTCTTTTAAAATGATTTATGTATTGCTGTTAGCTTACATGACTTCCAGGTGAACATTTACAATATGATACCAAAAGTCGTGAGTAGTTACTAAGAGAGGAGTGAGGAGCGAAGCAGGAAGGACCTGATCCTTCTCTGTGCAGTCTGATTCTGTTGAGGCCTTAACTGTAAACACAAACTAAAAACTAATATGTGTTGACGTTTTGCCTACATCTGTAAATCACTACTATTATAAGATGAACTAGTGGAAGTTAAAAAAAAGTAATAATTCCCTCTCGTATTTAGCACCTTTAAGAATAGTGCTGCAGTCGTGCTGCCGACAAGAACCATGTCAACTTTCTAGCAGCCCTGACCGCACCAACCTCTGTTGTTTGTGTCCTACTAGCACAGCTGTGTCTCTCTTGAAGGTCTAAGGACAGAGGGTGCCCTATGTTGTACTCTCAGTAAAGCCCCTTGGGGCACATGTGATATATATATATATATATATATATTACTGTTACTCAATGAAATTGTTGATTAGTATTTCAGTCCAATGCAGAATGGTGGACTGTACAGTACGATGAGGCTGAGCACTGAAGAGGTGTCAGAACTGATTTGTGAGACCCAGATTGGTCTTAATCCACTTAATTTGACTGGTGTACACAGAGTTTGGGCCACTGTTGTGCTAAAAGCTGAGTTACAGTATGTGAACACAAACACCACTTCCTTGTGTTTCCTGTGAGAACCGACCTTTGACCCCTACATCTTGCTCCCAGCATCGAGTCAGACACATGACGTCCCCCGGGAGCTGGGAGCCTGTGCTCTACAAGGTCCCCGCTTTCCTTTTGCTAGATTCTCTGTATATTGTTTTTAACTCTGAAAGTCTAAAAATACACTTGAGTGCGGATGTTGCTGCTGCTGTTACATAAGCATTTGAGATTGAAGTGTCAGGAATAAGAGGTTGTACAGAAAGTTTCTGGGTCTCAGTTCTCACAAAGTAAACAACCACTGAAGAAGGGACAGTTT
The DNA here is from genome assembly GCA_023566465.1 of Cottus gobio. NCBI lineage: Eukaryota > Metazoa > Chordata > Actinopteri > Perciformes > Cottidae > Cottus > Cottus gobio. The sequence continues at coordinate 26,331,426 of CM042223.1, read as the reverse complement.
CCTGGAACAGCTTCACAGAGGAATATCTACTCAGAATTCACTCGGAGCTTCGTGTTTTGGTCACTTTTTAATATGCTTGAATAAAAAATGTCACAGGTTTCCTGGACTCCACTTTAAAAGATAAAACTAACATCGAAAAAGTAAATTACTCAGACTGGACTGTATTTAGTCTATATTCTACAGTTTTATGTATCAGGGGAAGAAAATGTCCCCTCATCTTGACAAATGAATCCTGCACTACGTCAAACCTTTTTTCTTATGCAACTGCAGAGTTGAGGGAAAAAGAAGTTATCTTGCCCCACATTTCCTCTCTAACTCCACTGTCACTGTGTAATTAAGACATCCAATTGCCAAAACCCCCCCACAAATATTCATGATACTTAATATACATATTGTTCCTCCTGGGGAAATGGCAGTGTTAGAAACGCAAGAACGTTTGACAGGCTAATAGTTACAGGAGCTTAATGCAGTCAGCACCACATAGTGTACACCACTCACTGCTAGAGTACAGACTGGTGGAGGCACAGGATGGATTACTGAACGGGCCTACAGGGAACAGGCCTACAGGGAACAGGCCTACAGGGAACAGGCCTACAGGGAACAGGCCTACAGGGAACAGGCCTACAGGGAACAGGCCTACAGGGAACAGGCCTACAGGGAACAGGCCTACAGGGAACAGGCCTACAGGGAACAGGCCTACAGGGAACAGGCCAACAGGGAACAGGCCTACAGGGAACAGGCCAACAGGGAACAGGCCAACAGGGAAACAAAAACACTCCAACGGAGGACACAAAGTATTAAATTAAACTCACTCTTAACAGAGGAAACAAAAGGCGCTCCAACGGAGGCAAACCTAACGCTGTAACAGATAGCGAGGCAAAACGGAACTGAAAATCACTCTTTGACAAGGACGGCGAGTACATACACACTGTGGCGATGATCAAAACTGTGGGCTTGGCTGTAGTAGTCCTGACCATTGGCGAGAACACTCTGGCACAAGACAAGGGGAAGACACAGACTATAAACACATGAGGATAACAGGGAACAGGTGGAAACAATTGGGATCAGGTGAGACAATCAGACAAGTGCCATACAAGGAAGGGGGCGGGTCCGTCACAACGGTGTGACACAAATCACTGATTTCAAGAGAGGTCCTCGAGCATACAGTCATAAAAAAATATTAGACTGAAGGGTCCAGCGGTATGCAAGATTAGAAAAGAGATGCGCACACACCTGCACGACTGAACACATAATCTCCTGGCGGAGAGAAAATGTTGTTTTGATGTTGTGACTTTCAGAGTGGAAAGATGGAGGCGTGGAGGAAAGAGCTGCCTGACAGTTGGAGGTCGGGTGAAGAGTAATGGTAGCAGGAAGCAGCAGTGGTCCAGCAGAAGTTGTAAGTCGCTTTGGATAAAAGCGTCAGCTAAATGAAATGTAATATAATGTAATGTAATATAATGTAATGTAATGTAATGTGATGTAATGTAATGTAATGTAATGTAATGTAATGTAATGTAATGTAAAAGTTGTCCCGGTCGTCCAGCACAGCAGAAGGCAACGTGGGCACCTCTGTGTTCCAGCACTGCCACTGCTGCCCAGAGCTGAGCATTATCACTATCATATCAGGTAACACACACACACACACACACACACACACACACACACACACACACACACACACACTTCTGTTGACATATGAGGGAGTTGTTTGGGAATGCATGTTGTCATTTCTTGTACATGCAGTGCATCTGCAGTGATTTGTGGCCCTTGGCAGAGAGAGGACCTGAGATATGTTGGGTGTGTGTCGGGGCGACGGATCCTGCAGCGATTACAGTTGAGGAGAGACTGAGGGAGCGAGGGAGGGCACCTCGCGTTCATCAGAGTTATATCGTTGTCTAAGTTTAGATCTTGGCTCACAGACGGCTTCTCAAGTAACAAGGCTGCCTCCAGCCGCTCCACACTGAGACAGAAACACACGGAGCTTTAAAGGAAGCCCAGCAACACAGAAAAGTGGCAAGTCGCAAGAAAATTGGAGGAGGAGAGGAGAGGGGGCCCGTTAACGGCAGATGCTATCATATAACGTCTGCCCGTGACAGGAGACACAGACGGAGAGAGGAAGAGGAGGAGGAGCACAAAGCGGACTATTCTGTTTGGAAACATCTCCTCGCCACACCAGGCTCTCTCTGCTTTCTACCTGGACAATGGCAGAGGAAGCAGAAGGGGGAGTCGACCTCTCTCCGACCTCCGGGTCGGAGCAACAGGCTCCCCACTTTCTCCAGGATGTCATCTTCCACGGCAAGCTGAAGGTGAGTCTCCTCAGAGACAGACACGAGTTAGAAGAGGCATAAGTGTGAGTTGTAGACAGTGTGGACCGTCCACAAATACATGGAAGACAGGAAGTATATAGTGATTTGGGATATTTGTATTGAAAACACACACACACACACACGCACACACACACACACACACACACACACACACACAATGTCCAACATATGTCGATTATTTTAAGCTCAGAGATAAAAAAAATCATGAGGATTCTTTTCGTTTGCATTTGATGCAATTTTGGATTTTTGTGCATTCCAAAAAATCGAATATTTTACTAGTTTAAATTTTTCGGCTTTAGATACAGTCCATTACACAGGCAGTACAAAACAACGAGTACTAAACAATGCCACCAAGCAGGAATGAAGTGAAATATTAAAACAAATATAAATATTCCTCAGCACCGGGTTCTCTTGCCAGTCGTCCTTGTTTGCCAAACATTCAATTATCGTGTGTTTGGGATAAAAAAAAACGGTACGACAACCATAATCATTTCTAGCATGTTAGGTCTTGTACATCTTTAGGATCCCTGCAGCCTTTTGTCTCACAAACACAGCGCTGTAAACATGAAGTACCTGACCTCCTCGTCAGCGTTGATGATGTATACACTGATGACCCTGGACCGTCACCGCTGCCTCAATTCAAGAGGGAGATCAAAAGAAAAGGTCATTCTGCTTGACGGGAAACGTCACCCTGCACTCAGCTGCAGCTGCAACCCGATGCACGAGTCTCCTCGGGTGGTCCGGGCAGCGAGGGGCTCATAAAAGAAGAGCTGGAAAAGAGCGGCAGGAAAATGGAAGGGACACGGGGCCTACACACGGTGTGTGTACAAACACACAATGGACTGAGAGGCAGTGAGAAAATAAGTCAGGTCTAAAATATTTTCTCTCCTGTGACTTAAAAACAAGGGGGGGGGGGGATGTTTTGCCAGGATAATTTTTCTAAGTTCCTTTTTTATCTCTCTCTCTCTCTCTCTCTCTCTCTCTCTCTCTCTCTCTCTCTCTATATATATATATATATATATATATATATATATATATATATATATATATATATATATATATAGTGTGTTATCAACAGTGTTGAGTTAGTGGACTAATTAACGTTTTACTTATAACTTAAAATATAGTAATATTGTCTTACCAATCACTGGTATTAAAAGTAATTACGTTACTCCTAGTGTTAATCTTTCGCAGTATAATTTTACAAGATGTGTTACTGGGTAACATTTAACACTTAATGATTAGCGAGTTATGTAACATTACAGTCTGTTCTTTCTTTTGCCGAGAAATAAATTTTAATATCTTTAGCTTTTAGAACGTCAACAAACACTACAAAAATGATTTTGACCAAACAAATTTAAAATACTTTCTTCTGTTTCCACAGATGAAGGGTTATTCAGTTGATTACAATCTGCAGTATCACTACTAGATGCTACAACATGCGTTGAGTGTGTACTCTGTCCCTATAAATCATAAAAACAGGAAATGGCAATGGACTGTACTTGTATAGCGGAAAGGGGTGGCACAGCTTGTGGAAAAAAAAGCTTGCGGGTTAAGTGTCTTGCTGAAGGACACATAGGCATGGACTAGTGGAGCCGGGGATTGAACCATCGCCCCAAAAAATTAAAGAGACAAAATAATAAAGATCAAATTCGATCACCACAATTCATTTTTCTTACTTGCCTCTCAGGGCTTCCATTAAGACCTCTTGGTGGATCCATGAAGGGCACTTCAAGGGCTTGTTGTCAATGTCATGAACTCAAAAACAGCCTTGGTTAAAGGTCTCACAACAACATCTGTTTCATAACGGCACTGGAGCTGAACGTAAATCACTGTAAGTGTTCAGAAAAATATAATTTGACCTTGTGGTGAGATTGTTTTGTCTCTTTCTCCCAAACTGCTTCTTCTTCCTTCATACAACAGCGGTCTGTTAACTTAGGTGACATTAGAAGACAGCGCATGGCACAAGTCTCTATTTTTGGCACACTTGAATTCATCATTTGAGTTGTTAATACCGACCGGGGTGGCTGGTATTTGAGTGGAGGGTTCTCCAGCGCTGCAGGTGTGTACACAGTGTCTCCAATGATCAGTGTCCTGTACTCTGTCTGACAGCTGGCAGGTTTTTTTTGGGGTTGCTAATTTTAAATAACACTGCTATTTCACTTCCAAACATGTGATACACAAGGCAGGTCACCCTGCTTAATTATCCACACATCCAAGAGTTTATCTCAAGCAGGGGTTGTATGAAGATCTTACTTTATCTTATTCTTTGATTACATTATGACAGAATTATGAAAAAAGAGTTTAAAATAAAAGAATGGTTAGAATTTAATTTATTTTATTTTATTATGGGTCAAAGTCTAGGAACACTAAATCCTACAATACCCATAAAACAACTAAATGCAGATTCTATTTGGACAGTCCCAACCTGGTGAATATCAGTCTTTCTCTGTTTGTAAAACAAACTTTCCATGAGCTAGCTAAAGTGGCTAACATATCTAAGCCAGTGAATTTGGTTTCAGAGAGTAAGCAGTTTTTTTGGTAGGAATTCACATAATTTAGCTGAGTTGTGTGTTTTCTTGATAAGTAATTAACTAAGTATAAATAAGCTTTAAGTAAGTGTGACTTCATTTCTTCAGAATTGTATAAACTAAAGCGTAAATATAAGAAATTAAGGAAATGCTGGTTGCGTTGCTGTGTGGTTAGCTAGCACCAGGGTTTTACATGTGTGGCAGCTAAGAGGAATATTATACAGTATAGTATAGTAATATCAAAGTTACTGCAAAGTCGTTTATTTTGAGTTGAAAAAGACACACAATATTCGAGCAGATGAATGTTGGTTTTAATTGTTTTTATTTTGTTATTTACTCAGATCTCTGGAATGTTTTTCCTTCTCCTCAACCTGAGTTGGTTGAAGTAAGGACAAGGAGTTTCCCAACTTAAGGGACATCATAAGAACAGAGAACTGTACTATATTTAGTGTTCCTGTTAAATGAATGCAGCTTTATGTTCTGAGACATCTAAGCAGGTGTTCTGGGTTTTCATTCATTATTTTCCTCCTTGAAAAGTGCTGAAGTTATGTGCTTTTTGCACCCTCACAAAAGAGAAGCCGGTCGTGAACTGGATCCAACACATTAACCAGCAAGAACCCAGCCCTGCCGTCACCAGTAAAGTGATCTTCAGGTGTAAACTGGGTGGAGTTCCCCTTTAGAAGTTGTTGCGTGCTCTCTGTGTAGTTTGATCCACTGACACCTTCCCTAAGATCTGCAGCCAGACCGTAAGTAGACTTCATAGAGAGAAATACTGTAGGCTCAGGTCATTACACAGCTCAGAATTCAGACACTATTTATGTCTCACATTTAGTTTACAAGGAAGCAACACAGACTGATTGGAAATTCAGAAGTCATACAGCTGTTTCAATTTTAGCAGAAGCTGGGCTGAAAGTAAGGCTGAATCCAAAAGTCTGGACCTCACTGCCAGACAGGTAAACAAGTGTGCAGCAGGTCCACAAAGGGCCTAAGTTGACTTACTGAGCACTTCCAGGGTTCTTCACTTGGAATATTTTCTATAATCCATTGTAAGATGGATATGACAACATGACATTATACTAAGGCAAAGAAAAGAATAAGAACAGCATTTATGATGATGCACATTGAGAATATGCACAAACCGATTGGATTAGTTTGTTATAATTTGCAATGAAAAAGTGGAGCATTTAGAAGCTTGTTCTCAGGGGTCACTGATTTATATTCTAATCTGCCTGTTTCAGAGCTGCCCACTTTTCAGTAGGACTGAAACAGTCATTTCAGACGCTCATATCAGGGTCACCCTGAACAGGATTATGTTCAACATTTCAGCAAACCACCAAATGAGAAGATTTTATGAGAGTTTGAACACAAGGACATTGTTAAAATGTTTTTTTTTTAATGAGGATTTTCCATTTAATGGAAAGAAACTGTGCAGTTGAGTGTCTTGGAATTGTACATGCTCTATACTACACAGCAAAAAGTCCAGTGTTGAATTAACTCCCACAGAGTTGATTTCAACACTTTTTGAGAGTTTATATAGCTCCACACTCTACAGCAGTGGTCCCCAAACTAAGGCCCGCGGGCCGGATACGGCCCGCCTCCACATTTGGCCCGGCCCCCTGAACCAAGGGCGTAGGTTTGCATAGGGTCCATAGGGACTAGTCACGACCAAAGTTTGGGAAAAGACACAATTGTCCCCACCGTCCAAAGTTTGCACAAACTCATCTGTAATAGTATAAAAACTTGGAAGTGGATTTTTCACTCTTCTAGTATAATACTATGTTCATCGCCCAGAAGAGTAAAAAAAAAGTCCATGTTTTCCAATGCGCCCTCGAGCCTGCGAGTCAGAAAGTGGGGAGTCAGAAACACCGAAGTTACGTTAACGTAACATGCAGAATGAGAGCTGGCAGTCGGACTCATCTGACACGGTAAACTACTAAAATACACCGGGAAATAATAAAGCCTCATATTAGTATTTCGTTTGGTCTCAGCATGAATGTTGTTGACCCTTTTGTGCTTTGTAGATAGGAAAATGCCACCCAAAAAGAAAAGGGATATACGGAGTGTTTTCACCCAGAGGCTAAGTAGCTATCAAAAAGCCCAGGTCGTTGTTAGTTAGCTAGTAGTAACTACCCCACACAGTGCAAACCTGCATTATTTTTAAATGCATTCAGGAAACTCAGAAATACACTGCAGATGCAGTGCAGGATGATGAGGAAGCAGCAGCTGGACCATCAGGGCTTCAGGTGAGGTCTTACATTGATTCTGTGTTGAGGTGTGCTATCATGGCTGACAGTGTAAACATTGTCTCCCTGTTTTAAGTTAATTATTATTACATTAAAACATGCATGTGCAGACTAGGCTAAGTTTTCTTTGCACTTTAGGGAACAGTCAGTTTAAGTGACGGTGACCTACGACAAAGGCAGTGTAGCGGTGTCCTGGATATGGGGAGTGAAGCATACCAGCCTGATCCGAAATTCATTGAAATACAGCAACTTCAGCACAAGAATAGACTGTGACTGTATATTGGCATTTTTGCAAAACGTTTTTCATTCATTTATTTTATTATTTATTTGGTGCAGAATATTTTTTAGGTATTGTAACTAAGGTTGTATTACTGTTATTATGTGTTTTAATCAGTTCCAAGTGACACAAATGTTAATATATTGTAATAAAGCTTGCCTGTTCAACATAATAGCAACACATTTCTTTCTATGGGGGGGGGGGGTTCTGTTACAAACTGACCCCGGCCCCCATCAGAGAAGGGAAAAGTTATGTGGCCCTCACAGGAAAAAGTTTGGGGACCCCTGCTCTACAGTGTTAAATTAACACTTTTGAAATAGTTAAACATTTAACACCCTGCCAGAGTTCCTTTATTAACTCACAAAACAGTGTTAAAGTAACACCAAGGGATTAGACAACTAACACTGCTCCGAGTTAAAAATTAACTATTTTGGTAGTGTTAATTACACTCCCTAAAGTGTTAATTATCAACACTGAAAAAATGTTAAAACTATTTTTTATTTATTAAATATTTAATTAATTTAATATATACTTATAATAATAATAATTCATCACAATAAACAAAAACCTTTTCAAAAACCTTTATTCCTTTTCTCCCTTGCAGTCAGTTGAATTAAAACATTGTGAATGAAGGTATAATGTACAAACTTTCATCTGAAACATTGTATGAGCTTTGAATATCAAACGGTTTATGAAATTTAAGCTCAGACATTTTCAGTAAACATCTTTCCGTACTTCGTAATACTCTGAAAGCATGATAATGGTCATCAAAACTCTCTGTGAATAGCTTGTTTGTCAAAAAAAATAAGTGATGTTCAACCAAAAGTACATCACTTATTTGATAAAAGACTGGCATGTTTTCTTCCATTGCGAGAGAGTAATATAAGACGCCTTCTGTCAAAAAGTGATGGATGGTGACCTTTGACCTCGAGAAGGTCCCGCCCCCGGGGTTGAACTTTAGTGACCTCGTGGGTGTGGGCGGGGGTGAGCGGGGGGCGTTTCTAGGTCCCGCCCTCCGTCCAATGAGAATTCAAAGCCGCCTTCTGTCAAAAAGTGATGGATGGTGACCTTTGACCTCGAGAAGGGGGGCAGGGAGGGGGTTGAACTTTAGTGACCTCGTGGGTGCGGGCGGGGGTGAGCGGGGGGTCTAGGTCCCGCCCTCCGTCCAATGAGAATTCAAATCCGCCTTCTGTCAAAAGTGATGGATGACCCCAGGGAGGGGGCCACACACACACACACACACACACACACACACACACACACACACACACACACACACACACACACACACACACACACACAACAGTGTGAGCAACTCCTGCTATCTAGGTATATATACACAGGACCAGCAACAGTTAGAGAATATATACCATACCTTCAAGGTCTTACTTTTAAAAAGTGTTTCTATCACAAAACAACAGAGAGTTTCACAGTTTCGGGAGAAACAATTCGTTGCTACCATCAAATCTAAAAGTAAATGAATATTCTCTCTAACTCTGAGGGGATCCAGACATTTGCAGCTCTCGGGTCACAGGAAGACCTGTTTAAACAAAGGCACAGGATATCAAGGTTATAAAACAGCTCGGGATCTTTTGAAGGAACTGTTACACAAGAAAATGGTTATTTACAACATTTAGAGAATACCATCTAGGTGTTACTTTTAAATGTATCCATCACAAAAACAGCCCGAGTTTCACGAGAACTCCTGGTAGTCCCTCTATCTACTTATATACACAGGAAAATGTGTTTTCACTGAAAGTTTCTCAATTCGCTGTTACCACCAGTATATCTAAAACTAAGTTTTAGGTATGGGTTTTCAACAGGACCTGTAAGATCTACCCACACCACCCCAGGGTCTTTGTATGAGAGCCAGACAGATTTAACTGATAACTGACAACTCTCACAGGAGTTATAAACAAATGAAGGAGACGTAACCCTTGCAGAGTTTACACAATCACCTTACTTTTTAAAAAAAAGTGCCCACAACCATCCCTGGGTCTTTGACATCACCCTACAGGACTTGGTTATTTTAAACATTCAGAGCATACCTTCTAGGTTTTACTTTATAAATTGAATCCATCACAAAAACAACAGCGAGTTTCACAGTTTCGGGAGAAACAATTCGTTGCTACCATCGATACATCTAAAAGTAAATGAATATTCTCTCTCTAACTCTGAGGGGTTTGTGTAGGATCCAGACAGTTGCAGCTCTCGGGTCACAGGAAGACCTGTTTAAACAAAGGCACAGGATATCAAGGTTATAAAACAGCTCGGGATCTTTTGAAGGAACTGTTACACAAGAAAATGGTTATTTTCAACATTTAGAGAATACCTTCTAGGTGTTACTTTTAAATGTATCCATCACAAAAACAGCCCGAGTTTCACGGGAAAATGCTTCCACCATCAAATCTAAAAGTAAATGAACATTGTCTCTATCTCAGAGGTTTTTCAAAAGCCTCTCCCTCTCCCCAAGGCATGAACCAATGAGAACCGAGTATTTTGGAATGGGGTTGGTCTTAGACGCGAACCAATGAGAATAGAGTATTGTGGTTTTTGAAATTAAACAGGAAAATGTGTTTTCACTGAAAGTTTCACAATTCGGTGTTACCATCAGCAAATCTAAAGTAAATGAGTATTCTCTCTCTATCTCAGGGGGTTTTCAACAGGACCTGTAAGATCTACCCCCACCCACCCAGGGTCTATGTGTGAGTTCAGCCTGCGTTTAACTGATAACACGGAGGTTATAAACAACAACAAACAAATGACAATCTTTTGAGAGACCATTGCAATAAACACTATAAGCTTTCCCCCTACACAAGAAAACATATAAATAATGACAGTTGTTTAACCGGTATACTGAACACTAGGCCATACATACATACAGGCACTGTGTCTTTTTGCTTTAACTTTAAACAACCTTCCAACATCAGCAGCAGTAACAACAGTTCTTTAATATATTTATATTACAGATTCTGAACGTTTTTCGCTGTCGACGTAACTTTTTGCTGGGAGGCTATTTCTGTAGCCTCAAGGGATAGCACCACATCCTTAAACACCGAGACAATATCATTGTATGTTAATACTGAAGACGACACCTCCCCTAAAAACCTCTATGCAGTTTCCATAAAACGAGGACACTCTCCACACTCTGAAACACCATGTCTAGTCCTCTATCCCCTCCATCATCTCCGACGGCAGAGAGCCAAAGCATGCCGACATCCTCACCCGTGACTCTGTATTCACCATGCAGCACCCCGGAGAAGCATGAGTTGGACGGACCATTGACTGACATTCTATTCAACACGGTGAAAACCGTAGTAGCTCGATTGTTGCAAGAGGCCGTGTTCGACTTTACAGGCGAAACCTGTTTCGCCTGTAAAGCGGACCATTCGAGGGAGTTACAGCACGATGGCCTGATTGAGATACCAGAGTTTTACCTGCAAAATCATTACGACGACGTGATGAAAATACTTTGGACGGACCGTTTTATTCCAACCATTCAACGAAGTCTTTCCAAAAGTGGCATCCGTGTGTCTGATGGCAGGATCCATGGCATTTCAGAAGCCATTCTTCGCAGGTTCAAAATGACTAGACACCTCACCAAGAAACTCTACAAGATCTACGAAGCTCTGGTGGGGGGAGACAAAGACAAGATTAAGGCTCTGCAAGATGCCGTCGCCTTTTGGGCTGGGGAGTGAAAATGGGCAATTACTGGAGAAAACTAGAGTCGTATATAGAGGAACATGTAATCAGTAGTCAGTTAATAGATGTGTTGGACTGGGTTATTGTAAATATTTACAGATTAGATTTGAATATTGTTAGAACTCATGCCGAGCACACAATGCATATGGTAAACCAATCTTCATTGTCTGATACTTTTGCCACAATTATTACTTTGTAATTACTTTGTTTGTAGATGTTTATGTACAAAAAACTGCCAATGACTTGAAAAGACTGCATTATGATATTCATTGTAACCTGGGAGGCTCTGTGTTAAAGGATGCTCAGAGTGTGATATAATCGTGTGATTTTTGAAAACAATAAAAAAAAACTGAACCTTTAACAAAATGCTTCATTACTGTTTCACGAAAAAGGTCTATTATGAACTGGCTAGTTTTGGAGGTGTAGAACGGCTCACCAGAGCCCTGAGGGATGAAGGGGTCAAAGGTGCCACGCTAAACAATCACTCTGTGTTCAGAGAAACCTGTTGCTCTGCGATTGAGCCCTGAGAGAATAAATATAGAAAACATAATTTAAAGTCCTCGAGGGATCAACATAGCAGCATTGTTCGTTGTGACATTCAAGACTGGAAGTCAAACAAAATAACACCTTTTCTAATAACTGACTCAAACATAAAAATTAAAAAAATAAAAAATAAATTTAAATGCTTGTAAGACGACAGTCTTTATAGGATTTAGGTATATGGAAAAAGCATTAAACTTTTATGAAACATGGGATGGCAGTCAATAACAAATTATACAAGGGATTTTATATTGTAATGCTTGTTGTTCTGTTTTAATTTAACAATAAAACAGCAAGGTAGGATTACAGCTTTGATTGTTTACGACTGACCCGATGATTATCCAGATACAGGTAGAAAATCTGATTCCAGGGCTCAGTTTAAAAAAAAAATTAAAAAAAAATCTTATATGATTTCAGTAAGGACATTCGACTGAATAATAAATTTAGGTTTCTAAAAACAAATATGAAATGTCTCTTGTCTTTGGCGTTGATGTTTACAGCTTTCTCATGATTCGGAATGTCAAAAATGTTTATCATTAAAAGGTTGAATCTTACTCGTAAAATCCAATCTTTTATTATTTGCACATGTCAGCTTCAGTTGTATATCCTTTCCACCCACCCACAGACCTCAAAATCAATATGGTAGGGCAATTCTCTTCATGCTGGTTAGTGAAATGAGGAGAAAGAAAAAGAATCTTAACCTGAGTAACTTTCAGAAACTTCACAATGAGTCTGACGGTTGAGTAGACACCCAGTGAGAGCAATACAATAAGAGTGCTGTACTTTTAAAATGGCCGGATTTTTCTCTCTGACCCCAAACAAGTTGATAATGAGAAGTTTAACACAAAGTGGCATTTAAATGTTTAAGTCAAGAAAAAAAAACACAAAAGGTTTTTAATTGTATTTCCTGATTGCGGCTGTGCAAACAAGTAAAGAACATCCTGTGCTGCGGTGGTTCATGAGTAAACAAATCATCGGAAGAGAATACATGGGCCTCCTAGCTAAAAACATCTATGTATTTATGATGTGTAGAGGGGGAAATATTGAATAATGCTACTATGCTAGTGTCATTGCTCCGTAAAATAACTTTCAAAAGCCCTCAGCTGTATACTACATGTGTTAAATTGTAGTACTACATAAGTAAGTATCGTTACAGATTCGACTCGCAAAACAGAACAATTGTAATATAATGCATTGCGTGCATAATGCCTATCCTTCACTTTTCACTTTAAGTAAAATGTAAATGCAGGACTTTACTGGGCGTTATTTGTTTTCATAGATTTACTTAAAAAGAGGTTTGCGTATCCTACTTCTTCTAACATTGCCTAACATTAGATATATGTTATACATGTATGTTTTTATTTTAGTAATGATATGGTTTTGTACAACAGAAAGAAACAAAAATAAAATACCTTGTAGCAGATGCAGATGTGATCAAGAGGTCCGAATGTGTGGGGAGATAGCACGGTTTTTAAATTCTACTTATATGTTTGTCTTGATAATAGACCAACTTCCTTATTCCTATACGGTCCCTTTAACTCAATCGCCATAGAAAAGCATGTCATTGTCCAGGACCTACCAATGGATAGGCCCAGCCATGTGGTTAAATTCAGTGTATGAGGTTACAAATGACATCTAAATGTAGAACTTGTCTTTTAAATGATATATTCTTGCAGAAAGAGGCATTTAAAGAAAGTAATCAAGAAATGGACAGAAATGGTATCAAGGCCGTTCCTTGTGAGGGAAATTATTCAACCCAAAAGAGAGGAAAAAGACTCCATGTAGATGCCATAAATCAGGCTGTTGGGAAAAAATAGCTTGTAGTTGGCCTGTGACCTTACAGATCACGGAATCCTTCCTTCTTGTTTTATTTACACCACTGACAACACCTACATAACCTAAACATTTTGGCCCCAGAAACTAATTAAATGAATCATGTTAGAGTTAAGGATGCAGGTAGAAACACCTTTGTGATGAGGATCCCCACTGCTGACCTCCTTCCTGCCTTCATATAGGCTTTAGGGTCACACGTCCTTGAAAAGAAATTAGGACAAGTCTCCAGTAATAGTTTGTTTCTCACTTGTCCCAACAGTAAGAAGGCGAGCGTTGGATGAAGTTTTTATAGTTCCATCCCAGTCTGACCGTAAGGAATCATTTGTTTATACAGCTCCACCACTGGATCAAACCTGAAATCACTTTTTAAAAACGGCCCTTGAAAGTCACCCTGGATCCAGTCACATCACAATGCAGACTCACATCCTGAAATTGGGTTTTAGTCTCTTAAAAATAAGGTATCCTCAACAACACTTTGACAAATATAAAAAAGAAACATAATTTAGAATATCCACACATACTGCAGTAGAGTGCACAAGGACGGGGATATAATTCTACCACATAAGGCGAGATTACTTGCAATGTGAATGGGATAGACTCAAAGGAATCTGTAATTGCAGGGAAATGAAAATTTACATTTAGAATTCACCCTGTGCTACTGAAATTTTACCCGGGAATAGAGGCACATTATCAGGGTAGCAGTAGGGGAAAATCAACCCCGTCTCCTCCAGGGCATGTAAGGTCTTACTCTACCCGGCCATAGAGGCACATTATCTGGGTAGCAGTCGGAGAAAGGCCCCCTCTAACCCAACCTTGATCACTCTCACTCTCAAAATAAACTTGTGTGACTTTATCTCTGGAGCGCACACTTCTACTTTCTTTAAATGCCTCTTTCTGCAAGAATATATCATTTAAAAGACAAGTTCTACATTTAGATGTCATTTGTAACCTCATACACTGAATTTAACCACATGGCTGGGCCTATCCATTGGTAGGTCCTGGACAATGACATGCTTTTCTATGGCGATTGAGTTAAAGGGACCGTATAGGAATAAGGAAGTTGGTCTATTATCAAGACAAACATATAAGTAGAATTTAAAAACCGTGCTATCTCCCCACACATTCGGACCTCTTGATCACATCTGCATCTGCTACAAGGTATTTTATTTTTGTTTCTTTCTGTTGTACAAAACCATATCATTACTAAAATAAAAACATACATGTATAACATATATCTAATGTTAGGCAATGTTAGAAGAAGTAGGATACGCAAACCTCTTTTTAAGTAAATCTATGAAAACAAATAACGCCCAGTAAAGTCCTGCATTTACATTTTACTTAAAGTGAAAAGTGAAGGATAGGCATTATGCACGCAATGCATTATATTACAATTGTTCTGTTTTGCGAGTCGAATCTGTAACGATACTTACTTATGTAGTACTACAATTTAACACATGTAGTATACAGCTGAGGGCTTTTGAAAGTTATTTTACGGAGCAATGACACTAGCATAGTAGCATTATTCAATATTTCCCCCTCTACACATCATAAATACATAGATGTTTTTAGCTAGGAGGCCCATGTATTCTCTTCCGATGATTTGTTTACTCATGAACCACCGCAGCACAGGATGTTCTTTACTTGTTTGCACAGCCGCAATCAGGAAATACAATTAAAAACCTTTTGTGTTTTTTTTTCTTGACTTAAACATTTAAATGCCACTTTGTGTTAAACTTCTCATTATCAACTTGTTTGGGGTCAGAGAGAAAAATCCGGCCATTTTAAAAGTACAGCACTCTTATTGTATTGCTCTCACTGGGTGTCTACTCAACCGTCAGACTCATTGTGAAGTTTCTGAAAGTTACTCAGGTTAAGATTCTTTTTCTTTCTCCTCATTTCACTAACCAGCATGAAGAGAATTGCCCTACCATATTGATTTTGAGGTCTGTGGGTGGGTGGAAAGGATATACAACTGAAGCTGACATGTGCAAATAATAAAAGATTGGATTTTACGAGTAAGATTCAACCTTTTAATGATAAACATTTTTGACATTCCGAATCATGAGAAAGCTGTAAACATCAACGCCAAAGACAAGAGACATTTCATATTTGTTTTTAGAAACCTAAATTTATTATTCAGTCGAATGTCCTTACTGAAATCATATAAGATTTTTTTTTAATTTTTTTTTTAAACTGAGCCCTGGAATCAGATTTTCTACCTGTATCTGGATAATCATCGGGTCAGTCGTAAACAATCAAAGCTGTAATCCTACCTTGCTGTTTTATTGTTAAATTAAAACAGAACAACAAGCATTACAATATAAAATCCCTTGTATAATTTGTTATTGACTGCCATCCCATGTTTCATAAAAGTTTAATGCTTTTTCCATATACCTAAATCCTATAAAGACTGTCGTCTTACAAGCATTTAAATTTATTTTTTATTTTTTTAATTTTTATGTTTGAGTCAGTTATTAGAAAAGGTGTTATTTTGTTTGACTTCCAGTCTTGAATGTCACAACGAACAATGCTGCTATGTTGATCCCTCGAGGACTTTAAATTATGTTTTCTATATTTATTCTCTCAGGGCTCAATCGCAGAGCAACAGGTTTCTCTGAACACAGAGTGATTGTTTAGCATGGCACCTTTGACCCCTTCATCCCTCAGGGCTCTGGTGAGCCGTTCTACACCTCCAAAACTAGCCAGTTCATAATAGACCTTTTTCGTGAAACAGTAATGAAGCATTTTGTTAAAGGTTCAGTTTTTTTTTATTGTTTTCAAAAATCACACGATTATATCACACTCTGAGCATCCTTTAACACAGAGCCTCCCAGGTTACAATGAATATCATAATGCAGTCTTTTCAAGTCATTGGCAGTTTTTTGTACATAAACATCTACAAACAAAGTAATTACAAAGTAATAATTGTGGCAAAAGTATCAGACAATGAAGATTGGTTTACCATATGCATTGTGTGCTCGGCATGAGTTCTAACAATATTCAAATCTAATCTGTAAATATTTACAATAACCCAGTCCAACACATCTATTAACTGACTACTGATTACATGTTCCTCTATATACGACTCTAGTTTTCTCCAGTAATTGCCCATTTTCACTCCCCAGCCCAAAAGGCGACGGCATCTTGCAGAGCCTTAATCTTGTCTTTGTCTCCCCCCACCAGAGCTTCGTAGATCTTGTAGAGTTTCTTGGTGAGGTGTCTAGTCATTTTGAACCTGCGAAGAATGGCTTCTGAAATGCCATGGATCCTGCCATCAGACACACGGATGCCACTTTTGGAAAGACTTCGTTGAATGGTTGGAATAAAACGGTCCGTCCAAAGTATTTTCATCACGTCGTCGTAATGATTTTGCAGGTAAAACTCTGGTATCTCAATCAGGCCATCGTGCTGTAACTCCCTCGAATGGTCCGCTTTACAGGCGAAACAGGTTTCGCCTGTAAAGTCGAACACGGCCTCTTGCAACAATCGAGCTACTACGGTTTTCACCGTGTTGAATAGAATGTCAGTCAATGGTCCGTCCAACTCATGCTTCTCCGGGGTGCTGCATGGTGAATACAGAGTCACGGGTGAGGATGTCGGCATGCTTTGGCTCTCTGCCGTCGGAGATGATGGAGGGGATAGAGGACTAGACATGGTGTTTCAGAGTGTGGAGAGTGTCCTCGTTTTATGGAAACTGCATAGAGGTTTTTAGGGGAGGTGTCGTCTTCAGTATTAACATACAATGATATTGTCTCGGTGTTTAAGGATGTGGTGCTATCCCTTGAGGCTACAGAAATAGCCTCCCAGCAAAAAGTTACGTCGACAGCGAAAAACGTTCAGAATCTGTAATATAAATATATTAAAGAACTGTTGTTACTGCTGCTGCTGCTGATGTTGGAAGGTTGTTTAAAGTTAAAGCAAAAAGACACAGTGCCTGTATGTATGTATGGCCTAGTGTTCAGTATACCGGTTAAACAACTGTCATTATTTATATGTTTTCTTGTGTAGGGGGAAAGCTTATAGTGTTTATTGCAATGGTCTCTCAAAAGATTGTCATTTGTTTGTTGTTGTTTATAACCTCCGTGTTATCAGTTAAACGCAGGCTGAACTCACACATAGACCCTGGGTGGGTGGGGGTAGATCTTACAGGTCCTGTTGAAAACCCCCTGAGATAGAGAGAGAATACTCATTTACTTTAGATTTGCTGATGGTAACACCGAATTGTGAAACTTTCAGTGAAAACACATTTTCCTGTTTAATTTCAAAAACCACAATACTCTATTCTCATTGGTTCGCGTCTAAGACCAACCCCATTCCAAAATACTCGGTTCTCATTGGTTCATGCCTTGGGGAGAGGGAGAGGCTTTTGAAAAACCTCTGAGATAGAGACAATGGACTATCAGGAGTTCCCGTGAACAGTTCCGTAACATCGAATTGAGAAAGTATCACCTAGAAGGTATGGTATATATATATTCTCTGTTGATGAAACTAACGTATTTTAACCGTTTTCCTGTGTATATAAGTAGATAGAGGGACTATCAGGAGTTCCCGTGAAACTCTGGGCTGTTTAGCGATAGAAACACTTTTTAAAACTCACTCAGTTAACCATTGTCTATATGTTTTCATATACAAGGAGAATTCTGAGTTTATTGTGATGTGCCCTTAGGAAAGATCCTCAGTTGGTTATAACCCTGGTAACCTCTGCCTGCGTTTATCCAGGTAACCGTGACCCCGAGAGCCGTATGTGTTAACGGTTAACCAATGTCTATATGTTTTCATATGCAAGGAGAATTCTGAGTTTATTCTGATGTGCCCTTAGAGGGTGATGTCAAAGACCCTGGGGTGGTTGTGGGCTCTTTTAAAGGTAAGGCGATTGTGTAAACTCGGCAAGGGTTGCGTCTCCTTCATTTGTTTATAGCTCCTGTGAGAGTTATCGGTTAACTCTGTCTGGCTCTCACACAAAGACCCTGGGCTGGTGTGGGGGTAGAGAGATGATGTTCATTTTGTTTTAGATATACTGGTGGTAACAACGAATTGAGACAGTATCACCTAGAAGGTATGGTATGTATATTCTCTGTTGATGAAACTAACGTATTTTAACCATTTTCCTGTGTATATAAGTAGATAGAGGGACTACCAGGAGTTCCCGTGAAACTCTGGGCTGTTTAGCGATAGAAACACTTTTTAAAAGTAAGACCTAGAAGGTTTGTTGTAACAGTTGTTGAAAATAACCCTTTTCCTAACATCTATTAACAGGAGTTGGGCGCAATGTTCTGATGATGTCCTGTTTTAGACGTAAGCCTTTTATTTAATTCACATTTCCCCCCGTTTAATTTTAAAAAACCACAATACTCTATTCTCATTGGTTCGCGTCTAAGACCAACCCTATTCCAAAATACTCGGCGCTCATTGGTTCACAGCTTAGGACAGCCCCCTTCCTAAATACTCGATTCTCATTGGACGGGGGGCGGGGCCTAGAAACGCCCCCCGCTCACCCCCGCCCACACCCACGAGGTCACTAAAGTTCACGGGTCAAAGGTCACCATCCATCACTTTTTGACAGAAGGCGGCTTTGAATTCTCATTGGACGGAGGGCGGGACCTAGAAACGCCCCCCGCTCACCCCCGCCCACACCCACGAGGTCACTAAAGTTCAACCCCGGGGGCGGGACCTTCTCGAGGTCAAAGGTCACCATCCATCACTTTTTGACAGAAGGCGTCTTATATTACTCTCTATTGCGCTACAAACAACTAGTCCAGCTTTATACTCTACACCATCAACTTTAACCCAACTAGTTGAGAAAACATCTTTTGACAAGATAGTTTCAAGCATTTCATTGTTGACCACATTCTCATCTCTGAAGAGAAAAGATTTAATGGGCCCATACTCATTTTGTTTGAGGGTGAAGGTTTCCCAGTGATAAGCAATGGCCATCTGATGCTTTTTAGCGAGCGATTTCGTTATGTTTTTGAAATTTTTAAAACAATCTTTAAACAGCTTGTGTTTGGCCTCAAACCTCATACACCACGTATATAATAAGGGGCCAATTTTCCTAATAGAAGATGGGTAATTCAATTCAATTCAATTCAGTTTATTTTGTATAGCCCAAAATCACAAATACAAATTTGCCTCTAAGGGCTTCACAATCTGTACACATACGACATCCCTGTCCCGGAACCTCACATCGGATCAGGAAAAACTCCCTCTAGAAAACAAGGGGAAGAAACCTGAGGGAGAGCAACAGAGGAGGATCCCTCTCCCCGGATGGACAGATGCAATAGATGTCATGTGTACAGAATCAGCATAACAGAGTTACAGCACATTCAATGGATGTCACAGAAATTATTCATGAGTAGTAGGCATGGCCACGACCCAGATGACTGTGATCCATGACAGCAGACGAAGGTAAAGATGAAGGGAATCAGCAGGGCCGCCATGGAAGGGAACAGGACCCGCTTCAGACAGCCACGATCCATGGACGCTTGAGGAGAGGAAGCACAGAGGCTCCCGAGAGGAAGTAGAGTTAGTAATGAGCATTAAAGAGACATTCATTAATTTATCTAGAAGTATAGAGAGGAGAAAAATGAGAGCGAGAAGAAGATATAAATCCCTCGGTGTTTCCCCAAGGCGCTCCCCGGAAACACAAGTCCATAGGAGCACCCCAGGAGCACCTGAGGAAGGGAAGAGGAGGAGAGAGAGAGGCCAGGAGAGAGGAGCTCATTGTATCCTAAAATGTTCCCCAGCAGTCTAAGCCTATGGCAGCATATCTAGGGGCTGGACCCTAGGTCCGCTGAGCCAGCCCTAACCATACGTACTGTCAAAGAGAAAAGTCTTAAGTCTTCTCTTAAATGAGTTGACTGTGTCTGCTCCCCGAACCGAAAGCGGAAGCTGGTTCCACAGAAAGGGAGCTTGATAACTGAAGGCTCTGGCCCCCATCCTACTTTTTAAGACTCTAGGAACCACAAGTAGCCCCGCATTCATTGAGCGCAGCTCTCTGGTGGGACAATATGGTGCTATAAGCTCCCTAAGATATGATGGTGCATTACCAATTAAGGCTTTATATGTAAGAAGAAGGACTTTAAATGCAATTCTCTGTCTTACAGGAAGCCAGTGGAGATCAACCAATACAGGAGTAATGTGATCTCTCCTCTTAACTCTCGCTAGCACACGGGCTGCAGCATTCTGTATCAACTGTAGAGACCTGAGAGACCCAGCAGAGCAGCCCGATAATACAGAGTTACAGTAGTCCAGTCTTGAGGTAACAAATGCGTGGATCAATGTTTCTGCATCCCTTCGAGACAGGATGTGCCGGATCTTTGCGATGTTGCGTAGGTGGAAAAAGGCAGTCCTTGAGATCTGTTTCACGTGGGAACCGAAGGACAAGTCTTGGTCAAAGACAACTCCCAGGTTCCTCACGGTGGTGGTTGACGCCAGTGCAATGCCATCAAGAGAAACAATATCATTAGATAATTGATTTCTCAGTGGCTCTGGGCCAAGCAAAATAACCTCAGTCTTGTCCGAGTTCAGCATCAGGAAGTTGCAGGTCATCCAGGTTTGTATGTCTTTAAGACATGCTTGAAGTTTAGCCACCTGGCTGGTTTCATCTGGCTTGATCGATATATATAGCTGGGTATCATCGGCGTAGAAATGAAATTTTATTGAGTGTTTCCTGATAATATTGCCTAACGGAAGCATATAAAGGGTGAACAAAATTGGACCAAGGACGGAGCCCTGTGGTACCCCATTTTTAACACCCGTGCTCACCGAGGCCACATCATTTACATATACAAACTGAGATCGATCTGATAGATACGATCCAAACCAGCTTAGTGCTGTACCCCTAATACCAATCAACTGTTCTAGCCTTTCTAATAAAATGTCATGGTCAATGGTGTCGAATGCAGCACTAAGGTCTAACAGAACTAAAACGGTTACAAGTCCCCTATCTGATGCAACTAAAAGGTCGTTCGTAATTGTCACTAAAGCTGTCTCTGTGCTATGGTGCTTTCTAAATCCGGACTGAAAGTCCTCAAATAAACTATTGCTATCTAAAAAGTCACATAACTGATTTGTAACTACTTTCTCCAGAATTTTAGACAGGAAGGGCAGGTTAGAGATAGGTCTATAGTTAGCCAACACTTCTGGATCGAGAGTTGGCTTCTTGAGTAGAGGTTTAATTACAGCCATTTTGAACGACTGTGGCACATAACCAGTTAGTAAAGAACCGTTAATAATATCCAGCAAAGAGGTGCCAACCAAGGGCAACACCTCCTTCAGCAATGTCGTTGGGATGGGGTCCAGGAGACAGGTAGACGATTTGGAAGCCGAAACGGTTGAAGACAGTTGGTCCAGGCTTATGGGGAGAAAGCCATCCAAACACACATCAGGGCCCACAGCCGCCGCCGCCGAGGCCAGTCCACTTGAGGATAAACAGCCAGTAGCTGGGGGCAGGAGATCGCCAATCCTGCCTCTGATGGCCAGAATCTTGTCATTGAAGAAGGTCATGAAGTCATCACTGCTGAGGTCCGTAGGAATGCACGGCTTCACAGAGCTGTGACTCTCCGTTAGCCTGGCCACAGTACTGAACAGAAACCTGGGGTTGTTCTTGTTCCTCTCTATTACTGATGAATAGTAGGCTCCTCTGGCATTACGGAGGGCCTTCTTGTAGGTGGTCAGACTGTCCCGCCAGACTAACCAGGATTCCTCTAGCTTGTTGGAACGCCATAAACCTTCCAGCTTCCGTGATGCTTGCTTCAGTATGCGGGTCTGAGGGCTATACCATGGAGCGAGCCTTCTTTGTTTGATGATCCTCTTCTTTAGAGGGGCTATCGAGTCCAGTGTCGTTTTCAGTGAGCTTGTAGCACTATCAACTAAATGATCAATCTGGGATGGACTGCAGTTAGCAACATAGTTATTTATTATATTGAGGCATGGTAATGAATTAAATACAAAAGGAATCACTTTCTTATATTCATCAATAACAACATCAGTTATACCTCTGGTGTAAAAACTTCTGTCAGAGAGCACACACACCGGCAGCACAAACTCAAAAGTTATAAGACAATGGTCCGACAAAACAGGGTTCTGCGGAAAAACCACCAAATGCTCTACATCAACACCATATGTAAGAACAAGGTCGAGGGTGTGGCTAAAGCAGTGAGTCGGCCTATGTACTCTTTGACAGAAGCCAATCGAATCCAACAGTGACATAAATACAATACTAAGGCTATCATTGCTAACATCCACATGAATATTAAAGTCACCTACAATAATAACTTTGTCAGTCTTAAGGACCAAACTTGTCAAAAACTCAGAAAAGTCAGATAGAAACTGTGAATACGGACCAGGTGCCCGGTATACTACAGCAAACAGAGTTGGCTGCGCCGTTTTACAGCTCGGATGTGAAAGACTCAAAACAAGGCTCTCAAACGAGCTGCAGTTCAAACCAGGCTTAGGGCCTATTAACAGGCCCGAGTCAAATATGGCAGCTACTCCACCACCTCGACCGGTGCCTCGAGGAATGTGAGTATTTAAATGACCTTGAGGAGTTGATTCATTCAGGCTAACATATTCCCCAGGTCTCAGCCAGGTCTCAGTCAGACAGAATACGTCAATGTGACCGTCTGATATTAACTCATTTACTAAAACAGCTTTTGAAGACAGAGACCTAACATTCAGGAGTCCACATTTAATCCTCCTACCATGTTGCACTGTTGCAATGGTGGTGTTAACCTTTATAAGGTTATGTTCTATAACACCCCTATTAGTTACTTTTACATTAAAAAGTGGTCGTGGAACAGACACAGTCTCTATAGAGTTTAAGGTGGGCAACTGCCCTAAAGGAAATGCAGAGAAGGGTGTAAGACTACAACTCTGCATCCTTGTCTGAATTCTAAATAGTCATGGACAAAGTTGACCAATAAACTTGGCCATATTTGCCGAAAGGAGACGTGCTCCATCCAGAGTGGGATGAATGCCGTCTCTCCTGGTCAGACCAGGGTTCCCCCAGAATGTCCACCAGTTATCCAGAAGCCCACATCGTTTGCCGGGCACCACCTTGACAACCAACGGTGGAGTGATGACATGCGGCTATACATCTCATCAGTGACCGCATTTGGGAGAGGGCCAGAGAAAACTACGGAGTCAGAGATTGTTTTGGCGTAAGCACACACCGATTCCACATTGATTTTAGTGACCTCCGAGTGGCGAAGTCGGGAGTCATTACCACCAACGTGTATTACAATCTTACTGTATTTATGTTTATTCTTACCCAGCAGCTTTAAATAAGACTCAACGTCGCCCGCCCTGGCCCCAGAAATACATTTGACCGTGGTCCCCGGCTTTGCCACCTTCACGCCCCTGACCACGGAGCTGCCGATAACCAAAGTTGGTTTCTCAGCGAGTGTATCGCTGAGCGGGGAGAACCGGTCAGAGACGCGAAGCGGCCGCCGGTGTCCAGAGGGCCGCTTGGACCTCTGCTTCCTTCGTTCAGTCACCCAGCGTCCCGGCTGCTCGGGGGCTGCCGGGGAACGGCTCAAGCTAACAGAGGCTAAAGCTAGTTGGTCCGCACCGACTAGGGAGGGGGGGCTGGCTAATGTAGCTAAAATCTGAGCTTCGATGGTGCGGAGCCGTGTATCTAACCCACTAAGACCTGCCTCCAACCTAGCAAATAAACTACACTTATTACATGTACCGCTATCATTAAAGGAGGCAGGCGAATAGCTAAACATGCGACACACTGAGCAAGAAAGAGTAGAAAGTGGAGAAGAAGACATTGCCAGCAGCTAAGCTAAAGCAGGGTAGCTAGCGTCAGCTGAACTAACGATGTGAAAATATGATTTAAGCAATGAGTCGATAAAAGAAGAGAGTCGAGTGTTTTAAACTCTAGAGATGTTCAGCAGTTGTGCGAACTCTAGAGATGTTCACACAATTTAGCTGGAGCTGAGACAAATAAGTTATCGACTACACACAGTGTCAACCGGAAGTGATTCAATACGCTTACCGTCTAAGCAGCAACAAAGACAGCAGAGTAACACAGACAGCAGAGTAATGGATCATGAAATGATGCTTAGGTATCAAGTTTCTATGTGGATACAAGTGCTTAAATAGTTTGTGGTGGTCAACAATCAAATGCTTTAAATATATTGTCATACCTAAAGTGAGAGAAGGTGAAAAAACAATGTTCATTATTTGAAGTAACAACAGTAACAAATTCCAGTTTTGGTTTCCTGTAGGAATAATGTCACCAAACAACAGTGGGATGTTTTTCACAAGACACAATGTCTGAATAGAATTCAAACCAATGCTATTGCCAGCACTCTCCAAAATAATCTTTGTAGGACGATTTTTTCGTTCTAAAAATCCATAATCAAAACCATAAATCCTGGAAAGCAAGTCCTGTTCTGACATAAAGTGTTGTGTGAGATATCCAAAAAGCAATTTGATCTCATACTGAACCACACCCTCAAGCAGATCATGCATGATATCAAATGAATAGTTATTACAAACATGGAAATACTTCAATGAATTAAGTGTAGATCTTTTTTTCAAACCATAAAGTGACTTCAATTGTGGGTTTTCCTGGAGAGACTGGCAATGCATATCAAACATATCTTTTCCACGAAGGATCACCTTAGGATCATCCTCACTGTATACAGTTTGACAATCATTCTTCTCAATCAAACAAAGGCGACAGAAATGACGGCTACTAAAAGACTCATTAAAACCAAGAATTGTGTGCATCCCTAGATTATCGCCAGTGATCTGACAGATTGTACCATATACCTGCTCATCTACAAATGGAAGACTTAGCCCTTGGCTTTCTAGTTTTTTCACATCATTTATCAACGGTTCTAGTATAGCATCAAAACCATACTTGTGCAGATCTTGTGTGTGAAAAAGTGATACCAAATGAATGTTCATCAAAACCGAATTAAATTTGGGGGGCAAATTTCTTAAAACAAAATAAAGACAGCCAATTTTGTGAATTCCACGTTTGGAGCCAAGCCCTTGGCTTTCTAGTTTTTTCACATCATTTATCAACGGTTCTAGTATAGCATCAAAACCATACTTGTGCAGATCTTGTGTGTGAAAAAGTGATACCAAATGAATGTTCATCAAAACCGAATTAAATTTGGGGGGCAAATTTCTTAAAACAAAATAAAGACAGCCAATTTTGTGAATTCCACGTTTGGAGCCAAGGGGATTGGCAGTTTCAAAATCATCATAGTATAGTTGAATTTGTAATGCATGTCTATTAGCTGTAAACAAAGGGTGGGTTTTAAAATAACTTCCATCGAAAAAGTCATTATAAGTGACAGGCTTTGATCTACACTCTTTCTTTAGCAAATCACAAATGTCTGGATTTCTGCACATGAACTTCAAGGTTTCTAAAATCGGCACATAAATAAAAGTATCCTTCACAGGTACTTGATCATAAGTACCGGATTTCGCCTGTTGTCATATCACTCCCAGTGTTATTTCTACTGGCTCCACAACTCCCCATTTTTGGTGGAAGTGTTTATTTCGTTTCCATTCTGTGTTCAGATTTGAGAAAGGGTTTTCATAATCTTCAAAAGATTCATTTATCACAGATATGTTTGGGTCAGTTATAGGTAAAGCAGAAATAGCTGTATGCTTTGCTTGTGAGCGAAGCTCACTTGTTAGTTCTTCCAAATCTCCTACAATTGAGGATACCAAACTGTTGGAAATCCCACTCCCCTGTAATTTGGCCACGATGGATGCACACATTTCTTTAGTTGGATCTTTAGTAAGTCCTGAATCATTACTCTCAGAAGAAATACTGGAAGAGCTACATTGATTTTGTGGAATAAATTGGTCCTCCAAAGTATGTGCCTGAGATGAAGTTGCAACTGGCTCACTAGATGAACATGCAACAGTTGAAGTTTGAGCAATTTGCTGAAAAATGCTATGAACACTATTAAGGTGCTTTCGAAAACCTGCATATGTTAGGAACTGATGCCTACAGCCTTGCTGAGAACAAAACAATTTGAACTTCGGTCCAGGATAGTAACCATGTTCAACTCTTAAATGTGAAATCAACTGCTGACTGCTGGGATAATTTTTCTGACACATGAAACAGGTCAGCATTGTTATAGCTTCTACTCAGAGGGTGAGAGTGCTACTGGCTGGTTAAGCAGTCTCGCTCTCAAGTCTTTAACTCTGGGTGACTCCTTAATTTTCCCCACATCGATGTTATACACTGTTGTCTGCAGAAATGTGTAAAAATTCATCACCAGTGCCACATCGTAAGACAAATTAAACACAAAATGTACTTTGAAAAGTTCATCACATGCCCCGAGGGAGCGGTTTGCCTTGCATGGGATGAGATGCTTATCCTAGGCGATGTAGAAGCTGTCAATCTTGCTCTTCTGACGCCCAACAGCGAGGAGGTATGGCTGCCGACCCTGCTGGTTGCGGAGATGCTCCTCCAAACTGCAGCACGACTAGGGTTGAGATCAGAAAACTCAACATTAGACAGAAGAATCATGTGCAGCCACAGAGAAAACCACATTATAGAAGTGATTATATAAACATCTTCTCATTGGCTAGTGCAAGATGGGAATGAAGACATAATTACAATTTTATCCACAACTGTCATTTACATATGTGGCTAAAAAGTTAACATGACAAGTTATTATGATCACCATGATAACACAATTACCTTGTGAAAGACCACAAGTCTTTCAACTGCATCACATGCACTAATTTTTGTAGACTTCAGTCCCCCTGGAGGTGGTGGAAGGGGATGTAACAGCAACAACAGGGAGGCCATTTCTTGGTCGTAGGCTGAGGACAAACAGTCACAAGAATTAAAAACCCTTCAAATGTAATACTTTTCAAGTTTGAACGAGAACAGGGAGGCATTATGACAAAGTTTTAAACAGTCATCCATCCATTAGTCACACTTGTCCCAAAAATCAGATCAACATTCAGAGACACAGAATAAACAAATTAAATATTATTGCAGTTATAGTTTAACTGAAATTATATCAAATGTATTCTAATAAACAAAACACTCACTTGTTGCCTCATCAAGATCACTTCCTGGGGGACTTTCTGCTGACTGCACCAAGCGACGCAACTCTGGTGTTGAGGTGAGCCGCTTAGCCTCTTTAATGACATTTGGCTTGAAGAACAAATCCCATTTCTGAAGAAGCCTGGAGGATGTGTCTTCATCAAATAGGAGAGTGAAGTCTTGGTCCACCTTTAAGAAAGAAGATATTAAACAACGACTACTACTACTGGAAATACTTTCAAATTTCAAGCCAGTCCAAACATCTCATCCCAAACTTACCAATCCTTTTGTATCCAGGAATCTTGGGAAGCTGGAGAGTACATCAACACTTCTGCCTGGGTCATTAACAAGCTTCTGACGATGCTGAAAGGTCTCTCTCATCTTCTGGAAAATCAGGGAATTGTCTGCAGTATGGTTGAGCAAAGACATGGCCTGTATGCAAGCATCACCATCAAGCTGCCCTTCAACATTAACAGTCCTTTGGAAATTTGGGCCTCCTGGAGAAAAGCCAATTGGGCGATTTGATGGCAGTGCAGATCCTTGACGAATCTTCCTCTGGACTGTTTTCAGACGCCAAGAAATGTATCATGTGCTGCTTGAGGCATCATAGAAGTGTTCCTGAAATGAAAAAAGAAAATAAATGCGTTGTAATACCAGGCTCATGAAAAATCTCAATCTCAATGTCATCCACAGTTTTGGGTCACACCATGACATGGAAGTTTAAACAATAATAATGCCTATTACATAGCCCTTCTTGGAGTATGGATCCTTAAGGCAAGGGAACAGCACCACTATCCCACGTGCATAATCTTCTCTGATTGTTTTAGTGGGGCAGTGCCTGAGAGGAGATATTAAATTAGTAAATTAGTACATTTATGCAATGGTCATGCATTTATTTGGCACAAATAAAAATTATGTGAAACAAACATACCCATGATTGTCAATCATGTGAGCCACCAGGATATTAACCATTTGTCTTCTTGCAGCATCTGTTAGGGTTTCTGTCGTTTGGTACTCCTGTAGTACTTCTTCACCTCCGGACTTGCCTCTTAGCACAGCTTCTACCAACTAATAAAAAGCAAAAACATGAGAATACAAAACATGGTGATAAACAGCTTTTCTAGAGACTCAAAGTGAAAAAATGTGAAAGCATTAAGCAACCTGTTTAGCAGACACAGCATCACATGTATCCTCAATTCTTTGTCTCTTGTTAGGAACATCATCTAGGATTATAGTTGATGCACTTGAGCTGAAGCTTGTGTCAGACGTCTCAGAAGCAGAAGACAAGGAGAAATCCGAGAATTCTAAAAGGAATAGAGAACATTTTAATAATACAATTATATACTAAAGGTGTAGAGTGCTTTATTATACCTGCCTTGATATCTCACCCTTATCTGAGAAAGCTGTCAGGACCACATTGCCTTGTACAACGAGGTCGCTGAATATTTCTGCATCAACTTCTGTCCCTGTTGCATCCTTGTATATAACATTTGCATCAGGTGGCAGGCAAAATCTCTCGATGACTGGAATAAATAAGGTGAAACTGAATGTGCTTTTGAAGTCAGCACTGTTTCTTGCCTCACAGCCAACAACTGTTCATGTTAAATACATACATCCACCACTATATAAAACATTAAATAGACCAAGAGCATTTGTCCCTCACAAAACCCATTCCCTTTCAGGGAATGGGTTTTCTTCCAGTAGTCCAAATTTAAAAATTGATGATTGGCTTCTTTATTTTATTGACTGTTTTGGTGTATATTATTACTTTACACTTTATGAAGCACACATTGCAGAACTGAAAATGTTTAGCAATGTACACCCATTTACAGTATAAAACAGTCGGATAAAGGCATGTAAAGACATTATCAATCAACAACATTAAAGAGCTTGCACAATGAGCTTTAAAAAGAACATAGATGAGGTTTAAAAGATTTTTTGTAAGCCATGCTAACCTTTTTCATGGAATTGCAGAAAGTCAAACTGTCCTTCATCCTCATCCAACTTTACATACTTCTGTTGGCTGTACTTCACCTGGACCAGCATTTTAACTAAGACATGCAATGAAGTTTGACAAAGTAAATACACATTTAAGGAAGAATGGTAAAAAGTCGACAGTGTTACACCATTTTTGGTGACCCATCAGATTCTGTGACCTGCAGCATTGGAAAAAGTACTAATTTCCTGAAAATCGGCTGCTTATGCATCGACTCATAAGTATTTAATGATGCACTTAAATGTTAATAGTATTTAATACATCAGTCCCAGCCCGATTTTCTGCTAATTTTGTACTTTAGCTTTAACTTAGTAAATTTAAGTAATGGTGATACTTACGTACTTTTACTTAAGTAAATGATCTGAGTACTTTTTCCAACACTGCAGGTCATAGAATCTGATGGGTCACCAAATAGTGGTACACCGGCCACACAGACAAGTAGACACGTGAAACACCATGTTTTTTGCTTCAAAGTGAAAAAAAAAAAAAAGAGTTAGCTCCAGCCTCAAACAAGATTTTATATAGCAGGGCTCTCATACGCATTTCTACCGGTTCACACGCCACACCTTGTATTTCTCACGCAGAGAAATGGACTTTGGTCCGAGCCCCGCAGGTTCCTCTTCAACCGTCGACCATATCGTCCCCCCGCCCCCCGCCGGCCATAGCGTCCGCGCGCGCCTTCGCATTAACGACAAAATGTCACTCCAAGGTTTTTTGAAAGTTGAGAGCCCTGATATAGTTAAAAATCATAATGCTTTGTATTTCGTAGCTTTAAGCATGCATGTGAATTGTTAAATCATTATTGATAAAGTTGGAGATAGCTTTCGTAACAAACTGTTAGCTAGCTTACCATACACTGCTCACTAGCTAGCTAATCACCAGGACAAATTTACTGTTCAGTCCTGGCAACAAACACTTTGTAATGCATATATTCTCTGTAGATATTTAATTCGTCATACTGAAATTCTCAGCATCAATTTATAATTGTTTCAGTAAGTTTGACTTAATTGCACTTACCGTGTACCGCATGTGGGGTAGAAAATGGCGCAGACTTGTCTTCTCTGTCTCCAACCGAAGTAGTGAAATGCATGGGCGGAGCTTAATTACATCGCTGCGGAGTTGGATTAACACTGACATGATCAACTCTGCCAAATAACTCCAACACTGAACACCATTTAAATCAGAAAGTGTTATAATTACACTCTGGGAGTTAAAATCAACTCGGAAATGTTTAACCCTGAAATTTCAACACTCCAATTTTTGCTGTGTATACTGATTTTATTTTGTGAGAAAATGTTGTGGTCATTTATCTGTCCTTTTTGGACCCTCCAAGTACTGGTACCGTAACGACACAAATTAAAATCCAAGCAGCTGCTTTCTTGATTCAGTTTTTGAAATTAATTTAAACATTCAAAATAACTCATGCACCACAAAACGTAAGGTGCACATGGAGTGTATTAAACCAAAGACATTCAAATGTAATGTTAGCTAAACATTTTTAAATGTGGGCTATGACAGCATCTTTAGATTAGATTAGATTAGATTAGATTCAACTTTATTGTCATTACACATGTACAAATACAGAGCAACGAAATGCAGTTTAGCATCCAACCAGAAGTGCAATAGCAGTAAATACCAATATACAGATAATAATAAGTATTTTACAGATAATAAGTTAGTGATATAGGTACGGGATATACAGATTGATTGCGGTAATATGTACATGTTATACAGGTTGATTTGTGCATTAAATGTAGGTAGACTATAAGCAGGAACTATAAACATAATTTACAAAAGGCAAATGGGCATATGATAAGTTAAGTAATACAGATTGAGTGAACGTTAAATAGTGCATAATAATAATAAACAGTAGCTGCCTAACGTTACTAGACTAGTGCAATGCTCAGTTTTTAGTGCAGACAGTTCAAAAGTGTTTGAGTGCAGGTGTAAAGTCTTTGGTCAGTGGGGGGAGATGACGAGGAGATGGGTTTGTGGGTGGAGGTGGTTGGGGAGTAGGGGGGGTGTCAGCATGGGGCAGAGTTCAATAAGGAAACAGCTCTGGGGAAGAAACTGTTCCTCAGTCTGCTGGTCCTTGTCCGGATTTTGCTGTAGAATATTGCGCCTATACAGCCTTAATAACTGAAGGAGAATAAAGACATGAAGCCTTCTCAGTGAATGACAGCATGCCTGGTTTGAGTCATTCCCCATCTCACTACTGTCAAATATATTAAAGCAAACTAAATAATAAAAAATTATAAATGCAATTTGATTTTGTTTTGATAAACACCCAAATTGTAATACATTTTACAATATAAATAACTTGTGAAGGGGCTGCCCACAGCAAGAGGGGCCCGGGTTCCATCCCAGGAGGTCCTTCTGTGTGGAGTTTGCACGTTCTCCCGTTACAGTGTGGGTTCCCTCTGGGTTCTCCGGCTTCCGGCACAGTCCAAAGTCCATGCAGCTGAGGTTCATTAGACTCTAAATAGCCCACATAGGTGTGAATGAGCGTGAGAGTCTGTCTCTATATGAGCCCTGAGATAACTGGAGACCTGTCCAGGTGCCTTCATCCAGTCAGCTGGGATCCAGCGCCCCCCGCAACTCTGAATAGGATAAGTTTGGATAATGGAATGAAATAACTTGTGAGGTTGTGGATATTTTTCAGCCAGGTGAATGTTTGTTAGAGCACATCTGGATGTTTTTGATCCTAAACCAACATGTCTTGCCTCCCCCTCCCTGTCTGTCCCACGCTGCCAGCTGCTGAAGGCTCTAACCCCACAGGAGAGCACACAGTGCCAACACGGCCTCTTCTTCCTGGACGGTCAGCGGCACGTGGACTACATCCTCACCTACCCCGTGAAGAAGCCGACCACGGGCCGCTCTGGCCGACAAGCGGCGCACCTGCTCACCGAAAACGCAGTGGCCCGCAGCCTACGGCGTGGCCCCCAGAGTCGCGTCGAACACTCCCGACATCACCAAGCACAAAGGCCGAAGGACCCGTCGGCCCCACCGGCGCCAGCGGTGGCCGACGTGGAGCTGGGCAGTCCGACAGAGACCCTCAATGGCCAAGAGGATCACAAGATTCTCAGGAGGGAGGAGTTTGAGGGGAAGCTGAGAGACATGGGGCTGGAGCTAGAGAAAGACGAGGATGTGAGTTTACTTCTTTATTCATTCATTCTTTACAGAAACACTTTCACCTCCACATAGGAGCTATACCCGATAGTGTCTGTAATCTTCTTTACGGACATTTCAATTCAATTCAATTCAGTTTATTTTGTACAGCCCAAAATCACAAATACAAATTTGCCTCTGAGGGCTTCACAATCTGTGTTTCTTTATCAAATTTAATTTGCAAAGGTATCACAGTTAGCACAAGTCAAGGTACCTAAGTAGGAGACACCGTTAACTAAGGATTTTGGAAGGAGGAAAACCCAAAGCTGAACTGGCCTCTAGGGGTTGAAGCTGTGATGTTGAGGATGGTGATCTGTTGTACTGGTCTGGTCCTGATACAAAGCATGTTGTCTCCACTGGTTGGCAGTGCAAGCCAAATGATGACCACCAGCTCAGTTAGAGATGCAGAGAAGCAACAGAAGGTTTTTTGGATATGATATAGTTTTTTTTTTTGCAGTTTTGCATATACAAAAAATAATTCAATGAATAATAATAGTATGATGTATTATTGTGTAGTACATAGTTGAAATGAGCTCCACCTTTACCCGCTGCAACATAAGGCAGAGGAAAGTCGCCCGGCAGCCCATTGGTCCTGCGTGTTATTCTCTCTTCCTTCCGCTCCCTGCGCAGCATCTATTAGGGTGTCGTCTCTGTATCCTGTGGTTAGCGCTGCTCATGAATTGTGATTTGTTTCAAGAAAATACAAACAAGCCAGAGCGTTTTTTTCTCCACTCTACCGGAACGATAATGAGTCAGAACTTGGCTTGACTTTGGCTCAGTGGTGAGCAGAGTCGTCCTTCAATCAGAGGATCCCTGGCTCCTGATTATCTCCTCATTCACAAGGTCTATTTGTATAATTTAAAACGCTATAATATACAGAAAACCCTTGTGAAGATAGATAATAAGGCCACATATGTGTTGGTTGTATATTGCTTTATGATAGTACACAGAAAATAAAAATAAAAACGATTTCTGGGAGAAAAAACTTCAAAGTTAATTATTTTTATCTTATCAATATCAACGAACACTTTCTCAAACACAACAATAGCTCGATATTGTAGGAGTATCTGTGCCAGGTTTGACTTTGATTGGGTGAAGTTGAGTATTTTTAATAATTATTTTAGTTCAGACATTTCGAGAAGTATGGTGCATTTTGAGTCAGTTTGGGCATCACTTTGAGTCACTTGTTAATATTTATTTTGTAATAGTGTTATAAACATGACAAATCAATGAATAATACTAGTATGATGTATATGCATATTGACTTGTGAGGCCAGGCTGTGCCATTTATTTTTAATTTTCTTTAAATTTTGGCTTGATTTTCTTTATAAGCTCTGTACACCCCAATCCGCTGAACCCCCCCAAAAAACAATATTGGATCAGTTGGGGCTAAAGAGGTGAAGTTTATTTACTAACACTTTATAAATTATCTTATTAATCATCAAGAAGTCCTTAATACGTAATTTACATATGTGGAATCTATCATTTATAAAGTATGAAAACACAATCAATTCAATTCAATTCAGTTCATTTTGTATAGCCCAAAATCACAAATACAGATTATCCTCTGAGGGCTTTACAATCTGTACACATACAACATCCCTGACCAGGGACCTCACATCGGATCAGGAAAAACTCCCACTAAAAATAGTGAAAACCCTTTTACAGGGAAAAGAAGGGGAAGAAACCTTCAGGAGAGCAACAGATGTCATGTGACCAGAATCAACGTAACAGAGTTACAGCACATTCAATGAATATCACAGAAATTATTCATGTAATGAATAGTAGGCATGGACCACGATCCAGATGACCATGATCCATGTCAGCAGAAGGAGGCAGAGAGGAGGGGCATCAGCAGGGCGCAGGACCGGCTCCAGACAGCCACGATCCATGGAAGCTTGAGGAGAGGAAGCCCAATCATGAAACGCATAATGGTCAAACTTATTAATCAAAAATGAAACATTTACATTTTGTATTCATGTTGGAACAATGCTTTATAAATGATGAATTAGCGTTTATTCATGCTTTACTAATGCTAAATAGTGTGTAGTTTTATAAAGTTATGGTGTGTGCACACGTCGCGTTAGTCGCGTGAGTTTAGTCGCTCGACTTTATGTGGTTAATTCGCGTCACTCGCTACTGGCTTTACTCGCGCCTGAAATGGGGCGGGGCTTATCTCCGTAAACACAGCACCGTTTCCGCCATCCACCATTAAACTAACCACTAGTTCTGCTTTAACCTTCTTGTGGAAGTCCCTCTAATGTCGGACCATCAAACGCCCCCGTGTCCGGGTTCATAATATTATCCGTAGCCGCACAACAGCGTCTGAATGAGGCCGCTGCCAGCGATACTTCAGGTGGACCAGCAGCTGTTTGATTCAGCACCTGCCGGACGGCTGTGATGACGCGCAGAGCTTCTCAACGCTGATTGGCTTTCGCGACGCGAATTTTCGCCCGAGTTGGAGAATTTCAACTCGCGTCATACGCGCCGTGTTACTCGACGCGCCTCCCGGAGTAAAACGCGTCTGTGCGTTGACTTTACATGTAATCTAGTCGCGCGCGTCGTGTTCGGTGTGAACACACCTTTAGGGTTAATGAACAGAGGTATCTCACACACTGATTCTGAAGTCAACTCAGAGTCTCTTCTAAAAGGATTTCCTTTGTCACAAATTGAAGTGAACACAACAACACAAACATACCACAGTTACAATTTCTTTTGTGAATAAATGTTCTGCACTTTGAATAATGAAAACTGCTGGGTGTGACAAATAATTGTGACAAATAATTGTCTTATGATTTTAGAGACCTCCCCCCACAGGTTATGATATGGTTCAAAATGTGGTTGTGAAGTAAAAGATAAATAGTATTACGTATCGTTTAAGGACTATAGTTAAAGGACTATGGTACTGGCAAAAAACAAGAGGCAAGTTTTAAAGCATGAAAATCATTTGAAGCGTAGTACCAAGGCTTGAACCTTGCTAGTTCACACACATTTGGGTTCCCTCCAGACTTCCTGTGTTTGGAAGCCTTTCGGAAGCTTGTCTTGTGGAGGCAGCGGAACAGCTGATGGACAGTATGCAGGCCTTCAGGATGTGATGTGATCTGGTATCTCCTTGCAAAGGTTCAATAAAGGGACATGGGAACCTCTCCTGCTCTCCTCTTCTCATCTCTTTGCCTCCTCTCTTCCTTCTCCTCACCTGTCTTTCACTGAGGTCTCCTGTACTCTTCCACCCCCTTGTCTGATCTATGTCTATCAAGGTAAACAAACACTTAGTAGTAGTTCTTTTATCAACAATCTAGGTTTGGGGATCTGGCTTTGCAGGTAGAGTGACAAACATATGTAGAGAGGAAGTTGATGTCTGCAGAGCGGTGCCAGAGGAAATGTGAAGTACTTTTTTAGTGACAACACTTTGATTGTGGACGTGGCTTCGGCTTTGTTTATATTGAACGACAAGCAGTCAGGAGACATCCACTTCTAAATGTCTTCAACCGTTTAGGAGGGAGACAGTTTTTGCAAAAGTATTTGCAGGGTTGCAGTTTAGATATATCTGTGTATCAAGTGTGTAAAATTGTAAAGTGATATTCTGCCTATGTATAAGATTTCCTGATGCCAGCATATAAATAGAAAATAAGGCTCTCCACAGCGGGGACTTGAAATGGCTGACCTGAGGTGGCCTGTTCGTACAAGGCCTGGATTTCTATTTGCTGGACACTGGGCACGAGGACACACACACACACACACACACACACACACACACACACACACACACACACACACAGTCAATATGGCGTGATAATTTACAGCATGTGATAGGATACAATTAGGACCAGGAGCTCTTCAGCCTCCCAAACATGATGTTCTCCTGTCGCCTTTGAGAGAACCATTGCAAATGATGTGGCTGCAACATCGTTGGCAGTGAAAAGGCGTTCGGTCCAACAGAAGTCTGGACTGTAGAACTTTGTCCAGTGATGGTCCACATTGCTCAGTGGGTTGTTTTGCTTATCCCACCTCAAATGTAATTTTCCTGATTTTTGACATGCAACGTTCTATTTATTTTGAAAAGTTTCTATTTTGTATTCCTGATGACATCAAACCATGTATGAGTTGTTTACAACTGAGTGGGTGTTTGTTTGCTGTGTGTCTCTTAGACCAAGATTTCAGGAGTGGG
Source organism: Cottus gobio (assembly GCA_023566465.1). NCBI lineage: Eukaryota > Metazoa > Chordata > Actinopteri > Perciformes > Cottidae > Cottus > Cottus gobio. The sequence goes on along the minus strand of CM042223.1, from coordinate 26,294,603 downwards.
ATTTGTGAAGATTCATGCTCCGTGGAACGTTCTCTGTCGAGAGGCCGAGTTGATGAAGCTGAAGATGCCCACCAAGAAGGTAAGACTCGGGGTCTCGTTCCCCTTTCTGTCGGGAGCGAATGAAGAAGGCACTTTTCTTTTAACACTAAGCAACCCAACTTTGCTATTGTCTGAGCTCAGAGTCGTGGAAGTTTAAGTGAAAACATTTTCCCCTCTATGTCTGTATGGTTTTGATATGCATTTGTATATATTTTGTGTGCAATGAAAAAAAAAACCTTCGCTGGTTGCAAAGTCATCATTTTCCCACTTAGTAAGTTAAACCATGTTGGAATTTTATTTTGAAAAGAGACGACATGCATGTATCGAACTGAAACTGTGTGGTTCTTGTGAACATGGACATTTATTTTGAAAAGACACTGCATGTAACGAGCGTAAACTGACACGTCTGGAACCAATGCTCGAGAGATACGGAGAGAATTATAGTTTGAAGCATAGGGCCACATTTGCAGAGTTGGGAGTCTGTGGTTTGGTGGGAAAACATGCTTTGGGAGGGTGTTTCCTACCTCCAAAATATAGTTTGTGTGACATAAAGGAGAGACCCGCTTCACAAATGTGTGTGTGATTGTTCAGGCCAGTGAAGATATGAAGAGGGAGGCTGCTGAATGAACGCTGACCCAAATATAATCAAATGGGCTGTTGCTGGGCAGTGGAAACAGACGCTCTGGGCTGAAGGCAATATATAATAAAATGTAATACATAAATTAAAAGTAGTGAAAATGTAGATTGAGAAACAGAAGAACCTCCATATTTTCAATGGATTATGGATTATTGGAACTTTGTGCATTTTACCCACAACTGCCACATTGTGGATAAATTAATAATAGGGTTCTCTGATCTCAAGGTTCTATGCTCTGACCTCAGGGTTCTATATGCTCTGACCTCAGGGTTCTATGCTCTGATCTCAGGGTTCTATGCTCTGACCTCAGGGCTCTATATGCTCTGACCTCAGGGCTCTATATGCTCTGACCTCAGGGCTCTATATGCTCTGACCTCAGGGTTCTATATGCTCTGACCTCAGGGTTCTGTGCTCTGATCTCAGGGTTCTATGCTCTGATCTCAGGGTTCTATGCTCTGATCTCAGGGTTCTATGCTCTGATCTCAGGGTTCTATGCTCTGACCTCAGGGTTCTCTGATCTCAGGTTTATATATGCTATAACCTCAGGGTTCTATACTCTGATCTCAGGGTTCTATGCTCTTGTTACGTCCACGTTTTGGTCTAGGGTAAACGTGAGGGGACGAACACAGGTCAGTCAAACACAAAGGGAAAGAAAGTCAAAAGAAGTTGTAATAGTGGATCAACTAAGGTTTATTCAGACTAATGATGAGGCAACACCAAACACACAGGTTTCCAAAACGGAGTGGGAGCGATTGGGACAGTTGTGGTCGTGCTAAACAAAATGAACCAAGGAAAACAAAACTATGCCTGACTGACTACCTCTGCAAATTCAGTAAACAAAATGGCTTCCCTAGCTTCTCTACAAAATGTGGGACAAAACATACAGAGGTAGCATCGACCAATAACCTAGTGTATTAGACAAGGAGTACCTACGAGCGTGCAGAAATGTATAGGGTACCCCACTCTTACCTACTGTCCGCAACCTTTCACCACAAACCGTTCAGAACTCCTGCCTCCACGAGTGCATAGCACAGACTGAAGGAAACACCCGTCTCCTCGGCTTCTCTCTCTTGGCTCCGCCTTCCTGCTTCCGGTGCCTCTCAGCCGCCTTCCTCTCCTGCGCTGTGTGCCCCCTCTCATGCGCCCTCCCAGTCCTTTTATCCTGCACTCCGCTCAGCTGGGCGGTCTTCACAGCTGGTTGCCAGTCAGCTGATTAGGATCTGTGGACAAAACAATGGGGGAAGGGATACCCCCAACTCTGGCACGTAACACTCTGATCTCAGTGTTCTATGCTCTGATCTCAGGGTTCTATGCTCTGATCTCAGTGTTCTGTGCTCTGATCTCAGGGTTCTCTGATCTCAGGTTTATATATGCTATAACCTCAGGGTTCTATACTCTGATCTCAGGGTTCTATATGCTCTAACCTCACGATTCTATGCTCTGATCTCAGTGTTCTATGCTCTGATCTCAGGGTTCTATGCTCTGATCTCAGGGTTCTGTGCTCTGATCTCAGGGTTCTATGCTCTGACCTCAGGGTTCTCTGACCTCAGGGTTCTATGTTCTGACCTCAGGGTTCTCTGATCTCAGGGTTCTATGCTCTGACCTCAGGGTTCTCTGACCTCAGGGTTCTATGTTCTGACCTCAGGGTTCTATGCTCTGATCTCAAGGTTCTCTGATCTCAGGGTTCTGGAGCCAATTACAGCTGACATTGGGCGAAGTAGAAGACTAATTATCATGGTTTCATGATGTGATGAAATATAATCTCCTTAAATGTAGCGTTGGTGAGAAACTTGAATAAATCCAGTTGTTTGAATGAGATGTTTTGCCAGCAATATAAAATAGATATTAGAGATGAATTATGAGCTGTTTAACTTCCTAACACTAGCTCTGAGCAGCTTATATTAAATACTTAATTAAAACTACTAATGACAAATTATTTGAGTTTTACAATCCATTGCACCCCTAATTATGAAAGTGAATTATTATTCTACGTATTTTGTGTTTTACATCACACAGAAGGTAACCTTGATTGAAAAGTGTGTGATTGTGTGTGTGTGGTCTGTGGGTCATTTCTAGGTGTATGAAGTCAAGCAGTTTCACGGTGTGGTGGAGAAGATCAGCTCCCTGGTCAGTAAAGTCCTGGAACCTCTCCACCCTCAAGTCGAGGAACATCAATCCAAGAACATCAAACACTTGTCACACACTTTCTCCAGAGAGAAGCAGCACCTGTAAGTGCACTCTCACACTCTGATGGCAAGAAGTTGGATCCTTGTAGCCTAGGGAGGTTGAACAGGCCACACAACAGCAAGAGTGCTGCACTATTACTGCAGTAAGATGTCCAGACCTTACCGGACAGTAATAAGTGTGTGTGTGCTTTTGTGTGTTTTTAACAAACAGGTTTGACCTCTCAGACAAAGATTACTTCTTCGACAGCAAAACTAGGAGTTCAATAGTAAGTCCACTGAAGTTTGTCTGTGATGTATACCAAGACCAAAAAATCCTTCTATAAACAGCTGTGGTTTTTAGCCAACACATTTTTCTGACAGATTTAATATAATTTTGAATATATCAAGTGAAACCTTGTTCGAAGGGCTAGCGGCAACCAAAACATGGCGCTGTTTTTAACACGGGCTGATCTCCTAAAGATGACGGCCCCATACAAGGAAACTGCATTGTCAATGACGTTTCGAGGAAAACACATTTTCGCCCGGATTGCGTTAGTATTTGACATATAGCAAATATGTTTCTAATCATAGGGCACAGACATCTGTGTAGGGAAGAGGCCGGGATGTATAGGTGGATCAACAAGGGACTTTAACCCAGGTGATTGCTGTTCATGTCCTGTGTAAAACCAGAAGTCAAGACCTAAAACACAGAAATGAGTCGGCATTTTTGCACTTCCGGTTCTCTTGTCTCAAAGTCAATGTTTTTTAAAATTTGTATGCTTTTACATGAGTTTCTTTCTTCTACCGATTGGTTTACGCTTAAAACATCTGGAGAGGGGTGTTCATTTGTGACGACTATCTTGCTGAACAAAATGTGTTATAAACGTTTGTTTGCCACTGAGAATATATTTTACAATAAGCCAAAATCCCATGGGTCGAGGGAACCAGAGTGATGCTAACTTTCCCTCCATAAATATGTCATCCCTGCTATGTTAACTTTATTTACGTCCGTAACTTAAATAAAGTAGCAAACATACTTATCTTAAGCTAGACCATGATGATTTTCTAAACCCTAGTCACATTACATTTCATTTAGCTGACGCTTTTATCCAAATATATACAGTAGAATGTAGACACAGCAACGGTGATTAATTAGGGTTAAGTGTCTTCTCAAGGACACAACAACACCGACTGGCTGAGCTTTTGTTTTAATGTACTATGTTAACCACGTGGTAATAACAGCGACCGTAATCCAGAATAAAATGTGTCCTCGAAACGTTGTTGAGAATACAGTTTAGTTAACATGCTAGTTTTAGCATCCCCAAAGATAAGAAGGAAGATACAGACATACAGAGGTCATGCACTGTTAACTGTCAAAATCACCAGAAGTTTGGTTGTATTGCAGATTATAGCTTCATCTTTGCTTTTTGATAGTGTCTATAAATCACAGTTGAATATTTTCTGTAGATATAATTTCTTCAGCAGCATGGTGAATAAAGTTCAGCTCTTCTGTTTTTCATTTCCTTTCAGGTTTTTGAAATACTAAAACGAACAAAATGCAAGGCCAAGTACAGCATGGGTGAGTCTGGATGTCTGTCTCTCACAGGCCTCCTTGTGTAGAGCAGGCCTGGAATGGGACAAAACAAACGCACCTGGCATTTTGACCGAGACTGGCTCACTAATCGTTCACCCACCACCTGTCTCTGCCCTGCTCTGTGTATACCAACCATGTCACTTCAGTAGCTAGCCAGAGGGGAAAGTAGCCAGCTACGGGGTTCTGGGAGCTTGAACGCACCATAATCACTGTGGTTACTGCTAGGGATGCAACGATACCACTTTTTACAAACCGATACGAGTACGAGTATTTTTATTTGTGTACTTGCCAATACCGAGTACCGATACCAATACTTCTTAGATTTGGTCTCCATGAAAGTGCAATTAATTTGGAGGCAGATTTTATTTTATCCTCTGCAGATTATGTCAAGCCTATAGTACAAAATTAACAGAAGGCTATCCCAAGCTTTAAACTTCTCGTGGAAGTCCCTCTAATGTCGGACCATAAAACGCCCCCGTGTCCGGGTTCATAATGTAAGCGTTAATATTAGGGATCGAGCAATTATATAGGAAGCTGTGTTCCAAGTTATGTTTCCGGTGCTTTTATTGTGGAGGGAGAAACGGAAAGGAAAAGAGGAGTGGAATTGTGGGATATACGTGTGTGAAGGAGATAAAAAAGTGGTTCAAGTTACCCTGCAGCGTGTTTTCATTTTATTATAATTACAAATATAGACACACAACAGACACTCGGCTACAATAATATCATCCGTAGCCGCACAACAGCGTCTGAATGAGGCCGCTGCCAGCGCTGCTTCTGGTGGATCAGCAGCCGTTTGATTCAAACCGGCGGAACGGCAGTAATTTGCGTCGCGGTCGGTGTGAACGCAGCATTACTCTACACACCTTGCCGCAAGAGAGCGACGAAAGAGCTGTATGCGGCTCTGGATCACGGGTTGCCGACCCCTGCCCTAGACGTTGAAGTCAGGTAGGACAACAAATCTTTTTCTCCACAAAGCGCGACCAGTTTGTTGTAGCGAAATACTGTTGAGTGGTATCAGTTCTTGGTATCGGCAATTGAAATCGATACGAGTACGGGTATTTTAACGCAGTATCGACCCCCGATACCGATACCGATACCGGTATCGGTATCGGTGCATCCCTAGTTACTGCCTATACTGAATGCATGGGAATTAAGTACAATTGAATAGGCCTACGTTTTTGATGAAGTTAGGTGGTACAAATGTTGCAAGGCTGTTAGCTTTGTTATGTAGCCATGTGGCTAATGTCACTTAGCTATCTCTCTTCCTGCGTATGTCAACGGTTTTGTTGCTCCCAATGGATGGACGACAAGAAAGTATCAATGATGATCAATCGATTGCATATTTTTGACTGAATATGGGCCCCTAATAGTGATCACACCTACTTTGATTGACAACTCAATGAAGAATTCCACTTGCCCAAACACAGAGTTTACTTTGCCCGACAAGCAATCCTCAATCCTGTTGAGCTCTAATTGCATTTACTTGTGGTTACTACTGGTTACTACTTTTTTCACGTTTTCCACATTTATCTGGGGTGTATTCATTACATGAATCATTTCTGTCTTATTCATTGAATGTGCTGTAACTCTGTTACATTGATTCTGTACACATGACATATATTGCTTCTGCCCTCTCTGTTACTCTCCTGAAGTTTTCTTCCCTTTTTTCCCTGTGAAAGGGTTTTTACTATTTCCTGATCCAATGTGAGGTCCCGGGACAGGGATGTCATATGTGTACAGATTGTAAAGCCCTCAGAGGATAATTTGTAATTTGTGATTTTGGGCTATAGAAAATAAATGAAATTGAATTGAATTGAATCTTCAGTGTGGTGAACTTCATTCAATGTAGAATAACTGGTATCTTGCCCAAGACTGCTTATAAGTAATATAACTCAGAGGTGTGCAGATGTGTTAACAATTCATATAAATATGTACAACCCACATTAACTCCTGTTTGTTTTCTCTGGGAAGGGATCACCAGTCTGCTGGCTAGTGCTGTCTATTCAGCAGCATATCCTCTCCATGATGTGAGTACTACTAGTCCTGGTGCTGATAGCTCAATATCATCGGTGGTACTAGTAAATCAGGTTTATATGTTGTGTTTTGAAGCCGTTGTAATCAGTTACATTTTGGTAATCAGGAGAAGATGAGGTGAAAAGATGTCAGCAACTTGGTTTAAAGTCAGTGTGCACAGTGACTAGCTGCCATGTTTCTCTTTCCTTTTTCAGGGAGATATTAATGAGGAGAGCGCAGTCCCCAATGACCGAAAGGTGAGAAAGTTGTTTCTAAACTGAACTATAGTGTTAGCCCTTCTATGCTATGCTAGCTACTGAAGGTATACTGCATGCTGCTTTTGCTTTTTAATGATTGTAACGTGATGTAATGTGAATAACCGGAATCTACCGGCTGTACAGGAACAGAGTTGTTACTTCATTTCATTGTCTTATCTCTCGACCTCCAGGTGATGAGGTGGTTCACGTTTCATTCACAGGAAAATAAACTCTGCCCAAAGACAAATATGGCAGTAGAAAGTCTAAAGGCATGATACAACTGTACAAATAGTGCAACAAAATACTTGTCATTGTCTTCCTCAGCTCCTATATGAAGAGTGGGCGAACTACAGTGTCTTCTACAAGTACCAGCCCATCGGACTTGTGCGGTGAGGAAATGTATTTAGATATATACTGGCAATCTTCCTATGGTCAAAGTCAGGCCTGAAAAATGCTGCAGTGTGAATTTGGCATTAACCCTAGAACACTAACGTTAAAAATAGTAACACTATCACTAACGTTGGGTATATTTCACCCGATATAATATACCTGATAAATTATACTTCTCATCAAAATATATTAAAATACAAAAACACAAGGCAAATTGAAGTACTCTTCTTTTATTTTACCATATAGAACTTCTCATGAAATGAAAAACAGATATCATGGGGTGACCAAGAAAAAAGGCTCAAAATCAGGGAATTGTCAATTAAACTTGATTAAAATATAAATAATGGAGCTATGAACTTGTTCTTTGGTCCACCCTTTCCTGGGACATGTGACCTTGTCCTGTGAAGGAAAAGTCTCCCTTCATTGGTAAAACCCATCCGGAATGTTATCACCCTCTATCACTAACGTCAGGAGAAAATCACCTGAACAGGTGCCTGTTGACAAAACCAACAGGCAAAGTTCAACTCTTTTGCGAATCGCCACCTTAGGAGTTTGAAGGAGTTTGAGTGGCTCAATGATCCTGGGAGCTATGTTGTCCGGAGCATCAGCCCCTGGTAGGGTCCCAAGGCAAACAGGTCTCGGGGGAGAGCCCAGACTAAGAGTGGTTCAAAAACCCTGATGATAAGCAGCCCAAAGACTGAAGCTATCTCACGCGGACTAGGGAAACCGGGGCACCCTCCCGCAGCCAGACCCGGGAGGGGAGCTCGTCGGCAAGCATCTGGCGGCCGGGCCTTTGCCCATGGGGCCCTGTCGGGCTCAGCCTGAAGAAACGTCACGGATCAGCCACCCTGTCGACCCACCACCCGCAGGGGCAGACATCGGGGTCGGGTGCTATGTAGACCGGGTGGCGGGCCGGGCAGGGGGCCTGGGTGAGCTGATCGCTGCCGGCATATACTAGCTCTAGGGACGTGGAACGTCACCTCACTAGCGGGGAAGGAGCCAGAGCTGGTGCAGGAGGTGGTGCGGTACCAGCTAGATATAGTTGGGCTCACCTCCACGCACAGCGCTGGCTCTGGAACCAAACTTCTGGAGAAGGGTTAGACTGTTGGAGTTTTCCGAGGAGAACGAGAGGGTTGCCTCCTTGCGCCTATGGGTTGCGGGGAGTAAGGTTCTGACTGTTGTTTGTGCTTATGCACCGACCAGCCTTTTGTAGTATCCGGCCTTCTTGGAGTCGGTGGGAGGGGTCCTGGAAAGGGTGCCGCCTGCCGACTCCATAGTTCTCCTGGGAGACTTCAACACTCAAGTGGGCAATGACAGAGAAACCTGGCGGGGGGTGATTGGGAGGAACGGCTTGCCCGATCTGAACCTGAGCGGTGTTTCGTTGTTGGACTTCTGTGCTAGCCACAGTTTGTCCATAACAAACACCATGTTTGAACATAAGGTGGCTCATAAGTGTACCTGGTACCAGAACACCTTAGAGCGGGGATCAATGATCGACTTCGTAATCGTACCATCTGATCTGTGGCCGTATGTTTTGGACACTCGGGTGAAGAGAGGAGCAGAGCTGTCAACTGATCACCACCTGGTGGTGAGTTGGATCAGATGGCGGGGGAGCCGGCCAGAAAGACCTGGCAAGCCCAAACGTGTAGTGAGGGTGAACTGGGAACGTCTGGCGGAGGATCCTGTCCGGGAGGTCTTCAACTCCCACCTCCGGAAGGACTTCTCACACATCCCGAGGGAGGAGTTCGGGGAGGCCATGGAGGAGGACTTTCGGTTGGCCTCAAGGAGGTTCTGGCCAACCATCTGACGACTCAGGAAGGGAAAGCAGTATCTACCCCAGATTGTTATCTGCGGGGGAGGGGGGCTGCTGACCCAGATGGGGGATATCGTTGGCCGGTGGAAAGAGCACTTTGAGGAACTCCTAAACCCAGCCAACATGTCCCCTTAACAGGGGGCAGCGCCTGAAGACTTGGGGGTGGTTGCACCCATATCCCTGGCAGAGGCCACTAAGGTAGTTAAAAAGCTCCTTGGTGGCAAGGCGCCGGGGGTGGATGAGATCTGCCCTGAGATGCTGAAGGCGCTGGACCTTGTTGAGCGGTCTTGGCTGACACGCCTCTTCAATGTCGCATGGGGGTCGGGAACAGTGCCCATGGACTGGCAGACCGGGGTGGTGGTTCCCATCTTTAAGAAGAGGGGACGGAGAGTGTGCTTGAACTATCGGGGTATCACACTACTCAGCCTCCCGGGAAAAGCTTATGCCAGGGTGCTGGAAGGGAGGCTCTGACCGTTTGTCGAACCTCGGATTCAAGACGAACAGTGCGGGTTTCATCCCGGCCGTGGAACAGTGGACCAGCTCTTTACCCTCGCAAGGCTAATTGAGGGGTCCTGGGAGTTTGCCCAACCAGTCTACATATGCTTTTGGCTTTTGGTGGGGGGTGCTGCGGGTGTATGGTGTGCCGGACTCATTGCAACGGGATATCCAGTGTCTCTACGCCAGCTGTACGAACTGTGTTCGTATTCTCGGTAGTAAGTCAGACACGTTCCCGGTGGGTGTTGGCCTCCGCAAGGGCTGCCCTTTTTCACCGGTCCTGTTCATGACTTTCATGGACAGGATATCTAGGCGCAGCCGGGGGTCGTAGAACGTCAGGTTCGGGGATCTTGGGGTATCCTCTCTGCTGTTTGCAGATGATGTGGTCCTGTTTGCCTCCTTGGACCATGACCTCCAGCATTCACTGGGGATTTTGCAGCTGAGTGTGAATCTGAGGCCATGGTGCTATGCTAGAAACCGGTGGATTGCTCCCTCCCTACCACGGAGTTCAAGTATCTCGGTGTCTTGTTCCCGAGTGAGGGAAAAATGGAGCGGGAGATCGACAGGCGTATCAGTGTGGCTGCAGCAGTAAAACATACGTTGCACCGGGCCGTCTTGCTGAAGAATTTACTGGTTGGTCTAAATCCCAACCCTCACCTATGGTCACGAACTTTGGGTTGTGACCGAAAGAACGAGGTCTCGGATACAAGCGGCCGAAATGAGTGCCGTAGAGTGGCCGGGCTCAGCCTTAGAGATAGGGTAAGGAGCTCGGACATCAGGAGGGAGCTTGGAGTTGAGCAGCTACTCCTTCGTGTCAAAGGGAGTCAGCTGAGGTGGTTCGGCATCTAATTAGGATGCCTCCAGGACGCCTCCCTTTAGAGGTTTTCCAGGCACGTCCAACTGGTAGGAGGCCCCGGGGAAGACCCAGGACACGCTGGAGGGATTATATCTCCCAGCTGGCCTGGGAACGCCTCGGGATCCCCCCAGAATGAGCTGGTAGATGTTGCGGGTGAGAGAGAAGTCTGGGTCAGCCTGCTGGACCTGCTGCCTCCGAGACCCGACCCCAGATAAGCGGATGAAAATGGATGGATGGATGGATATTTCAAGTTCATTATGATGTAATTATCTTCATTATGATATATTTGCTCATATTGTGATGTGTTTGAATCATTATGGTGTGTTTAGGTTCAGTATGATGCGTTTTTGTTCATTCAGCTCACTTTGTCTTTAACAGCATCTGGCAATGATATTGTTTTCTATATGACTTCTTTGCATTTTTACAAATGTCTGTTGTTCATTATTCAATATTCTGCTGTCTATGTGTGACAGTCTTTTTTTCATGTAATGTGTTACGGTGGAACACAATTCGTTGTATTCAAATAGTTTAGTGTCTTTGCAGATATACTTTAGATTTCAATATTGGATCACAATTTATGTCAATATTGTGTTAGGTGAAGTTTTTTCCTGCTGCAGATAAGGTTCAATCAGATACCCTGTTCTAACCCTGGGCTGTTTATGGTCTGAATCACTGCTTCAAGAACATCTGTACAGTTCAGATGTCCATGTCATGAGAGCATTATTAGCTTTATCTAAATAATCCAAATGATTTGAATCTTTCTTTGTGTCGTTTAGGAAGTATTTCGGTGAGAAGATCGGTCTGTACTTTGCCTGGCTGGGTCTGTATACCCAGATGCTGATTCCTGCCTCTCTAGTAGGGGTCATTGTGTTTCTGTATGGATGTGCAACAGTTGATGACAACATACCGAGGTGAACACACACACACACACACACACACACACACACACACACACACACACACACACACACACACACACACACACACTCAGCCTATTGAATTCTTTAACCACTCACTCTCTGCTACTGTTTGTCTCCCTGCTTCGCCTTGGACATCAATCTCATTCATTGTGACAATATTTTACTTTGTAAACCAGAGATCTGAGGATCTGCAGAGGAATCTCATCTGACATCCAGAGACTTCTCTAGAATGGTTCAACACATATTGTAAATAACCCGTAATGTAATGCTTCAAGGGACACTTTCACATTGTGGGAAGTACTCAAAGAGGGAGTCTGATGTCTGTCACATTGACTGTGTGCAGCACCACAGTGACTCGTCAAACTGAGGCGGTCTGGTTGGGTACCATCGTGCCTCTACGGAGACCAAACTGTGTTCACAGCTGCAACATATTTGATCTTATTTTGCAAAGAAGTCAAAGAAGTGTGATTCTTGTTTTTGTTTTTTTAGGGTCAACAATGGCGAAATGGCTTGCCAATGTAAACTGTAAATTCGGCCACATTAGATCAATATTGTGTGAAAGGTTTGAACGTGAAAAATCGGCAAAGAATTGTCCGTATTTCTGTTTCGTCCCTTATGTGTAGGGCTGATACTCTATACCTTTCGGTAAGCAGTCCCAAGTAGTATCAAAGCTTCAGCCAAGCACTTCCTGCACGCCTCAGCTTTCAGTCAGCGCAGCACACATGGAGGGATTGATGGCTTCAAACTTTTACCATCGACCGATTAGACACCCACATAAAAAAGGCAAGAGATATGCTTCCTTTAAAGAAAATCAGTGGATGGAGATTTAAATAGAGAGAGAGGGAGACAAACGGAAGATTTTGATGAACGAGAAAGGAAACCTGGGCCTTTCCCCTTCCTCGACCTGCTTCTCATCATCCACAGGATATTATGACACATGCCGACGGCACACCTTGACACTCAACGCAGTCATGGACACACACCACACATACGCTCAATACAACGTTAGTGTCGGAGTCTCACCCGGACACCGAACCTCACAGAGAGACAATCCAGACCCCCGTCTGTCACCCTGTCTGTCTGGCTCTCCATTCTGCCGGATGGACATTTCCATGAAAACTAACATTGCCGGAGGAATGTTAACCGATATTAATCTTTTCACATCTGAAAGACACCGACTAAATGGTTATAACCATTATACTATACTATAACTTCAGAGCCGGGGGGGACAAGAGCGGGCATGGAGTCAGAGTACCATAACAAAGTCACTGGGCTATTAAAATAACATCCAAAACACTAGATTCCCTCTCGGTGCTGCCGGTGCTGCAGCAGGCTGCAATGCAATGCCTGGTTAGTCCGGCCATATAGCCTACATATGCCTAAATATGTTGCTATGGCCTAAAAAGAAAATAACGGTAACTCCGGACCGCATCAAGACACAGTTATTTTACCTTCTATGTTTATCTATATCAGCTAAAAGACAGTCTTGTCACACTTCTGACTCCTCTTTCTCTCACTGTCTTCATGGAATGAAGCGAACTCTGGAGGCCAATGGACCACAGTCCAGACCAGGAATGGGATGATGTTTATTATATAGTGAACAAAAATAAGTTTATCATTATTATGATGAAAATGGAAAGAGGAGGTCCAGGCAGAGGGCACTGCCACAAACTCTAATAGGTCACGGGGGATTCTTTTTTTAGGAATCTAAAAATAGTTTTTAGGAAAATGCTGTATAAAATACTGGATTTATTCTGTAAGTATAACAGTATCACACCATTTTATATTAATCCTTTATTTATACATGGACACTTGTAATTGTATGATTGTTTGTTTTCACTAAAAATGTTCAAAAAGTGTTTTCTACAATACAAATATTTTGTTTCTAGACTAAATGTAAAGGCATGTGATTGTTGTATGTTTTTATGCCATTTAAAGAGTTTTGAGTATATTTTATTGCAATTATTTTTGGCAGGAAATATTCATATCGTCCCACGCCTGGCTACAAGCCAGACTCTGAGTTGTGGAGCAGTAATGGTGGCTTCTTTTTTCTTAATATAGTTAAATCATGAATATTAGTGCGATCACTTTAAGACCATAATATTGTTCACATCTGTGTTTATGAACATTGAACGTGTATGTTGATGCGTGAGTGTGTGTCCGTGCACTCGTGGCTTGAATGTGTGTGTGTGTTGTTTTCCAGCATGGAGATCTGCCACCCGAAGAACAACATCACCATGTGTCCTCTGTGTGACCGAGTGTGCAGCTACTGGAAGCTCAGCTCAGCCTGTGCCACCGCCCGGGCCAGCCACCTGTTTGACAACCCCGCCACCGTCTTCTTCTCCATATTCATGGCTCTGTGGGGTGAGGGAACACACACACACACACACACACACACACACACACACACACACACACACACACACACACACACACACACACACACACTGTACACAGTTACTGTGTGTCCTGTCGTTTGTGGTGCCATTGAATCGATGCATGACCACGCTGCCCTTGCTTACTGTTACTACATCCGGCCAATATTTTACATTTGAGCTGATGATACGCTGTTGGCCCTCGGTTACTAAGTTATGGTGGTCAGTTGGGCGGCTTACATCAGAGAAAACAAACATCTAGTCCTCAAATTGCAGTTTTTGAAAGGGTAAAAAAGGACAAAATGTGAGCCAATCAGATTCAGTTTGACCTCGCCAATGATCATCGTCATGTGTTAGATTGTGTCGTGGACATGGATAGACCTTGTTTAAATTAACAGTTTATGTAAACCCACCACCGTTTTTTTTTAATAATTTTAACCTTTAACAAATTTTCCTTTAAAAAACGACACTGTTTATCAAAACCAGAAGCTGTAAAACAGACATTATCATGGGTTTTTCAGATTTCCAACAGTCCTTGAACACGTCATGTGTGAGGAAAAGCAACCAAACATGAGTTTATACGCTTGTAATATTTAATCAAAAACCTTTAACTCTTCTTCTACTTAACATTTAAAATGTCACCCCAGATCCTGTTAGGAGAAAAATTATGTAATTCTGTGCTCATCAGCGCAACTTATGATCCAGTATTTAACTATCCAAATAGCAAAATACAAAATATATCAGAGACGCTGATAGAAGGTATGGAGTGTGTATATGAGTGTGGACGTGATTCTGGCATCAGAATCGTTCTGGTTTCCGTTTGTAGTCAGAGTTGTATCGACCAATCACATTCGAGCGGGCTATGTAATCAGACTGTAAACAATGAGAAGAGGAAGTCTGGGCCCTGATATCCACCGGCTCCACCCCAAAATATTGTCCGTTGCCGCAGAGGCTCATTGTCAGCTGATAGGTTCAGACATTGACTCACCATGTTACCGCTGCGGCCTCCCTCAGCCAATGCACCTGGTCCCCCAAATGTAAAAGATTTAACAGCGTAACACAAAGAGTGTTGGTCTAATTCTCTACTGTCTGGTTCAAAGCTGCCATGTTCATGGAGCACTGGAAGAGGAGGCAGATGAGACTGAACTATGAATGGGACCTGACGGGGTTTGAAGACGAGGAGGTGAGTGACCAGACAACATAAGCGTTTCCATCTCTCGGCACACAATCTGGCACCTCACCACTAGGCCTCACTCTCCGGTTAAAACAAATGGGAAACCGACCAGGAACGATGTCGTCCAGGAGAGGTTTAAGCTGCTGAAGACGTAGTTTCAAATCACATGAAATCCTTCTTCTGTGGTGACACGTAGTGAAATTAATGTAATAATTTGATGCTGTTGTTTTTACTAACATCCTCTCTCTGCCTCCCCCCCCCCCTCTCTCTCTCTCTCTCTTTCTCTCTCTGGGTTTTTTTTTCACAGGAAGCTCTCAAGGTTTGGATAAATCCATTTTACTTGATAAAGTCCTCTTTTTACTCTTTCAGTCTTCCTGCTGCGTCTGCTTCCAACCTCAGATCATAACCCGTCACACAGACTTATGTGTGTTACTATGAATTCTATATGGAGTCTTTGTTCCACTGACATGGTGCACAGCATAACTGAGGTTTTCTCCGTTAGTATTAGAATGAGGCCAAACATGATCATAACATGTACAGCTTCAGTCAGACCCAGACTCCAGGGGGCCACATGCTTACAGCTCAGCACTGATCCAACATTAACACTGCACACAGAAATATGCAAATATATGATTCTTGTCATAATTGTAAAACCGTGCTGACGCATTGTTCTGATTTATACATCCGTCTCATTATAACATTGTGCACACATGAACGGACCTGACATCTAATCCCACATTTAGTTGTATCTGGATATTGACGTGCCTTAAATCAGAGCTCATCTTTTGAAACAAGATATCTGGCTCTGGTTGTGAGATCCTCCCACAGAACCAAGGACTTCATGCTCGCTTTTCTCTCTGTTGCTTCTCTCCGACTGTCACACTGAATGGAGACACAATGGAGTCTGGGATGGAGGTTTACCTTGACAGGAGATGGACAAAATAAGCATGTATTTCTGTTCATTTCAACACGCAAACTACAGCCTGGTGGAATCCCAAAGTCAGACAGAGGAATGTTATGAATCTTATTAATGTCGGAAATTGTGCTAACTGTAAAATATATCATAAGCCATTTTCTCAGGATAATAATATAAGTAGCTTCATTAAGTCCCACTCCCAGGTTCCATAAACTGCTGCTATTAACCTTTACAATGCGATCACTTTCCCTCTCTCTCAAAGTGCTGCCATTATTTCACCTCAAGCTTTATTTTTCTTCTTCTCCTGCTCACTTTATTTCTAGCAGTGAGTGTTCATTTCTCTTTCTTAAAAAAGATTTAATGTGATGTCTGTGTTGTGTTTAAACACCAGTGGTTCGGGTGGTGAGTATGGACTCTGCATTGAGCTCATTAAACATTAAACAGCGCGTCAGCTGCTACCTGCAAGGCCCGACACACCATTACTGCTGCCGCCGTCTAATTGGATCGTGCCTTTGTCTCCGGATAGCATACAGGCCAATAGTAGCTGAATGACTAGTGTCTTCTTCCACGGCCATAAATATCCATCACTTATGTTCCGCTGTCTGTCATTTGTGTTTGATGCCCCCGTCACAGGACCATCCCAGGGCCGAGTATGAATTCAGGGTCATGCAGAAGTCTCTGAGCAAAGATCAGAAATCAAAGCACAAGGTAATTACATGGCAGGCTCTACATATGTACGCTTGTTGTACGTGTCACAAGGTCATTCCTATTTTTTACAGCCCTGCAGTTGTTTTTCACCGCTGCATTGTTCCAGTGAGCGTGTGTTGACAGGCTGTTTCTGTTTTGTATTCCTCTATTTTAGATTGAAAAGCTCACATGTCAAGACCGCCTCCCAGCCTACATGACTAACATTGTCATGATGCTGTTAATGGTAAGAAGCTGCATAAAACAAGGTGGAATGATTGCCCCCCCCCCCCCTGCAGTCGTATTCTGTTTGTTAACCCTAAAATCCTTTGTATTGTCAGATCGGCGTTACATTTGCCATCGTGTTTGCCGTGATCCTCTACCGGATCTCCACCAAAGCCGCCCTTTATATGAGCTCCAATCCGGTCACACGGAGCAACGCCCAGCTGACGGTTAAAACCACCGCGGCCATCATCAACCTGGTGGTCATCCTCATACTGGATGAGGTGTACGGAGCTGTGGCACGGTGGCTCACTGTGTTAGGTGAGGGGGTTACTAGGTCACAGCTATACCGATGAAAAACAAAATGCATCCATCCATCCATTTTCATCCGCTGGTCTCGGTGGCAGCAGGTCCAGCAGGCTTCTCTCTCACCCGCAACATTTACCAACTCATTCTGGGGGATCCTGAGGCGTTCTCACAAAATCTATTCACATGTAATCCACATCAAATCAGGAAGTGTAAAGGCTGCAAAAAGCAGCACAGGGTGGAGCAGAGGGGAGGTGGGCTCTCACCAGCAGACCCCATGTGTATCGAGAAGTACCGCGACCTCTTCCTCAACAGAACTAAGTTGTTTCCTGTAAAGAAAGAGACGTATGTTAAAGAGACCGTAAGCTTACAACAAGCAGGTGTTGCTTGAATTTGGTAGGAAAACGCACACATTTCTTTTATTTCTTAACATATCACACAAACCGTTGTATCAGGATACGTTGTAATAGTGGACAATGGGACTATTTTAACAAAGGGAAATTAGTCGGTCACACTGGTGCCAATTTATGTTTTATTGCACAGTCCCCTTTTTCTTGCTTAATCCGGGATGATTGTAATGATTTGATATTGTCTCTGTGAATTTGTGAATACGAGCTCTCATGTCTTGCGAATATTTGAGTGAAAATTGAAACGCACAGTTTCTTGTTTCTTCACTCTCTCAGATTGTATTCTATAAGTTCTCACATCATCTCACAACAAGCTCTTGCATTTTACAACATATTAACCTTTATACATGTTGCCAAATAATGGCACGCTTGTGATCAGAGGTTATGTTATTGCTTGTTTTTCACTGCAAATTTCCCAAATGTTCTGTTTGTTTTCAGAGGTTCCTAAAACAGACAAGAGTTTTGAGGAACGACTGATCTTCAAGACCTTCATTCTCAAGTTTGTCAACGCTTTCACCCCCATCATCTACATTGCTTTCTTCAGGGGAAGGTTGGTCTCCTCATTGTATTTCAAAGTGTGATTTAGTCATTCTAGTAAATGTCTAAAACTGATAAATGAAGACAAAGAACACTTTTTAACCCTTTCATTCATTTCCCCTCTAGACTGGTGGGCAGACCAGGCAGCTACCTGTATGTGTTTGAATCCTACCGAATGGAAGAGGTCAGTTCACCTTTTTACAAACGACCATCAGGGTGAAGTAGTGGGAGCAGTATTTTCTGACCTAAGGCCTTTACACAACGAGGGGGCGAATAAATGGCACGATTGGTGCAGAGGACGAACCAGCAGGGCAGCGTCTGTCAGTCCGTCTGAGCTAAACTGTTGTATAATCTAAGCTACTGTAAGATATTTTATTGAGCTTCCGTTCATTGAAATGCTTTCAGTGAATTTGAGTTATTCAGTTTATAAGTCAAGGGCTTTAATTGTGAAAGGTAAAAGAGTAAAAGCAGTGGATCTGATCTGTTCTGCCTTCGTCAATGTTGAAAGGACTAATACAGTTTGCTGTCTTGGTTGGGACTTTGGAGCCTTCATGTTGTTCCACACATTAGTGTACATCAATATAATATGTCCTTTCCACATAAAATGATTGGTCCTTTATTTGTGATATGAAAGCTCAGAACCATCTATACAATGTCTTGTATGTATTCTTGTTCTCGGTGAAAGTACTCAGTTTGGAAAAATATATTAACAAAAAAAAACTGTAAATAATACATATGTCCTCCAGCTGTGAGCTGAGGTCAATCATACTTAATAGCTAAGTGGTACTTGGGTTTAGGGCTGCAACTAACAATTATTTTAATATTCGATTAATCTGTCGATAATGTTTTCGATTAATCGATGAATCGGATAAAAAACAAAAAAGCATTAATTTCCAACCCTTTATTCAAAAACATAACTGACGGTGCAAACATCTTCAGAAAGTGCACAAACAGGTTGCTCCTTGAACATCTCTGAGCTGTTAAAGTAATAATTAAAATAAAAATAAAAAGGGACTAACACAAAAAACGTACACACGTATGCTTTACATCTGCCAAATATATACGCTTTTTTAAAATAAAGTGCAGAAATATATGTATATTTATGTTTAAAGGGACCTGAGCTGTCAGAACAATAAATAATTTATAAAAAAAAGAAAAATACAAATCAGAAAACATTACAGGATTTGTTTGAATGTCAGAATGTGACACACACACACACACACGCACGCACGCACGCACGCACGCACGCACGCACGCACGCACGCACGCACTGACTCTCTCTCACGCCCTTTGTTCAGACACATTGCGCTGTTATTAACGAGCTAACGCTAACTTATTATGCATGTAATTTCTCTGCCTCCGCCATGTTTCAGAACAACGTGACGGCCTCTCCGATGGTCTTTCCTCTACCTCCGCTCTGCTCCGATCTCAACTCAAGTTGGGTTTTTTTATACTCAAACTCTGCGACTTATTGAACGGCGTAATAGTCGCGCGACACAATGAATCGATAAGGAAATTTGTTGCCAACTTTTTTAATAATCTAATTTTATCGATTCGTTGTTGCAGACCAACTTGGGTTTAATTTGTTTCAGAACAGAAGTCGTAGCCAAGTGCTGTCACTGATAAACGATTTCCTCTAATCAACAATCATTAAAACCGTGACACGTACAGTATGTGGTCCTTCTGCTTCAGGTCCACCTGAAGCAGAAGGACCACATTGATGCCGTGGTGAACTGGGGTGAACAGGGGCGACTGTGGCTCAGTGGTTAGCAAGTCAGTCTTTCAATCAGAGGGTCGGTGGTTCAAACCCCGGCTCAGCCAGTCCATGTCGTTGTGTCCTTGAGCAAGACACTTAACCCTAATTGCTCACCGTTGCTGTGTCTACGGTCTACTGTATATCATGTAAGTCGCTTTGGATAAAAGCCTCAGCTAAATGTAATGTGAACTGACGTGCTCTGTTTTTTTCAGTGTGCTCATGGAGGCTGTCTGATGGAGCTGTGCATCCAGCTGAGCATCACCATGTTGGGAAAGCAGCTCATTCAGAACAACCTTTTTGAGATTGGCGTACCGTAAGTATGCACCACTTTGAACTGGCCTCACAAATCCAAACCTTTATGCATGGATGCATAGCGGGAAAGTGAAAGAGAGACATGTGCAGGTTTTTGCGTTCACACTTCACGTGTGTTTGTGCGTTTCTCAGCAAGCTGAAGAAGCTGATTCGCTACATCCGGTCAAAGCAAGGCACCTTTCAAGAAGAGGAGAGACAGAAGAAGCTGCAGCGATATGAAACGGACCACTTCCTGGAGCCGTTTGCCGGGTTGACGCCTGAATACATGGAAATGAGTCAGTACCACCCTCTGTGTCAACAGAAGCAGAGCGTTCACATAGACAAACACCTGGCTGATGTTGAACTGGTCTGAATCAAGAGGCTGAATGATGACTCATCAGATCATGTGCCGGTGCCATAGTGCTGTGGTAGACCACAGGAAGCAGGTTCAAAATACATCCACACGTATGGAGCACCATCACCTCTGTTCTCTCTCCATGTGAATGAAATGACAAACCAGAGGGTCAGAGGTCAGAGGTCATCACAGACACCGAGAGGGCATCAGCATATCTGTGTTCTCACTGGTCAGCTCAGCTATAAAGGGTCCTGAAAAAAGGCTCCACAAAACTGTGTTCAGATTCAGGACATAAACTTGCACAAAGACAGAGTTCTAACACGCGTGTCACGCTTTGTGGAGGTGGGCGCACATGCACGTGCACGTCAGCACTTCTGCCTCGACGTGTCTGTTAAAAGATCAGACGGGAAAGGAAATGTCATCACGTCTGAGCGTTACACACGACTGTGATTATTGATATCTCCCGTACCACCAACATGCGTATGTACCTTTAAACCATCAGCAGCGGTCATATCTCAAACATAGTTATTAAGCACCAGAAAAAACCATCAGTGTTGTTTATAGCACTGAACTGAGCAGACGTGACAAAGGGCTCCACAAAAGAGATCTCTTTCTTAAAGACACCAATGTCTATAATGCATTATGAACATACTTAAAATCTGCTTATCATGCCGTATAATTACAGTTATTAGCACTCATATAAAGATCATAATGCTTTAAAACAATTCTCTCTTCCTCCATGTTCAGTCATCCAGTTTGGCTTTGTCACACTGTTCGTGGCATCCTTCCCTCTGGCTCCGCTCTTCGCGCTGCTCAACAACATCATTGAAATACGACTGGACGCCAAGAAATTTGTGGCTGAGCTGCGGAGACCAGTGGCAGCAAGAGCCAAAGACATCGGTGAGTTACACTCAGCATACTGCAGCTCTTATACAAAGACGTAACATGTATGAGAGCACCCGACAGGAAAGATGAGATCTTGGTGAAATGTGCTCGTAAATGTTCCTGTAAATAGATTCATTACAACAAACAAACTGTCCAGCTGTTGATACATATTGTTGTGTCTACAGGAATATGGTACAACTTACTAAGAGGGGTTGCAAATGTGGCCGTCATCATTAATGTAAGTAAAACATGCATGTATTCATTGTATTGACCGTAATGCATGTAGGGCACGATGCAGGTATTCTTAATTGTTTTGGCTCCATACAAACCGTTGATTTTGAAACACGCTTCACTTCAAGGGTGTTTACATTCACATCCATGTGTGAACTTTTATCACTAAAGTAAAATAGTCAACTTGAAATGCTATTCAGCGCTGGCCAAAGACAGACAGACCCAGCTCCTGCAAGACATGTAGTGTGAGCTGAAACCAGCCCGTTAGCATCTGTGTGACAACACCTGGCTTTCAACTAACTCCACTATTGCATGGGACAAACATACCCATACTTTCACCCAGGAGACCTGGCTTATTTTCCCTTACGTTTGTTACGTACCATATGTACTGAAGTACGTCACCTAAAAAATTGCCTACAGGTGTGAATGGTCTGTTGTTGTGTCAGCTGTGTGATAGTGTGTACAGGGTTCCTGGAAAACCTGAAAAGAAATGTCATTAAACACAAGATGTTCTGGAAAATCTTGTTGAGTCGTATCTATCACAACTGCACAAAACAGATAAAAGAGTATACAGGGTCATATTAAAAGGTGTATTTTGAATAAGTTGGTAACATACATGGTTATGTTTGTGGAAATGCTGTGTCACGCCACAAGGTAGCACATACAGGTTGGATGACATTACATACTGTTGATTTCTTCCCAACTTATTTGAAATGGTGGAATAAAGGGAAATTGCATGTTTGGTTCACTGGTTAAAGGTTTACAGTTTGTGATTCAACTCAATGGTTTTAAATGTGTGTGTTCATGAGAGCTGGATATCAGTCAAACACCAGCTGCATAGCTAACAGTACTTTAAAATGGTAAAGTTCTCACTCTAGAAAAGAGATACTAACTATGTACTTAACAGTAACAGTATATTTAATGGTATTTTTGTTTTTCCTTAAATGTCAACATAAATGCTTCTGAAGGGGTGGAGCACAGGTAGGGCATCATTTCAACCATACTGAAATCAATCAAGATTTCAAAAATTGTAAATGTTTCAACTTTTTGCTTTTGTTATCATCGTAGTTATTTGCAGAAAACACAATTAAAATGAATAGGAAATATATTATAGCCTTTTTTATTTGAATACATTTTTGGCACACATGACTAGCACCAGTTTGAATAATGTATTATAAGCTGCTTAAAGCTAGTAGTGTCGGGAAGTTAAATAGGCCATAATTCCTTTGTAATATCTATTTCATATCGTTGTGTATCCCAAACTAGGATTGGTCAGAAAACTGGGGTTTAGAGCAAAAACAGTCTCCGCCCACACAGGCATTTTAGCATCGCCCGAAAAAGGATTTCCATCCATACTAGCACGCCTGAATACGAATATCACATGACTATTCACGCACACTGGGCATGCGGGTAACAGTGTAAACAGGAAGTAGATTGGTTGATTGGTTCCAGAACATACAACATTTTCATCATACTTTTTAATGATAAAAGGTAGTGCTCCATACTTAAGATCTACCACTATAATCTGCCTCTATGAACTCAAACAGACACATTTTAGAAGTTGTGGCTGAATCTCGTACTGGAGAGCGCTAATGCTTTTGATCCTTTACAGTTTCTGTGTGAACTTCACAATAGTTGTGCAGAACAAAATAAGCATTAATAAGAAAGTCCTCCGTCTATTTTATGTCCATTGTCCTCCTTAATTAAAGCCTCAAACCGTAAATTCTAACGTCCGCTCCTTAGGGCTGATAACAGCTGCTTCCTGTGCATGTCTGCAGTAGTAATATTATAAAATGCTGAATTGAACTGCACAACAGTTACTGGTAAAGACAACCAGGTCAGCAATGCCTGTAATCAGTTATCCATGTTGAGTTAACCTGGTAGTCGATCAGTAATCAAGGCTGTTGTGGTTTGTGATCTTCTGGAAAAGGGTCACGTGATCAGGGCGTGACGAATCAGGAAAGGACACGTCGTTACTGCGAAGACTCAATCAAGTAGTGAACGCGTCCACGTCACCGTTTTAAAACACGAGGAGGTAACCTTGGAGTTTTCAAACGTATCCGTCCTCTGGGGTGTTTTTAAACGTATCCGTTTTTGGTGCTCAAAAACAGTGGCCTCGTGTGGACGTTCATTAAAGTTCGATATGAGTCATGGAGACAGAAATGGTAAATGATTCCTGGTCATGTGTCAGCGGGTTGTGAACGATGCTGTCAGCAGAGGCTGTTCATCTCTCACATGAGTGGATTGTTTCATCTCAACCTGACACTGTATGCTGGTACATTCCACACTGTCTTGGTTGCACATTCTAACTTCCATTTCCTTCCCTCATCTCTCACTCCCCCCCTCCACCCCACCACCACCACCTCCCCGTCCACCCAGGCGTTTGTCATCTCCTTCACCTCAGACTTCATCCCTCGGATGGTCTACCAGTACATGTACAGCCCAGACGGCTCCATGCATGGGTTTGTCAACAACACGCTGTCCTACTTTAACGTCAGCCACTTCCAGCAAGGCAACGAGCCCATGGACCCGTTGTACCTCGGCTACCCCGTCGAGATGTGCAGGTGGGAAACCGGTCGCAGTTCACGTCAATTTCATGATGAACCCACGTTTATTTTTTTATTTTACCTTTATTTAACCAGGCAGATCATTAAGAACAAGTTCTTATTTACAGTGATGGCCTGACAAAAAAAACAACACAAACATGTGACGACATAAAAACATACAAAGACATAAAAACAGGGTTAAAAAAACAAGGATTGAATATAAAAAAATCATTAACACCATTAAATCAGCAGGCATAGATGTATTAACAGGAGACTAAGCGAAGAATTAAATGGAGGGGAAACATTTGCAGGAATCAGTGAGATGGTGTGTGTTTGAAGGATGGATATGAATCCCTTTAGCTCCTCTGCAGTCATGGATAACTAAGATGGGAGAACAATAACAACCTGTAAGCTATGATAATTTGTTGTTGGTTACGTTATTACCAACTAGGTTGACAAAAACAAAAACAACAACTTCTATTTACGAGTATTATTGGTATTTCCAAAGTCTGACATAGCTTGTAAATTTGACCCCATCTGCATTTGTCACTCTAAGGCTGGGCTGCACCAACAAGGATTCATATTTATATCTGGTTAAATCATGGTTTAACTTTAAATCATATTGCACCAAACTTAAAAACTACCTTAAAATAAGATTCACTTTCAGTTTAGTTTTTACTCTAAACCTAGATTATTTGTAAAACTGTTGCACCAAAACCATGGTTTTATCTTCTATTATTTGGACATATCCCTCCAAACCCTAATATGTCTTTGTTTTGCAGACAGATTACAGTAATATACATTATTTAATCAAGTCTATGGAATGGAGGCATATATTCTATCAGCTTGTGTCTATCAGAAAAGCATGTTGCTGTTTATACTTTCTGCATTGTAGTACACCATTTATGCAATGACAAAGTTAGATCATTTATAAAGAAATTCATGCTTTTTCAGGGGAAAAAATATATATTGATGACTACCAACGAATTTGAAGTCTCTTAAAATGTAAACAATGTTGGGACTACCATGATCAGTGTTACTAACCTTTCATAAATGATGTGCGAATGTATTACCAAATCATAATCTTTCTGCAACCCCTAAAGTGTGAAGTGGTCATCATACATACTTTCATATTACCTGAACGTGTACAAAGGATCGATATAGGTTTACGTACCATTTAATTTCTTGTTTTTATAGAGCTGGCTCAAGTCGGACTTGAGCTCATTGAACTTCTCTGCTTTCATTGTGTGTGTGTGTGTGTGTGTGTGTGTGTGTGTGTGTGTGTGTGTGTGTGTGTGTGTGTGTGTGTTTTTCACGCACATCAGAGAGAGCCTAAAGTGATTGGTCTCGAGCTAAGAAATTTCAGATTTTGTCAGGCTGGGGTTGGATTATTGTGGGCTGTGCTGGGCTCCACTATAATGTGCGCTAACAGAGGAGAAAACGCTACATACTGGTGCCCCACTGCATGCAACTGGTGGAGTGTACTATTGTGTTTAAACTTCTCAACATGTACAAATAACATTTTATTAGTAAGATACTTTTTTTCAGAATCGAAGATGAAACCAGAACATGTATTTTTGTCTCCGAAGGTATAAGGACTACAGAGAACCTCCTTGGTCAAACACTCCATATGAGATATCAAAGGAATTCTGGGCCGTGCTGGCTGTCCGACTGGCTTTTGTCATTGTTTTCCAGGTAAGATGAATCATGCAGGAAAGTAGGCAATAGATAACCAAAACTGCATTTCTAGAAATTGTATTTGTATATTTCATTCTATTTGGTATGTAAATAGTCTCCTCTAAGAAGCCTTCTCACTTCTGCAACCAGCAATAAGGGCTTGAGACCTCCATTGTGATAGTAAACCCCCTCTGAGTAAAATGTTTAAGAATTAATACCAAATTAGATTAGTTCCAGAGGCCGATGGTGCATCCCAGCAGAGAAGGAAGACACACACTTTACAAAAAAGAAAATATATTGAAGTGTGATAATAGGTTGATGTGCCTTTGTCCACACAGTGTTATAAAGTGTAACTCATTACATGTATAACATGGATGCAAGAGCACTGCATTCATATAGAGCTGTTAGTGCAATCATATTTCTATTTGCTGAACTATGAATTGAAAGAATGATGGGCAGTGTTAAGAAGCAAACATGAATAAAACATTGAAATGACAAATTAAAACATTTCTTTCTCTCACTACTTTCTGTCTCACACACTGTATATAGGTCTGGAAGAATCTGATTCTAAAATCATGTGAATCAAGTTTCCTGTAACAACATGGCTCATGTTTTCATAATGAATTAGAGAAAATGATTGCGACACGATTCTCTTGCATTCGTCTCTGCCAGAACGTTGTGATGCTCATGAGCGACATTGTGGACTGGCTGATTCCAGACATCCCGAAAGACATCAGCCTCCAGATCCACAAGGAGAAGATTCTCCTGGTGGACCTCTTCCTGAAAGAGGAGCAGGGCAAGGCCCGTCACCTGGAGAGCAGGGCCTGGACAGAGGGTAAGGGCAACTGCAGCCGGAGCAACAACAACAGCAGCAGCAACACGGTCGCTCAGCCGCGCTCCGGTCTGCAGGCCAGCAGCACCAGCAGCCTCTAACGCTGGCGACAAAGAGCTCCTCCTTCAGTGGAGCAGTTCTCCGTCCACTAGCTCCGGCCAACCCAAACTGTGTTTTATGTCCTTGTTCAGAACATTCCAACAATTTGGGAGAGCAGCTGGCTGATGAGGTGAACGTTTTGGTGCCAAATATGTCGCAATGTGCGCGGAGAGTTCCGAAACCTGGTTCTCAATCAGTACTCAGACTTGAGCTACGGGAAGCCGTAGCTTTGCGCGTGTAGCAGCATTTGCAAACGTATTTGACAATATGTAGAAGAATAATCAGAATCTCCACATTTGCATATGATTTAAATATGTGTGTATAAGAACCTGTGAATGTGTTCTCACTGTAAATTGACTTTTATTAATGAGTGAAAAGTCCGAGGACGTAAAAGAGAGCAGTCACACGAAGGGCTGCTGA
Organism: Cottus gobio; assembly: GCA_023566465.1. Lineage (NCBI taxonomy): Eukaryota > Metazoa > Chordata > Actinopteri > Perciformes > Cottidae > Cottus > Cottus gobio. Next base: position 26,267,711 of record CM042223.1, on the reverse strand, counting down.
ATAAATGGTTTTCTGTTGCTAAACTTTTTTGTTGAAGAGAATACAGATTTGGAACGTGTTTATTAATCTTGCAAGAGGCAGCTATTGTAAACATAAAAGGTAAAGTGGTGTAGCAAAACCAAAAAAAGATCTGTTGTGTCAACACATTCTCATTCCCGACTCGTCACATATGGTTGGAGTTAGTTAAAAAAGGCTGAGTGCCATTATTTGACGCTGTGGGAACGAGACTGGGCTGGCTCATTTTTGTACGGATATTTCAACTTTACCCGAAAGAATTATAATAATAAACATAAACAAACGTTTATGATGCTTACATGTTTTGTTCATCAAGATAACCATCACTAATGAACACCACTTTTATGATTTCTGAAGTTTGAACAGAATCGGCAGAAGTAAGAAGCTAACGTTGGGCTATAAAGGTCACATGACCTCACGTCTCCACCACTGAGCTAGAGGACTGGCGTTCTAGTGAGGACCTGTAGTCGTCTCACTTAGACCATTCAAATAATCCATCCACTTGGAGACAAGGGAGGAAGTGCAACAGTGCTGACTCTCTTCACAGACATGGTTAACAACTCTTAACACACATTAGAACGTGACTTTGCAACATATTTGGCTCCGCGGCGTCGTACAGTGCCTGCAGCTACGCGGTGGGATGTGTACAATGCATATGCACCTTTTCATGTCACACATGATTGGAAAATGTCTCATTGTTGCAGGCAATGCTTCATTTGACAGTTTTCTAAGTGTAGCTCTGTATTGGTTATCTATTCTTGATGTTATAAGGTTTGCCTGTAGCTGTAGCTTGGTATTTTTAGCTAGCATTGAAAAAGAAAAGACTTGTTTTACTCTGTTTCCAACTATTTTGAATTTGAATTGCTATGACGTGGTTTACGGCGCATCATCTTGTACTGTGAGTGAAGCCATGTCGCGCATCTCCTGCTTAATAAAATGAGGGGAGGAGAATTTGACTTTCCATGTATACTCTGAATAAATATTGTATTTCTACAGCATCTTTGCTCAGGACAGTATTTTTCTGCGTCTACGTAGTTATTTCAGGCCCAACCGTGACGTATTTCCTAATCCTAACGGCAGCCGTTAGCATTGTTTCGTTGCTTAAACACAACCCTCAACTGCTTCAGAAACGTGGTGGCGTTGCTATGTCCGGGAAACTGAACGTGGGCCCAAACGCAGCACACAGGAGTCACAGGTGAAGTTCGGGAAAGAAAACAAGAATTTGTTAACACAATTCACAAGGGAGGACAGGGCAGGGTAGAATGTGGCGGAGGTGGTGGCTGGGGGTCTTCAGGGAAGCGAGAAGCGAAGGTAGAATCAGGTTACAGGAAGTGGAGGCAGCTGGCAGGTAGGTTCTCTGAAACACACACTAGGGCAAGAAAGGAACAAGGTGAGGGGGAACAGCGTATATGCAACCGAGTCAACAAAAGCCTGAGTGCGTAGCTACCGCTAAGGTGACGAAACGATCTGCCGATGACTGGCAGGAAGACCCGGGTATAAAGATGAGTCTCCTGATGACAGATTGATGCCAGCTGTTGCAGAAGCCACCGTCCAGGAGAAGGGGGAGGAGCCGGCCACACCACCTTGCCAGACAGACAGGATAGAGAAACAGAGGAAACAGGGAAGCTGAAAACATGACAGGCGTATGACAAAAAAAAAGCCCCAAAATGGGTTCTTACACCACATGACAATGTTGTGCTATTTACACACCTTCCCATGAGATCGGGCTGAACACAAGACTCAGTCAAAAATATTGAACTTTTACAGTTTTGTAGTTTGTTGTGGAGATTTCAATGCACATAATCGTCTATGGGGAAGTGATCCTACTGATAATAACTGTGCTGTGATTGAAGGAATGATTGACACAAGGAATATTTTATGTAGAAACAGAACACGTTTGGATATAGATGTATACATACATATACATGTCATGTATTGATTTAATATAGTTTTTTCTGCAAAATGGCTGGTCTATGTGAATGGAAAATACGCATTGATAATAACATAGTCATAATGTCTCCATGAATTTACTCGTATTTATAAATTGTGCTTTCAAAGGGGGTGGGAGAAGTCCTCCAGAGACCACATGACCCCAGTCCTCCAAAGACCACATGACCCCAGTCCTCCAGAGACCACATGACCCTAGTCCTCCAGAGACCGCATGACACCAGTCCTCCAGAGACCACATGACCCTAGTCCTCCAGAGACCGCATGACACCAGTCCTCCAGAGACCACATGACCCCAGTCCTCCAAAGACCACATGACCCCAGTCCTCCAGAGACCACATGACCCTAGTCCTCCAGAGACCGCATGACACCAGTCCTCCAGAGACCACATGACCCTAGTCCTCCAGAGACCGCATGACCCCAGTCCTCCAGAGACCACATGACCCTAGTCCTCCAGAGACCGCATGACACCAGTCCTCCAGAGACCACATGACCCTAGTCCTCCAGAGACCACATGACCCCAGTCCTCCAAAGACCACATGACCCCAGTCCTCCAGAGACCACATGACCCCAGTCCTCCAGAGACCCCATTGCCCTAGTCCTCCAGAGACCGCATGACCCCAGTCCTCCAGAGACCACATGACCCCAGTCCTCCAGAGACCACATGACCCCAGTCCTCCAAAACTTCCACTGGCTCCCCCTCCATGTCCCTCCCCCACACACACAATTCATTTCAATTCAATTCAATTCAGTTTATTTTGTAAAGCCCCAAATCACAAATACAGATTTGCCTCTGAGGGCTTTACAATCTGTACACATATGACATCCCAGTCCCGGGACCTCACATCGGATCCGGAAAAACACACTGTCCAAGCATTGGACCTGGGGGGCGGGGCCTTCTCCATTGCTGCCCCTCCCCCTGGAACTCTCTCAGCACCTCAGACATCTCTCATCACTTTCAAAACAGCACTTAAAACTAATTTATTTAAACCTGCTTTTAACCTGTGATGCTACTTAACTATGATTTTGTTTAGTTTCCTACTGTTATGCGATCTCTCTTGTTTATGTTGTTGTTGCTTCTGTTTGTTTTTACCATGTAAAGTACCTTGAGTACCTTGTAAAGCGCTATGCAAATAAAATTTACTATTATTACTGCTATTGCCAATAGCAATTATTCCTTTGATGACATCACAGTGTTATGAAATCAAGTGTTTAGAGTAAATTGTGTATGTGTGTGTACAGTTTATTAGTAAAGATGGGGGTTATCCACTTAATATATTCATACATTGCATAAAGTACTACGTGCACAAGCATACAATCTATCTATTTTTAATCAAACAATGGTAAATTAACTTGCATTGTAAAGTGTCTTTGTAGTTTTTGGACCACTAAAGGCGCTTTCCATGACAAGTCATCATTAATTGATGAATTAATAAACTGATGATTGATGCAACCACACGAGGTCTCACCTGCCAGCAGATAACATATCTCAAATATGTTCCGTATATCACATATATGTGTGTGTGAGATGCAGTCCATACGTGGCTTTGACGTTGCGCATTTGATGTTGTGCCTTTGATGACATCACAGTGTTCCGTAATATGAAATCAAGTGTTTAGAGTAAATTGTGTATGTTTGTGTACGGTTTATTAGTAAAGATGGGGGTTATCCACATAATACATTCATACATTGCATAAAGTACTAAGTGCACAAGCATACAATCTATCTATCTATCTATCTATCTATCTATCTATCTATCTATCTATCTATCTATCTATCTATCTATCTATCTATCTATCTATCTATCTATCTATCTATCTATCTATCTATCTATCTATCTATCTATCTATCTATCTATCTATCTATCTATCTATCTATCTATCTATCTATCTATCTATCTATCTATTTATCTATCTTAAAGCATTAGTATTTCCATGACATGTATAATACCATATAATGTTTAGAATATTGTATTTTTAATCAAACAATGGTAAATTAACTTGCATTGTAAAGTGTCTTTGTAGTTTTTGGACCACTAAAGGCGCTTTCCACGACAAGTCATCATTAATTGGTAATCATTTTTTCATCATGACTACTACTCTCATAATGAATAATTTCTCGTGTATGCATTGAATGTGTTGTAACTCTGTTATATTGTCCGTTCTGTACACATATATCGTACTTCTTTAATCCGGGGTGTATATATATATGTATATATGTGTATACATGTATGTATGTATGTATGTATGTATGTATGTATGTATGTATGTATGTATGTATGCATATAAATGATAGTATAACATGGAACCACTATTATGCTGAGAGTACTTAATAATCAGAGTCTATAATCAGTCAGTTTGTGGACTTTTGTTTTGAAGGATGAAAACACATTTTCCGGAAAAAGACGAGGACGATGAATACATTTTTCCGGTGCGCTGTTGTTATAACTAACTCTCCGAGCCATCCTTCGTGAGTTCCCTGAACGTCTCATGAGTGTCTCTGGATGAACCTGCCTGAACGGCCCTGTGTTCATGTGTGGTTTCTGTGGTACAGTTAGCTTAGCTGCTGGAGGATAGCAGCTGAGAGGCTCACCATGCTAGCATCGTGTGAGTTACACATAATGCCTCTCTGTGTGTACTGAGCAGCAGGAACAGACGCGTTTATTTCATGATATAATGGCTGCAGTCCAAACGCTGAGATGTTTGGTGACTCTGAGACAAAGTGCGGCTGCTGAGGAGATATTCGAGCTGTTTAAGAGAACCTTAGCAGAGAACCGAGATCTTTGTTATTCGACAGAGGAGAACAACGGACAGGCGGCAGCGCGGACTGCCTCCGTCGCTTTACTTGGACCAGGTTAGTACAACAGTTGTTATTGTTGCCCACATTTATCCCAGAGATATTTGGAGGTATCATTGTTGCCAACATTTATCCCAGAGATATTTGGAGGTATCATTGTTGCCAACATTTATCCCAGAGATATTAGGAGGTATTATTGTTGCCCACATTTATTCAGCAAGGGGGAGCTCGCCCTTGTGGCACTGGCACCCAGTGGCAAGCGTCTGGCAGTCGTCAGCCAGAGGTCAGCTGTGTGTCTGCGTATCTCAGTTGAAACACTATTTCTGTCAGTGTTTTTTTTTTTTTTAGGTCACTACGCTGTATTGCTGCCATTTCTCTGTCTTTATTTTTTTTTCATTCCTGTGATTGTATTTGGACATGATTAATGTAGCTCGTGCTTCTGTATAAGTCGTCTTCTGTAGCCCCTGGGCGCTCTGACTGCTAAAGGATGACCCATCCGGCCTTTGTGAGAGACAACACTACTCATGCTCCTCCATCCCCCTTGAGCCGATGCCGAGCCGATGCAGCTGTTTTTGTGGAAATCCCAGAAGCCTGCCAGATAATCCACATCTGGCAGGGTCGCCCCCCAGTGTTCAGAGAGCGAACCCCCTCACACCAAACATGCAAATGTTTGCAACAAGCCCATCACTGTGGATATGACATTGGTTTAGAGAGAGAGCGAGAGAGCTTGTGAACCAGAACAAACGTGAATCAGCCTATAACTGAACCAATATGGAATTGCAATTGGGGTTGATACTAGGGATGCACCGATACGGTATCGGGGGCCGATACTGCGTTAAAATACTCGTACTCGTATCGGTTTCAATTGCCGATACCAAGAACCGATACCACTCAACAGTATTTCGCTACAACAAACTGGTCGCGCTTTGTGGAGAAAAAGATTTGTTGTCCTACCTGACTTCAACGTCTAGGGCAGGGGTCGGCAACCCGTGATCCAGAGCCGCATACGGCTCTTTCGTCGCTCTCTTGCGGCAAGGTGTGTAGAGTTATGGTGCGTTCACACCGACCGCGACGCAAATTACTGCCGTTCCGCCGGTTTGAATCAAACTGTTGCTGATCCACCAGAAGTAGCGCTGGCAGCGGCCTCATTCAGACGCTGTTGTGCGGCTACGGATGATATTATTGTAGCCGAGTGTCTGTTGTGTGTCTATATTTGTAATTATAATAAAATGAAAACACGCTGCAGGGTAACTTGAACCACTTTTTTATCTCCTTCACACACGTATATCCCACAATTCCACTCCTCTTTTCCTTTCCGTTTCTCCCTCCACAATAAAAGCACCGGAAACATAACTTGGAACACAGCTTCCTATATAATTGCTCGATCCCTAATATTACCCAAAACCACCAGACACAGGAACAGCTTCTTTCCACTGGCCGTCACCCTGATGAACAATTAATCAGACTCCCCCATCTGCACTACCTGCACTAATTGGACTACTTTTTCTTTCTAATGTCTTTTTTTAAATATTTATCTTGCTTATTGTAAATGTGTATATATGTACAATGAGAGCTATGTGTAACCGGAGTCAAATTCCATGTGAGTGTAAACACACATGGCCAATAAAGCTGATTCTGATTCTGATTCTGATTATGAACCCGGACACGGGGGCGTTTTATGGTCCGACATTAGAGGGACTTCCACGAGAAGTTTAAAGCTTGGGATAGCCTTCTGTTAATTTTGTACTATAGGCTTGACATAATCTGCAGAGGATAAAATAAAATCTGCCTCCAAATTAATTGCACTTTCATGGAGACCAAATCTAAGAAGTATCGGTATCGGTACTCGGTATCGGCAAGTACACAAATAAAAATACTCGTACTCGTATCGGTTTGTAAAAAGTGGTATCGTTGCATCCCTAGTTGCATCCCTAGTTGATACTATAACCTATAATAATTACGACAAAATGTTTTGATGCAAGTGATTTTCCCACGAACACCAATGTTTCTGGAGCCATCACCGTCCCATGAATAAGCTATACTTTTAATTATTGTGAACGTGTTGACTAACTTGGCTCCACCAGACGTATCAGCTTATTAACAAGCATGTACAAGTTACAAATAAAAGCATCAGAATATCCTGTTAATGTACTGATTAATGGTCACCAAAGTCCTGTGGCATCATTCTCCTCTCCTCTGCGATCGCGTGAAGAGAAGTCCAGGATTCAATTAGTTATAATAAAAAAAGTATTTAATAAAAAGGTTGATGATCAGAATATAGTTCCTGGCCGGGGGTCTCTCGCTTCAAGCAGTCCACAGGCCACTCTCAGCCATGCTGTAAGCAGTTAGCTGTCTGTGTGATTCACGAGAAGGAACATTTCACCCCTTACAAATGTTCACGTGAGTTGTTAAATACTCTCATTCGCTGAGGTTAAGGCCTCTCCATTGGTTAGTTTCCCAGCATGCAAGATAACATAGCATAACATAGCATGTTAATGGCTAAACCCTTCACAGGGGCGGAGTTCTTCTCAGGTCATACATCCGGTGTTTCCGCCCTCCTGTGCTTCAACAAAATAGTCCCTTCTTACGCCATGCTTGTTCCAACCCCGCACCACGTGCAACCTCCATTTGTCTATGTCCTCCATCTTTAATTTATTCCATTCACACCTAACAGAAACCCCACAGTGTCTTTCTACTATGCTACAATACACATCTTCATAATCTTAATTAATATTCCATATTAATTATTATTATTATCCTTCATAAGTATTGTAATTTAAACATAGACATTATTTATATACATGTACAAGTTAAAATAAACTATTACAACTGTACAGTGTGACGAGATGGAGTGCTGCTACTGGAGGTGGTCTCGGCCTCGGGGCTCATGAGAATGGGCCAGGTTTGGGCTTACAGATTCTTTCACTATCATTGTAACAAGATGTGAGTGTCTGTGTAAAGCGGGTGAAGATGGATGAGGATCACCTCACGTGAGCGCACACAGCCAAAGAGAATAGAACCAGACATTATGATTTCTACTGCAAAGTACAGTTTATAAATTTCTTTGAAATTAATGATATGAACTATCGCAACTGTTTGACATTAATGATCTAATTAGTTGATTCTGTATTAGAATTACTTTCCTCCTTGTGTCATTTTCTTTTCTCCCTCCAGAAGTCCATCAGCTGATTGTCGGTGAACCAGTTCCCTGTGAGCAGCAGAAATGGAGGACCACTCTGGACCAGCAGGACCCAGATCCCCCACACATTAAAGAGGAACGGGAGGAGTTCAGGTGTGGCCATGAAGGAGAGCAGCTTCAAGGACTGGAGGAAGAGGATGTCAACAAGTTCCCATTTGCTGCCGTCTCTGTGAAGAGTGACGATGAGGAAGAGAACGCTCAGTCCTCACTGCGTCATCGAAGCCAGACTGGTCCAGAAGCTGATGAGGACTGTAGAGGACTGGAACCAGCGAGGAGGCTGAGGGTTTTGGTGAAGCAGCGACTCACTGCAGCTGTTGTAGACATATTCGGGATGTTTGAAACAACGTTAGCCGAGTATGAGAAAGAGATCGAAGGACTGCATAAGCTGCTGGAAGGGTCCGTGACAATTGATGAGGAAATAAACACATCAGGTTGGTAAAAGGTTTTTAACAAGTTACCTACAGTGCATCTGGAAAGTATTCACAGCGCTTAAATCTTTCCATGTTACAGCCTTATTCCAAAATGGATTAATTCAATTTTGTCCTAAAAAATTCTACACACCCTTTAATGACAAAGTGGGGAAAAGTTTTTTCCACTTCTTTTTAATAGATTTTTTTTGGCAAAGAAAATCTATTAAAAATAAAGAAGGAAAATATAACATGTACATAAGTATTCACAGCCTCTGCTCAATACTTTGTTGAAGCACCTTTGGCAGCAGTTACAGCTTCAAGTCTTCTTGAGTATGATGCTACAAGCTTAGCACCTATTTCTGGGCAGGTTCTCCCGTTCTTCTGTGCAGAACCTCTCAAGTCCCATCTGGTTGGATGGGCAGCGTCGGTGCTCAGACATTTTCAGATCTCTCCAGAGATGTTCAATCAGGTTCAAGTCAGAGCTCTGGGCCCCTCAAGGACATTCCCAGTTGTCCTGAAGCCACTCCTGTGTTGTCTTGGCTGTGTGCTTCGGGTCGTTGTCCTGTTGGAAGATGAACCGTCACCCCAGTCTGAGGTCCAGAGCTCTGGAGCAGATCTTCATCCAGGATGTCTCTGTACATGCTGCTTACATCTTTCCCTCCATCCTGACTCATCTCCCAGTTCCTCACCCTGAAGAACATCCCCACAGCATGATGCTGCCACCACCATGCTTCACTGAAGGGATGCTGCCACCACCATGCTTCACTGTAGGGATGGTGTCACCACCATGCTTCACTGTAGGGATGGTGTCACCACCATGCTTCACTGTAGGGATGGTGCCACCACCATGCTTCACTGTAGGGATGCTGCCACCACCATGCTTCACTGTAGGGATGGTGCCACCACCATGCTTCACTGTAGGGATGGTGGCACCACCATGCTTCACTGTAGGGATGGTGCCACCACCATGCTTCACTGTAGGGATGGTGCCACCACCATGCTTCACTGTAGGGATGGTGTCACCACCATGCTTCACTGTAGGGATGGTGCCACCACCATGCTTCATTGTAGGGATGGTGTTACCACCATGCTTCACTATAGGGATGGTGCCACCACCATGCTTCACTGTAGGGATGGTGTCACCACCATGCTTCACTGTAGGGATGGTGTCACCACCATGCTTCACTGTAGGGATGGTGTCACCACCATGCTTCACTGTAGGGATGGTGTCACCACCATGCTTCACTGTAGGGATGCTGCCACCACCATGCTTCACTGTAGGGATGGTGTCACCACCATGCTTCACTGTAGGGATGGTGCCACCACCATGCTTCACTGTAGGGATGGTGTCACCACCATGCTTCACTGTAGGGATGGTGTCACCACCATGCTTCACTGAAGGGATGCTGCCACCACCATGCTTCACTGTAGGGATGGTGTCACCACCATGCTTCACTGTAGGGATGGTGTCACCACCATGCTTCACTGTAGGGATGGTGCCACCACCATGCTTCACTGTAGGGATGGTGTCACCACCATGCTTCACTGTAGGGATGCTGCCACCACCATGCTTCACTGTAGGGATGCTGCCACCACCATGCTTCACTGTAGGGATGCTGCCACCACCATGCTTCACTGTAGGGATGCTGCCACCACCATGCTTCATTGTAGGGATGGTGCCACCACCATGCTTCACTGTAGGGATGGTGTTACCACCATGCTTCACTGTAGGGATGGTGTCACCACCATGCTTCACTGTAGGGATGGTGTCACCACCATGCTTCACTGTAGGGATGGTGCCACCACCATGCTTCACTGTAGGGATGCTGCCACCACCATGCTTCACTGTAGGGATGGTGTCACCACCATGCTTCACTGTAGGGATGGTGTCACCACCATGCTTCACTGTAGGGATGGTGTCACCACCATGCTTCACTGTAGGGATGGTGTCACCACCATGCTTCACTGTAGGGATGGTGTCACCACCATGCTTCACTGTAGGGATGGTGTCACCACCATGCTTCACTGTAGGGATGGTGCCACCACCATGCTTCACTGTAGGGATGGTGTCACCACCATGCTTCACTGTAGGGATGGTGTCACCACCATGCTTCACTGTAGGGATGGTGCCACCACCATGCTTCACTGTAGGGATGGTGCCACCACCATGCTTCACTGTAGGGATGGTGTCACCACCATGCTTCACTGTAGGGATGGTGCCACCACCATGCTTCACTGTAGGGATGGTGCCACCACCATGCTTCACTGTAGGGATGGTGTCACCACCATGCTTCACTGTAGGGATGGTGTCACCACCATGCTTCACTGTAGGGATGGTGTCACCACCATGCTTCACTGTAGGTATGGTGTCACCACCATGCTTCACTGTAGGGATGCTGTTGTCCAGGTGATGAGCAGTACCTGGTTTCCTCCAGACATGACGCTTGACATTCAAGCCAAAGAGTTCAGTCTTTGTTTCATCAGACCAGAGAATGTTGTTTCTCATGGTCTGAGAGTCCTTCAGGTGTCTTTTGGAAAACTCCAGGTTTGTCATGTGCTTTTTACTGAGGAGTGGCTTCATCTGGCCTCTCTACCATACAGGCCTGATGTGTGGAGTGCTGCAGAGGTGATATTTTATCTTATAACTTTATTTAAGGACCTGTGTATTATATAGACATATACACAGATACGGAGACATCGCATGCATTGTAGCAACCTTTTAACTATCAGCCGTTAACTCTGATATACTTTGAATATCATTTTACATACACGCAGTACAAGAATGAGTTATGTATGGACCTGGGGCTTCATTTGAATCATGTGACTGTTGACAGTCTGTGTTTTAAGATCCAGATCCATGAGTTCTTTCACTTTTAAAATGTAATTTATACGTTGAGGCTAATACTTTTGTACCGTTTTTTACTTGTATAAGAGTATTTCTACATACATGCATCTTTCTTCTCTTAGAGCTTCCTGTAATGCTTGAATGAATAGACTTGATCATAAATGTACGTTATTATATAAGGTGGTAGATAGTGAGGTTTCAATAATCATTTTGTATTGTTTCTGGGTTTAATTGACTTATTGTACTCTGTCTTGTGTTTTTAAAGAAACCACATATCTGCCGTCTCAGCCCCCGCCGTCCTCACCATCTGGTCCTCCAACTGGACCTGTTCAGACTGTTTGGAAGGTGTTGGGGCTGGACTGGAGGTGGCCGGCGGCCTGCTCAATAAGCTCTGTCGACAGAAGGACATGCTCAACCTTGTGGACCCGGACCATGCAGCTCTAGTCTACGACTCCCTGGTGGACCCAGAAGGCATCCACCCAACATCAGAAGTCCACATCTCAAAGTATGTAAAGCACTGCCAGGAGAAACTGCACCAGAGGGACTCTGGGGCTCTCTAAAAGAGGAGAGTGACACTATCAGTCTGCCAGTTGTTCCCATGCCGGTTGCAGTTGTCACCCACCTCTACAAGCCTCTATTAAGACAATACATCAATACGTCATGAAGAAGAAGCAGCCGGAGCAAAAGAAGATGCAGACAGAAAGGTGTCTGTCCTGTGGCCAGCCCGAGTGCAGGTTTGAGACAAACAGTTCCTCCATCCACTTCTTCTACCAGCAAGGCCCTGTCAGATACTTCTACTGCTCCATTCAATCTTTCAAAGCGTACGCCGCTAAAAGTCTGACGAACCAAATGATGCCCTTTTTCAAGATTTTTCTGCAACAAAGTTCTTTCAGCGGGAACTGGACACCACAATTAAAAGGGTGGCGGTTGGGGGGCGGCAAAAGAGGAAGACGACTGACTCTCAGCACACAGGTCCCAAGTGTTGATTCTGTAAGATGGCACTGAAGCAGGACCCGGAGAGTCCTCACATTCACACTGGATTCCCCAGAGTAGTATGGAAGTATGCTGCCCGCCCCGCCAAAGTCTTTTCCCTCCACAAAGTTCGGGTCATGTAGAAGGAGATGACCTGGAGAGAGTTCCAGAGATCAGCTTTTTACCAGATGGGGAAAAAGAGAAGGGAAAATAAGAGGGAGGGAGTCTTTTGTCATGTCTATATCTTGAGCTAATTTTAATAATTATATTAATTATATGCATGCTTCCTTTTATTACATATTATTTTTGTGTTGTGTGATCTTGCTCTATGGGCTCTGTGTTAAATTTTTAAAATGTTCTGTTTAATAAATACATTTCATTCCTTCATGGCTACAGGTCTGCTCATTAAGTGAATCATGTATAGTGAACATTCAAATTATTTAATGGAAGTAATGAAGTCCTTTCAATGTTACACATTGTAAAACTGTAATATAATTGATTAAAAGCCTTCAGTAAGTCAAGTATTTGGTTATAGAATATATTGATAATCAGTCAACAGCGAAGTGGGAATCACTTTTGTTGCCTCTCCCCTTTGGTCCTCTCTCGTCTATACTCAAACGTTTTACTCATTCTTTTACTCCCTCGCCCTCTTTTAGTTGTTTGATACAGAATGTTGTGTCATTAAGATCATCTGGGCCATGCTTTTCCATTCAGGACAATCTGAAATATTTACATGTTATTATTGTTGGTTTGAAAACATCCTGAGATTTTCCAGTTATTCGAAGTCGTCTTTAAGTTTGGTATATGATAAGTCAACACTAAAACGCTGAACAATTTTCTTGTCCTTCATGTTAGATGATCCACAGCTGTTGGTGGTTAAAGAAGAGGGATCGTCTGAGCAGCGTGAGTGGAGGAGCAGTCTGGACCAGGAGGATCCAGAGCCTCGACACGTTAAAGAGGAACAGGAGGAACTCTGGCGCAGTCGTGAAGGAGAGCAGCTTCTAGGACTGGAGGAAGGTGAGGAGGAGAAAGCTCAGTCCTCACGCCTTCATCGAAGACAGACAGATCAACAGATGAAAAGAGAAGCCTTTGAGCACTGTGGAGGACCAGAACCACCTTCTTCTGGTCTGGACAATGGAAACAGGGATAATTATTCACAAGAGATGAGTCCACCTCAGTCAGCTCTGGTTCCTCTGACCCACAATAAGGAGTCTCTGAGTTGTGACGGTCCTAATCAAGTGGGGGAAACAGTTACCGGGACACAAAACGCAGGAGAGAAACCATTTAGTTGCTCTATTTGTGCAAAAGCTTTTAGTCAAAAATCTGATTTGAAGAGACACTTAAGATTTCACACCGGGGAGAGGCCGTTCAGCTGTGTCTTCTGTGGCAAGCACTTCGCTGAAAAGGCAGATTTGAAGAGACACACCAGAGTTCACACGGGGGAGAAACCCTTCAGTTGTTCCATCTGTGGAAAAGGGTTCAGCGAAAAGACAGATCTAACGAGACACGTCAGAGTCCACACAGGAGAGAAACCATTTAGCTGCTCATTTTGTGGCAAAATATTCAGCCAGAATGAAAACCTGCGGCGACATGAGAGGATTCACACGGGGGAAAAACCCTTCTGCTGTCCAGTCTGTTCGAAGACATTTACCCACAGAGGGGCGCTGGTGGTGCACATGAGAATTCACACGGGAGAGAAACCATTCAGCTGCTCGCTCTGTGGGAAAAGATACAGTGAAACAGGGAATCTGAAGAAGCACATGAGGGTCCACGCGGCAGAGAAGCCTCTAGTTTGTGGCGTTTGTGGAAGTAGATTCAACTATCCGTCTCAGGTCAAAAACCACAAGTGCTCTGGTGAGAGCAGCGTAACCACAGCCATCATTCATGAGGGGGAACGGTCAGCGCTGTGATCCGGAATGTAGCCGCATCCCAACGCTGCCCACAACTTGTGTTGATGTGGCCTTGACTGGCTCAACTGCAGAGAGAGCTGGGCCTTCATTTAACAGCTTATATTAGTGATTAGTCGACCA